>JAYKAV010003201.1:0-209598 GCA_035582835.1 Phoebastria nigripes
GTGCAAGCACCACCCAGCAGCACCCAAAACATCAATGGGCCATCAAGCTCCTATTATACCAAACCCAAAACACAGCACACCCTCCCCAGCTACTGGGAAGAAAGTTAACTCTGTCCCAGACGGAACCAGGACAATGATAAATAAGAGCAGAATTAATTCTGGTTTTACTGTCCAAGTCAAGCTGGTGAATTTGAAAGCTGTTCTACTGTTTGTATTATTACCACATGCCATGATTAGATTCATTGATGTCAGGATGTAACAACAAATTCAGGTGTCTAAAAAGAAGTAAGTTTTACTTTTAGTCTATTTATGATACAGGTAAGGGCTTTTGAAGTGTGCCAATTTCTGCCACGAAAGTAAGCAGGGTATAAATATATAGACAGAGACAGACATTCCCTTGGTAAGTAGACCGTTTTGAGATGGACCTGTGGACCTGCCAACTGTTGATCATCTTAGCAGTGAAAGGTGTATATGGTCGCCCAATAGACTTCAACAATTATTTTGTAAAGCGACAGCTCCCTCAGAATCCCCCTCACCTTCTGTGTGTGTTTGTACTCAGCTCTGAGTCATTGCTGCATGATCTGGTTTTTATATCTGGGAAGTCAGTCCACTTCTATCCCATGACAGGCGTAGTCTGCCAATAGTGTAGTGCGATTTCCCCCGACATGCAAAGGCCGACAGGCCAATGACATCCCACTTATTAATGCTGCAAGGACTGGGAAAGAATTATTCTGGTTTTGCAGTTATTCAACCTTCTGCCCTACTCTTCTCCTCTGTGAGTGTGTGAGAGAGTATGTGTGTGTGTGTGATTTTAAGGAACTTATAAACAGCTCCGTTTGTGCTGAAGACTCGATCCATGAACCAGGTTTCTGAATTAGCCCAGGCTAAGAAAGAGCAGATGAAAGATGAGCAGATGGAACAGAACAGTTGTGAAATCCTCCTTTTCCTCCATTGACTTAATGATGGGTAATGACTTCCCAGTCTGTTCCTCAGCCATTTGGTAGACCTAATATGATGGCATATTTTTAGTTAATCGGTAATTATTATATTAATATAAACTGTAGTTTGTGAAATGTAGTGAAAAAACTCAATGTATCTATGTGTTAAACAAAGGTGCTAAAGCACTTCATGACTTTGAAGCTTCAATTATTTCCTTATTTACTAGGCATAGTACTCTCAGGTTAGGCCTGAAAAACAAAAATATCAGAGACTGATGTGGCTCACGCAGGGTAGCAATGCCCATGGTATAACCAAATCCTCACACTGAACACACAATGTCCTAGTAACATCCATGATTAGTGTAAGGAAAAAAAAAGTGTCTTACCAGAAAACGAACTGCAGAGTAATTACTAAATTTTTTTGTCTCCAGAATCTAAATGGTTTTTGTTTTCAGCCTTGCTCGGTTGTTAAGAAAATCCAAGTAGATGTTTGATAATTCATTAGYACTTAAATTATATTATTTTGCAACATATCGTTAGTTTATATATTTAATACATTGTACATGCATGAGGTTGAAGGCAAAGACACATTTATGCTAGAAGAACAAATCAGGTATTAAGAGTTTCTAGAATCATTCCCATGCATCAAAATAGTAAAAGAGTGAAGTTTAAGTGCTCCGTAAGCTAAAAAAATTTATTTTATAGCTAAAATAATACTTTAAAGCTTTTATAGTGACAAATTTTTCTCTCCTGATAAGAATTCTTTTGTGAGAATAGTTTGACATACATAGGAGATAACCGCCAGTTCAACAGCACCGGTGCTGACTCTACTTCCCTTATTTGAGATGAGGTAAGTCACTGAGGCCTGACCAAGCCTGCCTGCACTCTCAGGACTCCAAAAGATGAAATATGCTATTTGGCTGGAGTAGCCCCTGGCATTTACAGTTTTTGCAATCAACAAAGGCTGCTGCTGCCAAAAAGATTACTTTCCGTAGCCTCGCTAATGCCTGGGAGCCTGTGTAGAGCAATCCACATCCTGCAGTACACACACAAGTCATGACTACAATAACCCAGAGAAACCCTCTAGCACCCGTGACTTAGTGAAATCTTGTTTCAAGCTAATCTGCAACCAGAATCATCATCTTCACTCTCAGCTGCCCTGTTTCTGATAGAGAGTGCCAGGGACCAGAAGTGCACATCTGAGGCAGCTTCAGGACAACGTGCAAAATTCTCTCCTACAGAAAATCCCTGTAATGAGAACTTAGTGACTTGCTGGACTTTCTGCTTGGAGGGATATTATCCATGTTTCCTCTTGAAAGAATTAAATCCTCCCTTTTGAAACTCTAAAGCCTCTACAATGCAGCAATCATCACAGCTGTAAGTGATAGTGACAGATGGTCTCAGATGCTATGACCCTAAAAAGTAATATATTCAAGGTAATAGTGAGCAGGTCTTCTTAAGTGTAAGGCTTAGAAAGTGATAATTTGCCATTGAGTTTGTTGGTCTATTTGCCGTAGTTTCCAGAGGTTTCAAAATGGAAATTSCTATTTAAAAATGCCTTCTTAATGGTAAATTCTACCTGATCATAACTGAAGAATTGTCCTGCGATTCCAGAAGCTGCATGGCACAGGGTCTTCCAAGCATACCAGTTTGCAGGACTGAAGCTTTTCTGAGCTGCCACTGAAGGGAAAGATTTGAGCAGCCGTGCAAATAATATCAGAAAGATCTGGTGTGCTTTGCTAAGGTACTGAGGTTTTAATTTTGTGCTCATTGCTTAGGGATCACATTTTTAGGCACTCACTGAGCTGCCTGGATTTTGCCTTGCTACACAAATCTTTGCTCACACACTCCTGGGAGTCCTCTTGGAGAAAAGCCCTGCCCAGCAAAAAGCCATCAGACTCTTGTTGCAATTTAACAGTGACTTTATGTCCTTGTGGCTACAGTTTTATTTAGTATACATTCATATCTAAAGATCTCAAAGTAGCTTAAAAGTAAAAAAAAAAAAAACGAGAGAATGTGTGAGGACCATCAAATCAGAGAAACCCTGTGAAAGAAAAGGCAATATTTTTAAGCCTTCTGCCACTAAACTCCCCCCCTTTTTTTTTTTTTAATATACATTTGTCAGGCTGTCAAGCACAGAAAAGCTTTACATGTGGAGTTTGCCATCTTTCTAACCCTTCTCCTGACTTCTCAAAATCAGCAGGGCAGAAGATACGCAAGTATATGGCACCCGTGTTCCTAACACACCCTTTTGGGGTATGACAGGCTCCATAAAGATGCTGTAAAATCAGCCATAACTAAAGTCCCGTGGTGGGTATGGCCCTAGGTAGTCATCTGCCTTCCGGTTAAAGCCATGGGGAAGCAAAATGGTCACTGGGTGGGAGGGGAGGAGAAGGAGGAGGCTGCCTATTTTGCCTATGCTCAGTCCTAAAATGCCAGGCTGGCCGCTGCTGCTATCCCAGAGCTACCAGGCTCTCCATGAGATGGGGACCCTGGCTCCTCCCAGCAGCCGTGGCTGCCACCTCCCACCTTCCTGCTCCCAGGCAGCCCTATGAGTAGCAAGCCCAACTCTGCAGGACTCTTTTTTAATGACAAGGCATTGGTGTTGGTCTGTCATCCCTGGGTGAGAAAAATTTGATTTTGTGTATATTTCCTATGCCTTCAGCCAGCTCTGCTTATGCATGCCACAGCTGGAGCCTGTTGATAGAGATCATTTAGGATTTGGAAGGTATCTAATTCATAAATAAAATATCAGCTATACAAATCGATGTAACGCTTCTCTATGAAGTAGTTTAGATTGCCTGAGACAAGCTCAAAGGAAATTAAATTGTTACGTCTCCTGCAGTGCATGCCATAATCCCCTTCAACCACAGATGTGTGTCGCCCCATGATCAGAGTTTTCTGGAGGAAACTTCAGCTTGCTGAGGGTTGTGAGCCTTCCAGAGCTTCCTTAACCAAACTCCTTGCATTTTCATACTCATATGCCAACCATCATCAACGGTGGTGGTGTGAAATGGAAAAATCAGGCAGGGGACATCGGGAATGAGAGTGTTGCCCAAAATACTTAGAGGGAGCTGGTTGGTATGGGGTGATGAAAAATTAGGAGCTGAGGTTTCATGACTACTACAATGACACCTTATATCACCCAGAGCACTGAGATGGCACTATTGGAGCTCTCCTTGTGGTCAGGACATCAAAAGGGTAGTTAAAAGCTGAAGTCAGGTTGTACCGTAAACTAAAAGACTAAATGTTTTCAAACAAAGAAAATTCAGGATGCGAATGAACAGCAATAAAAGGACTTTTTTTCAAGTCTTCATTATACCACCATGCCTTTGCAGGGCAAGTCCCTTCTTACAGGCTTGCTACTTGCTAACTTCTGGTTGTAACAAGACCTATGCCATCTCCTCTGGCTCTGTGGGAAACATCCTCTTGCTGTTACCTGTCCATCTGCTTTTTGTTTTTCTCAGCAGTCTCCTTGGCTGTTCTGCAGGCTCCTTGCTGGTGACTGCCGGCTCCCTGCCTCCCTTCAGCTGGGCTCATCCTGACCCCTGATGCTTCCCCTGGCCTTGCTCAGTGGCTCCCAGGGAAAGCACAATCTTCTGCTCCATCCAGAGGTTCCTCCTGACTCAGACTGCAGCAGCCAGGACAAGGCTGTGGAATAAGATAAYGCACATTACGTAGTAAACCACAAACACAGCAAATGTCAACTGCTCAACAAAGAGCTACTCACTTCCTTCAGTTATCTCTCCATTGTTTTTGTGGGACTGTGTGCAAGAAATGGCATGCATTAATACTAACAGTGTCTGTTAGAAATACTGATCCTATGAAAAAAGGCTATAGTAAACACCTATGCTAACACATAGGTAACAGAGAGACTTCACTCGCAGAAAAATAGCAGAACTAATAATCAAGCAAACTGTACATAAGCACCTAGAAGATAATGAGGTGAGATGGCACATCCAACGTGGACTTCCCAATCTGTTTTTATTTTATGCCAGAATTACAGGTCTTCTGTATACGGAGGAAGCATCAGTTTTCGTGTATCTTGCCTTTAGAAAGACTTTGCCTTCCATTACGGTCTATAAGTAAGTTAAAGAAACATGGACTACTACATGAATTAATTTTATACAGGGGAAAAACTGTCTAGAAAATGAGACACTCTCGTAACAACAATTCACTGTCAAAATGGGAGAAAATACGTCAAGCAGCGATCCACTAAGGGTTGATCTGTTTACAGTGTTTTTTAACATTTTCATGAATAATCTGCATCAGGAAGTTTGGGAACAGAAAGTGGGACAGTGGAAGCAATGGAAGGGAAAGTACGATTACTGAATATGCAGATGGTGCCAAACTAGGAAGGACCTTAGAGAGCAAGCTTAGGATTCCGGATAATTTTGTTGAATTGGAGGAATATTCTGCAAAGAAGACAGGGTACCATTCAGTAATGAGAAGTAATACACTTAGGCAGGAACAGTCCTTTATGTAAACAGAGGGGGAGCAAGAACTGGCAAGAAATCATTCTGCAAGAAAAAAAAAAAGATTTTATAGTGAAGATCATAAGTCAACAGTGTCATGTTATTGCCAAAAAAAAAAAAAACCGCAGCACTAAACCCACTATACTGAAAGATATTTTATATTTTTATATCTCTATATATAGGTAGAGAAAGAAGGGATTATAGCTTAAAAGACTGAATTCCACTGCAGTCAGCATTGGCAGGGTCTCAGCAGGAGGACTATGTCCACTTTTGGTGACATGCTTTAAAAAGGGTGTGCAAAAAAGCATTGCAGAGAGAACAATGAGAGCACTGTAAAACATCACCTACAGGGAGAAGTTAAGTCAGTTGAGGTTATTTAATCTAGAGAAGGAAATGTCAAGGAAAGGTGTAATAACAGTCTTTGGATGTGTAAAGATGTTGCTGCTAAAAGCAAGTGAATAAGCTCTTCTCTATATCCGTAATAGTCAGGGGATAAAGTAATAGGTTTAAACTCAGGAGGAAAGATTCAGGTTAGACATGTGGATATCAGCCATACTACATGCTCCCACAGCAAGAAGAAAATTTAAGTCAATTGAGGTTGATTTATCTCAGCAAGGGGACTGCACATAATGGGGACTTGGGGAATGATCAAAACTTTCCTGACAATTACTGAATTTGATGCTACTCTACTGATGCCAGGGAATTAAAGAAATGGAGGAAATAATACAAGTGATGTGGAGAGAGGAAAGGTGTGGAGTACGGTGTAAATAACATTGCAGAAGAAAGTTAAAGAGAAGAAGTAGGAGGCAGTAGGTGAGAGGAAGCAATGGGGAATAAACTAAGGTGGTGAGGGGAAAGCAAGGATGCACCCAGAAGATAAAAAGGTGAGGATGGGGGTGAGAAAGAGAGGACCTGGCACAGAAGATCCAGTCCTAGTTGGATCCCTTTAGAGGTCTGGGGTATAGACACAGAAAGATGGTCAGATTTATTTTCTCCCAGATGTTTCCAGATCACACTGCTTTCCAGACACTTCCACAAAGTCCTCTGTTTGCATTCTTCTGCATTCAGGAATGGCTGTGAAACCGACTGGCAGAGAGTTGCATCACTTTCTTCTTCCTTGTTTTCTCACAGCCGTTCATTACACAGCCCCAAGATTTCTCAGTCACTGTTCTCAGAGATCAACACTTTGGCAAACCCAGCCCTTTCTGTGCTTGGTTTTGGGTACCAAGGAACTAATTACTCTGAAAGTTTGATAATGAGCATCACGTAGGAATTCTCCAGCAGGAGGTTGGGGGATAAAGTACATTTCTCCATGGCGCCATTCCACTGGCTCATCCCATCTTTTTATTCCTGCAGGCTCCTTCTTTACTCACCCCATACTTCCCAAAAGCTGCAACATGGGAATCAAGGGTGCTATAGGAAGCAGTGCAGTTTGATGCTTGACTGCCTCTTCCATCTGCACAGAGCCTTCTCCTCTCACTTCAGGCACTGCACAACAACCAAGGCCCAGGAGTTAGACATTCAAATAACACTTCTGAGGGTCTGGCAGTAACATGCTGGTATCTTTTACTGCTACTGTAGTCTAAATATAAAATAATCATCGTAAACTTGCAGAATATAGTTAACAATACTTGAAGCAAGGATGTATAAATAGCACAGAGATGGTTGCCCTTTTTGGGCAGGTAGTTACATGCTCCCACTTTTTCTGTGGGAGTGGAAAAGAATCACCAGCCATGATGATTTATTTGTGCAATGCTGGTGTCAGTGGCAAAATGACAGGGAGGAGAACCATCAAACAGCATGCAAGAGGGAAAAATGTTGGAGCAATTTGCTTCCCATGGCACAAAGTGTAGTGTTGCATCTTTGGACTGCCAAATATTTTAACTGCTAAAATCACACAGAGGAGGCATTTAGAGTTTGTTGCAAAAAACCCAAGTTCTTCTTAAAAATATGTTTCCCCTTTAATGTTTTCAGCCACATGTCTGTTATTCATTTATCAGCTAATTCTCTGCAGGTGCATTGTCCTGGAAATAAAACTTTTTCGCCCCTCAGCAACACTTTTAATGTGATGAACAATGTTGTCATGATGAGCTTCAATAATTTTCCCCTAGCCAATAATTCATTGAATTACATCCAGACTAGAGGAACTTTATGGAGTTAGAAAGAGCCCTCAAAAAATTCTTCTGTGAGAAAAGGAACCAAGCACTCTGCTGCTTTATTGCCCAGGAAAGGGGTAAGATGACTGTGACACCAATTTAAAGAAGTCACAAGCTCAGACCTGCTAAGGTTATGGGGGGGTGGGGGGATGTTACTATAGGCAAATGTATTTCACCATCTTAGGAAAAAATTTATACATGAAAAATACAGAAGCCTCCAGTTTTTATGAAGCCCTTTTCCTCACGCCTTTTTTCCCTTTAGGAAATGCTTTCTAGCTGGATTACCATTAACATCAGTGTACTTTTTCAGTGCAGGTTGTTTAGCTTGGTAGCAAAATTCAGGGAAAAAAATCCTGGTAATGGACAGTAAGATCTGTCAGGCTGAAGAGAAAGTCATGAACACAAGCAAAGCAAGGTAAAAAGGTCAAACTAATAGCAAACAAATAGTCTCCAAATCTTGTGTGCAATAAAGCTTCCAGAGGCTGAACACAAAGCCCTACTTCTGTCATTCTGCCCTTTTTGGCCTGTTGTATCCTTACTTTTAAGACTATTTCCTAATCACAAGGGAAGGAAAAATGAAACTGGACAACCCTGAGGTCCCAGTAACCGTACAGTGCCTCTCCCCACATCCTGGACTGACACAGAAGAGCATCCCTCGTGTACAAAGAAAACGTGCTAATGAGCTTATTTCCTCCCCCGCCTCAGAGATAAAAGATATCTTTCCTGAAAGGGAGTTGCTGTTAGAAGCTGCCATTGAAGTAAAGCAGCAGCAGGCAGCATGTTGCCATCATTTCTGGATTTCACCAAGACCAGAGGAAATTACTTTCTTGTTTTGAACAGCAGATAAAGTTCTGCATTTGAAAACAAAATTCAAAAGTCTTACTATATAAATCTACCCTCCTGCTTTCACTTCATTTAACAGGTTCTCTCCCCTTTCTTTTTCCTGCTAGTGAAAACACACTGCTTCGGTAAGATTTCCTCACACAGGGGTTATGAAATCTCAGCTCGTAGTCTTCCTCCACTTTTTCAGTGGGAATTTTAGAAAAAGATGAAAGCACTAGAAAGCGTTTGTCAGATGTCCCAGGGTATTTCCTCCGTATCAGAAACTGGACAGTCTCCAATAAGAACAGAATGTATCTTGGTTTCAACAGGGTCTTAATTAACAGAAAGACCACCTAACACTACCTTTTCTTTTTTCTTCTTGTCCTAGTGATGGTTTGTGTTTACTTTATACAGATTCAGCAATCCTTAAAAAGAAAGCTATGTTTTCTACCCAGAAATGGAGAACATGTTTCACGACTGGAGAAAACTAAGCTACTCAAGGCGCATTGCACATAGCTAGAAAGAGCAGCTTTTGAAATCCCCCAACACACTGCTTTTCATTTATCAGACAAATTTTTATAGGGAAGGTTGTTCATGAAGGAATAAATACGAAATAACAGTACAGCAGGCACAATATTCTTGCAAGAATGGCTAAAGTGAGCTACCCTGCGTAACTAGCTATTTAAAGATGGGAAGCTGTGCAGCATTGCAGGATTGGTACCAGACAGGAGAGTGCAATGCTTCTATGTGCCAACGTGAAGAGAAGAGCAGGGGATGGATACAGTGACCTCGAGTGCTGTGCCCTGCCGTTCGTCTCGGCCGTGCGGTACTGCCAGAGGCTTCCCTGGGTAAACAGCTTCCAAGGATTCCACTCCTTCATTTCTCCTGGCTATACTACAAGCTGGTGGCAAGGACGCACCCCCAGTCTAGCTTCACCATCCCTGCAGTGCACACTGGGGCCTGCAGTTCCTGTGACTGGATGAGGGTGTTGGAAATTATATACTTGCAGTCAATGACAAAGAGCTTTCTGAAGCATGAAGGTATGAATTGCTTATGTACTGCCTTGGAGCAGTAGGCCAGCTTGTACTCTACATGCTCCTCTTTAGGGAAGAAAAATGGCGTGTTGCCCCCATGGCATTAAAGATGTAAACCAAATGGTCTATCTAACTGAATACCTTTGGCCACCCCAGACAAAGATCAGAGCGCAGCTTTTTCCAGGGAACTGATCATCACATGCCTGTCTGGAAACAGAGCAGATGCCACGTGACGAGAACATCTCAGAATAAAACAGTGACAGACACAGTTCAGAAGGTGACCTGTGAAAATTTACAAAGGTAACACATGTGGAGCTGCAAGACAGCAAATCCAAAACATAGCCAAAAAATAGTTTTACAGCTACAGTATACTGTCAATTACTGCAGACGTCTTGCAAAAAACATGAAAATACTGCAGAAACAGCAGACATTGTGCTCAGGTTTGCCACAGAGTCCAGCCTAAAGTACGTGAAGTTACTGTAGTAGATGTGCTTGTGCTGAGCAAGAATAGAACCCGTGTCTACTGCGGATGGAAGGAGGTGTACTGTTAAGTTATATCAGGACACCTCCAGATCACTAAACCAATGTTGGAATTTACTCAGTCATTTCTGTACATATTTGAATCCATTATCCCACAGTTCTTTTGGAGTTTGTAACTTTTTTAACCTATATTATTTGGTTGGTTGCCTGCATGCAAATATGTCTTTTGATACGTATTTTGTAGATGCTGAATCCTATATAATGCATAGTTGTACTGCTGTGCTAGGCAGAGATTTGCGTGTTGCGCTTAATATGCAAATACCAATTGATGCAGTGTTTCAATATTACCAAAAAACATTAAAATGCAAACTGCAGTTTCAGTTATTACAGGAGACAGTACTGTGAAGGTGCTTGGTTGTGCAGAGTTTGCAAAAAAAAATTAAAGTTCAACATAATGTGGCTTTCATATGAAAAAAAAAAAAATCCCTCTGATTTTGTGAGAGAGAGATTATTCCAAAAAAGCTTAAAAAACTCACTCAAGCTGTTTCCTGGTTGGTTGGGTTTTGTTGTTTGTTTGTTTTTCTCGCCTAGGTTTTACTTGGAGGTCTTTTCATTAATTTAAGAGAATCAAATAAAGCTGTGGTGCTGACAGTCTTTCGCTATCCAGGGTGGTCAGGGGCCTGCAGTTAGAGGGAGTTGGGCTTGTGTAGTCTGGAGGAGAGGAAAATAAGGGGCCACGTAATAGCTGCCAACAGCTGCTTCAGGGAAAGTCACAAAGATAGGGGAGCTGAATTGTGCATAGCAGTCGCAGATGATACAGCGAGGTGCAAAGGAAACCAGTTGTGTCTTGGGAGGTTCAGATGGGACTTGAGAAAAAAATTCTTCACTAAGAGGTCAGTGCAGCACAGGAACAGCTTACCTGGGAATGTGGGAAACCTTGAAGATTTTCAAGAACTGGCCTGGCAAAGCCATGGCTGACCTGGTATTGTATTGGTGATACTTTTGCTTTGAGTGGCATGTTGGACTAGTTAGCCTTTAGAGGTCCCTTCCCACCAACATGACTATGATTCTTTGATCTGCTTACCAACCTGTAGTACAATTGAGAGTTTTTGTACCATCAGCAATCTCAAAGCCATTCTAGATCATCTATCCACACGAGCTGTAAGTACAATATTCATTTCCCAGAAGAACTGTATTACGTTTTTCCTGATGAAGAACAGTTCCAACAGTTCATTTTTCAATTTCACTTTCTACTTTAGGCACTTTAGGTACAGGATGTCCAAAATAAGGGTGCTTTCCTGAAATAAGGATGTATACAATAACATATCTGCCTTCCCCAAACAGAAAAGTTAATATAGGCCTTCTGATGATTGTTGTTATATTGAACAACATTGACTAAACACTGTTGGTTTTTTGCATAATGAAAACATTTAGCAGTGCCAAAACATCTTTCACTACTGTGTCTGTTGCTACCCATAGTAAGAGTGAGTCATTGCCATAATGAATGGGCAGCCTAGGGCAGAYGAAGAATGGAAGAAAGGGAGTATATATAGTGGAAAACTGAGATAGGGAGATAGAACATTGCTTAGGATGGGGAAAGATGAGCTACTAGATAAATGCTATTCTCCTAAGGTCTAGCTCAGTACTACCACAACATAACTATCTTCCAATAATTGTTAAAACTGGTGGGGTTTTTTCCAATGATGAATAGAGTGGAGTTTTCAGAAAATCATATTCTTCAGCCTCCCAGGGAAAACAGACACTTTCATAATGCTTTTGATGAAGTGTCCTGGGTCTCTGCCCCTGCTGCTTGCTGCACAGGCAGAGAAGTTCCCACAGATTGTTTCATAAAGAACTGCAGACAAGTTTTTGTGACAGTTTTATTTCATTCACTGCCTTTGAGAGTGTATACATATTGCCCAGGGCAGAGGCACAACTCAGTGGCAAATTACTGAAGTCACAATTCATGTTTGGATATTCCAACAGCAGAGTTATGCCTGACTCATTTATAAGGCAGGGAGAAACAATATCGTCAGCAAACAAACCTGTGGACGTAAAGCTATGGCTTGCAGTGTACAAATGCAGGAAAGAGTCCCCAAAGAGTCCTGAGCTGGTTTGTTTCTTGGGTTTAGCTGATCTGACAGATTTTTCTTGTGCTGTTCTGTAGTTTCTGTAAGCCAAGGGTGAACACCAAGGCCAGACATCTCAAATATTGTTTCTTCCTTTAGGAATTCCAGATTCTGTTCAAAGCCCACCTCTTTGCTTCTGCATATCGAGGTGAAGTGCTGCCTACAAGGCGCTTAAGTAAGTGCACTTCACCTACCAGTAGTAGGTACATTACAAAACCAAAATCAACCATTCCACACAGCTGGCAAATAGCACAGACAAACCTTTTTGGACACTAGGAAGATGTTGGTGTGGATACTGTAATAATATGCACAGTGATATGTTCTCACACATCTTCACAATTATGGAGAAGTTTCTGCAAAGCTTAATGAGAATATGGGAATTTCTGTTTTTCTGTAACGTAAAGCAGAGCAGGTTTACAAAATGGACGTGCCCCAAAGCCCTTGTTCAGCTCACTAGTTCCTGTGAGATAACGTATGACGTATGCCCAACCTTGCAAGAGGAGTGATCTGCGTGGATTTAAAAAGTGACTGGACAAAATCATGGTAGAAACAGCCCATTCACAGCCACTAACTATAGAGACACCGGTTGTGGTTCAGGAATTCCCTAGAGGGATGGCAATTTACTGGAAGCTGTTTACACTCAGAATCTATTTATACTCAAAACCTTGTTATTGGCAAAAGGGAAGACAGTTTAGCATCAACCCTATTAATGTTTTAACAGTCTAATAGTCCAAATTACTAGTGCATTTACAATAACATGCACTCTGAGTCCAAATTTAATATAGAGAAACCTTATTAGTAATACAGTTGAAATTGTTTTACCAGAAGATTTATTGATATCTCCTCCTTTTCTGTGATGCTCTGAAGGGCCTTCCAAGGTCCCTCTCGCTGCTAAGGTCAAAGACCTGAGTCTCCCTCATGAAAAATGGAGTGGGGTTGCAACAAGTCATCAGTGTCCCAAGGTCTTTGCTGTGAGCAGTGTGATGACTGTGGCAGGGGTTCCTTTCTCCTCAGCCTTGGGTCTCTTTGGGGATATTTTTATATAATGTTTTATCACAGCTCACCTCCTTCTCCCTGCTTCCCAGGCAAAGTTTGGGAGCTGCACGCTGCCCTCCCATACCCTGGAGGGGCTGTTTGTCCTGCAGTGGCTACACAGGGATGCCAGCCTCCTGCCCCGGGCTCTCCCAGACTGAAGAAAATGCAGGGATGCAACAGGCATGTGGCCACCAGGCAATTGCTGCCATGGCTAAAGCCTGTGGCCTTTTACTTGTTATTGTCAAAGATTGTATTTACAGGGCTACAGCTAGGAGAAAACTTCAAGAAAATATTGCCCTTGTCGTACTTTACCTTACTTTATAGACTCTTCCATGTACATTTGCTGTTGGCTGCTGCTGAACTGAGGATCCTGGACTAGACAGATGCTTGGCTTGACCCACTGCAGTCCTCTTTATGTCTCTGTAAATACAGATGGAGCCAAGAGCCAGTATCCCATCAGCTATACAGGATGCCAGTGCCTCTTGGCCTTCTCCATTTATAAAACAACCACCTGAAAAGCACATCTTTAGCAGAGAAGCATCCTGGTTTGTGCATCCTTTTGTCTGAGGGTCTGACAAAACAAAGGCTAGTAGTGGATCTGAAGGAAGAAGGGCAATATTAGTGAGATGTGTGAGAGAGTTTGCAGAGCTGAGGGCATTTTGTGGCAGGGTGAGGAGCATGATATGACGTTGAACATGTGGTGGGAGGCCAGGGAGGTTGAGGTTAGCACAGGAGCGGTGGGTAGGGAATATGGGAGAGCAGAGATGGTGATGATTCCTCATGTAAACGTCACCTTATATCAAGAGGACATCCACTACAGATTTTAGTAAAGTCTTTAATGTATGTCTGATTGACTCATCATAGAGCTCCTGTTTGCATACTCAACGGGAGTTTACATCTCTCAGCTGAAGAGTGATAAATGCAAACCCTAAATCATGTAATAAAAATTATAACCTGAAAAAAAGGTTACATTGCATCCCAACTGAGTCCTTTTTTTGTGCCTGCTGAAACATGAAGGTTTTTATATAGCAGCATGAATCATTTCAATGAGGACATACAAGTGATGGCTTTTCTTCATTATTTTCACCTTTCCTGTACTAAGTATAGGGCACTTTTAAAGCATACATTTTAGAGGGCGAAGACAACACTTGTTGGGAAACCCAAATCTTCTTAGCATCTGTCTCCTTTCTCTTCCTGTGACAACGTTACAGTAGTGGCAGGACATCTTTGTCCTGCTCCTTAAACAAGTGCAATCCTTTCCTTATGGAGTTAAGGAACTGACAAGTTATTACTCATGACTTTGCTTATAAAGTCTTTTCTCCACAGAGGATTATTTTCACGTTGCATTTTTCCTATTCTACAATGCATTCACATGTCTAGGGATACATCCATCATGGGAATGAACCGGAGTAGCTCCAGTGACATCAGTGATTCAGATTTTGTAAATTAGTATTAATCTGACCCATACTGACTTTTTGATATATTGTCTATTGAAATTGTGTATTGAATCCAAACATTTATTTTCACAAATCAAAATGATAAGAAGCTTCTGTCTGAATGCTTTTTTTGGAATATGCTTTTTTGGAACACATTATTAGGAACTTGTTGAAGCTATTGATCCAAAAAGAGTAGGGTGATAGGTCTGCATTTTTATATGCTGCATGTTGGCTTCATAAGCCAATTGATCTAAACAATCTGCTTCACGCTGAAGCATGACTCTTTCAGTGTTAACTGTTACCTTACCTCTGTTATTAAATTACTTTCTAAATGAGCTATGTCTCATTAAATCATTTTAAAGACCAAACGAACAGCTCCAAATTTGATTAATTTGCTATTCATAAATCACACTGAAGTCAGAAGAGGCTTTGTTTAGCAGCAAATTGATATTAAACAATGCAAGTTCATGTTCATACAGTATCACTGAGAACCCAATAGAGAATATGCCTTACCTAAATAGTTTCTGACTGACAAAGAATGAAATCATCATGTTTATCAGTTTCTTCTTGCCTGTACTGTAAAAAGTTAGGAATATTTACACTGAATTCATTGTGGTTGCTGAGATGCAAAACTTGTAATCAATAGAAGGCGGCGGCCCATACTCCTGATAATGTAAACCATCTCTTCATTTTTTTTGAAGAAAGATGAAGACGACTACAGTGGAATTACATTGATGTATATTACCATGAGAGAAGGGTCAGGCCTTGACATTCCTGCGATTAATGAGAGGCACCAGTTAAGGCTGTCATTTGTCATGTTGTTGTGGTTTTTTCTTGCTTTTTTCCCCTCAGAAGTCTTATTTTTAAAGCCTCAGCTCCTGGAATCATGAGACTATACTAGGGTTTTACCTTTCTTTTTAGGACAATTTTTAAAGTCTTGGAGGCTGCTGGACATCAAGGGTTGCCTATTGTGTCGCTTGTGTTTGTAGTTAACACTACAAACGACGACCCACACAAACATAACTTCTTGACCCTTCCTGATGGAGGAAACGAGAACCAGCTCACATGGCTGCCTCCACTCAGTGATCCTGTCCAAGCTCACTTGAATGCCTTCTTGTTTGCCAGGTGTTTGCCGTCATCTGTCCTTTTCTTCCCATGTGAATGTAGCAACATTTGCGTTTTAAATGTCTATATCTAGCATAAGTATGGTCCTTTATTTTATTAGCCCTATAGGGTGAGATGGAAGGTCATGACTAGGGACTATACTGACACTGGATATCACTAAACATAATCATGGAATTTATGCTTTATCATCCTAGAAGACAGAGCCTTGGTTTAAGGACGGTCATGTAAGCTCCCTTCATAGTTAACAGAAAAGAAAATAGGCACCTCCAGAAGTCAATTCATCCAATACTAAGATGAATACCTCTTTATTACAGAGGAAGCCTAAATAACTAGCTTAAACTAGATGCCTCATAAATGGCTGCAGTTTGATGGGATGTGTCTCACCCCTGTGTCTGAGGAAGAAAAAGACCTGCAACCTCTATAGACTGAAATTCAACATGGTGCATAATATTCTTAATGGGGAATACTTGAAAATTCATCACTGATAACTCACCCAGAATTGCAACAACAGGTCACTGAATTGCTATTTATAGCAAAGCTTATTATCATTTATCCTACTCAGGTTGAGTGACCTTGGAATTTTTGCTCATCAGACCCTTGAAATTTCATTTATTGCCTCATCTCTGGCAAGGGAAGGAGTCCAGCTACATGCTCTGATTGTTAATGCGAGCAGTAGAAGCACTATTCGCTACAGTGCTCTAGCTCTTCATTTTGGCTTTTTACTGTTGCCCAATGTCAACAGCAAGGTGTTACTGACAGTCCCACTTTCTAAAGAATGGAGCAGCTACTGAGTTTCAACCTAGCACAGCTGCTGCTGTCTAAAGTGTCTTCTGTCCTTTTCCCCCCTCTTTTTAATTTTTCTTGTCTCTTTCCATCACAGGCACCATGAACAAAGCTTTCAAGGCTGGGTGTCACAAGCCAGAATATAGATATGAAGATACAGATGTAGAAAACATAAAACCCTATACAGTGCAGAGAGCTCCCTTCATTCTGATCAAATAAGTGTAACCTCACGCTCTATTCCAGGGACACCAACTTTTGTTGTTGTTTTCTATCCAGTGCAGAAGACTTTTTTTTTGTAAAATGATGCGATTTCCCACATAGTGGAAAACAGGGTTCCCAGGCAGTTGCACATGTAGATAAACACATAGACACAGTGGTACAAGCTAAGGTGACAGGGCATTCTGGCTCTTGCTGACTTAGACTGGCATGACCTTGCAGCTGCAATAACACCCTTCCTGTGGATGCATTTTGTGCATAACTGCCTATAGTTTTTAAAATGCAAACATAAACATAAGAAAACCAACATGAGTAGTCCTGCCAGTGAACCACCAGTAGCATCGGGGGCTAGAACTTTTTTATCCTGAAGTTCCCCTATTTTGAAACAATTTTTTAATTGAAGATGTTTTTGAGCATTCTTTAGTCATAAATGGCTATATTCTCAACACTTCAGTGCACAGGACAAAGTTCTTCAAGCTAATTTCATATTTATATCTGATGTCCAAGTGGTCGTATCACTTTTCTCCAGAACAGCAGCATGCAACTGCAGAATGTCCCATTTGTTCTTTTCAGGGTGCAATCACTTCATTGCAGGGGGCCACTCGATGTCCCAGCTTAGCTCTTTCACCTGCAGCCTTGGATGGAAGTGCATGTTGACACTAACTTCATGTAGATATTCAAGTCCTTTTTGTATGTAGACAACAGTAACCAATTATTCAAGCCGGGATTCCTGTTGGAAGTTAGGCAAGGCTATCAAGATAGCAAGCACATAGCTGCCCCACACTTAGGTGGTAAAACCTCCAGTCTGTCCCAAACCGACTTTCCGTTTTCTGCAAATTGGCTTTACCTACTGGTTGTCTGCAACAACCAATGCCTTTCACTGGAGAAAGAAAAATATCTAAGAGGGAAAGTTTTCTTTAAATGCTCCTAGGTAATTCGTAACGAAGCCCAGTCAAGCAGACCGGAAGGTTATCCCAGAAAACTCCAGTTTATTCAGTTGCCACAGCTTGCAATGGCACTGAGAACGGAGATGTAGAAGGATTTGATGGCAACTGACGCCAAGAAAGGATTTAGTGCTTGTGATTAAAACCTAGGTCTGAAAGCCAGGCTTAACATACAAAGAAGCAGCCTTGGTTCTCAGAAGTGACTGTGCTTCTCAGCAGCATGTGAAGCTTCCTTGAGGAAGCACTAAAAGAGCAGGACACAAAAAAGCATAGTTTGTTCCCTGTGTTCAACTGTCTGTTTTAAATGTACCTGGCTTGTACACTGCTGAGGAGAGCAGTCACTTCTGGGAACAAAGGACAACCTAAGCGGCTGTATTTAGCTATTTGTTTTTCACAAAGCTTCCTCCAGCACCCTCAGCAGAAGACCCTAATGTTCAACAAAAAAGGAAGAAAATCTCAATATGCTTCCCACCTGGCTCTTGCACATGTGAACCTGAAGCCTCTCAAATACTCCAGAGAGGTTATCGGAAAACCGTGCCTGCTGTGAAAGGCCACCGTGGTCTTACTGCTCTGTCCTACAGCTCTGATGTCAGGGTATCTGAAAGGACAACCCTGCACAGGCTCCCTCCAGCCAGACCATGCACCGCATGGTCCCCCCTCAGAGGAGAGGAATCTGTCCATCATCTGGTGTCTCCTGTCTCTAAAGCCAGCTCCGTTAATACCACCAAAATATATTTTCCTTCCATGCCACTAGTATTCCTGGGAAGTGGTGTTAATACGTAAACTTGCTCTCTTCTCTACTCTTCACACAAATATACAGGTTAGCACACCAGAGGCTTACAAATAATACTGAGATTTTAATTTTACAAGAGCATTTACTCTTTTTCATCTCACATACCACTCAGTTATTTAATTCCTTAAAATTTTCACTTTGCTTATTCCCTCTTCTGCAATTTGGAATAGGTAGTGTAAAAGCAAAATAAGCTCCTGTTATTTTCAGATCAGCTCTCTACACTTTCGTTCATTGTTTTAAATGGTATCCATTTCTCTGTCTTATGCACTGTGTAATATGCAGTCTCTGTGGACTCCGCAAATTATTTTCTGTAATGTCTACTGAAAGGTAAACTACTCAAAGTGCAGCATAATCTTTCCAGGCCTGACTCCTTCATTTTTAAAAACTATATATAAAGATAACCAAATGGCATGCCACATGGGGCCCATTCATAACCTAATCAGGCAGTTTCAAATTTGAAATACATTATTCCAACAGCAGCCTATATAGGTAGTTGCTCATCATTAAGAAAATAGATATTCTGGTTGGTTCTGGATATTATGCCATCCACATTCTCTCTGCTTTGTGGATCAATGGCGAATTCCTGACTCCAGGCAGTTCTTTACTGTCCCGTGCAGTTCAAGCAGGTCTCCGTCAGCTGCTTGTAGGCTGTATTCAGAGAATCAAATCTTCAGATGTTTGAGCTGCTGTGTGTTCAGAGGGAAGTCCTCCTGCTTGCCACCTCTCAGGAGATCCATCCAGGACCTGGGTAGGTTATTTCATACGTACAAGTGGAATCAGCCAGATAATAAAGATTTCCATATCTTTGGATGCTCTTCAGGTATTTTTTTATTTCATTCCTTTGATCATTATTTTGAAGACTTAGATTGTTTCCAAGCACCCTGCAGTTATGCTCTTCTGCATCTGCAAATACATTTCATACCAACTTCAAATACCCAGTCATGTTGGGAAAAAACTGTGACCCTACACTGCTCTCTGTTTTCCAATGTACTATATTGAATGGCAGCTTTTATTTTTTCAGTGAGAGCCCAGATCCCTCATATTTAAAGAGTCAGGACTCATGATTTGAGATGAAAGAAAATCACTGTTATAAACCTACTGGGCCATTTGTATTCTGTCTACTATAGTACATGTACACAGTGTATCCTCGTCCCTCTTGCATGACAGCAAACATGCACCAAATTATGTAAATACGTAAATATGTAAATACATAAATACATAAAAACATTCCTTCACTTTTTCCCTCACTCCTTTCAATCTACACTTTGCATGTACTATTTGTACACAGCTCCTAGTAAATCACTCTAATCAGGAAAGGTCCATGCACCACTTGGTGTTCACCAGCCCAGCATGATATTAGTCGTAAATGTATAAACACGTGCAGCTTCGTGCCTGCTGCTGCTGCATGTAAGAGCCACTTCACAGCAGCAGTGGGAGACAGAGACAGGTCCTCTTTTGCAAATGCACAGGACTCTGCCACCTGGACATAAGGGGAATAACCTTTAGATTTACAGCAGTACATAGCTTATTGTGGCTCCATGGCGTAGATGCACATGCACGTGAGACGGTACATTACAGCATTTTTTAGATCATGTCTAATTTCCCTTTCTCACTAGCCAGGTTATTTGCTTGGTCATTGTAGCTATAGAACAGTATATGCTTATAGTTTTGAATTTCAATTTCCAAACAAGATGATCATACTACAAGCAGATATGGAAGACAATATCCCAGACAAAAAAAAAATGTATATAAAAGGAATCCTGAGAGATGGGACTAGGTTTTTTTATTAATGACTGCCTGTGCTCTGTTCATTTCTACTTTGCATTAGTGGCAAATGATAGGTATTTTCTTGCAAAACTGAGGTTATTTAGACAGAGTTCGATGTTACTCATTTGGCTTAACTGTACGTTTGACACTATTAACAGCTGGATGTTTACTGCTTGATACATGGTCCTAAAATTTACTATGAAGAACAGTAGGCATAACTCAAACATTAACAAGCAAAAGGGGACACACTTGAGAGCCATATTAGTCACATCTTGGTGTCCTGGAATCTACATTGCCAAATCTTGTTCTTGGCTTTGGTCTCCTTCATAGCATTACAGGGCTAAATATTATTTGCACTGCTGAAAGCCATTTTTTATTTTTTATTCATTTGTTTTTCTGAGGAGCACAGAAAGGTGACATCTTTCAACAAGTAGGCCTACAACCACAGAGCACTTTAAAGAGAAAATATGCTAAACTTCACCCAGGCAGAATGCTTAGCAGTAATGACATTAGCTTACTAGCAGACTGCAAAAACATTCCCCTATAACAATCTGTCCAGAGATCACAAAACAATGACACTTCACTTGAAAGTAGACCTGAAACTGTACCCTCTCAATTGCAAATATGTTAATCATCATTCAGGAAGACTGATTAGACTCAGTGTCAGTAAACTTACAGACTAACTTAACCAGTTTCCCTGTCCACCAATCTGTTGTTCCATATGTCCAAATCTACAGCAGAGAAGTGTCTCGAGACAGCAACACATTTTGTGCTCTGAGGCATCCGTCACAGCTGGGGCTGGGCTCTGCCTCCTGAAATGTTTGCACCAGTGCCTGCAACTGCATTCCCCATAGGTGGCATCCAAATGAGCCTGCCTACCAGAGTTATTCAGCTACTCCAGTTGACAGGAAAACGTGGAGTGGTAGTCTGAGGTCTTACAAATTGCAAGCCTTCCCTTGAAGCCAGTCAGTTGCCAGACAGATGATGGAAGTCACGGAGCCCAGTAGCTAGCCTATTAGAAAGCATCTAATGGTACAGGAGCAGTTGCACTGTCAACAAATATCATATGCAATGCCTTGGTTTATTCTCTAAGAATGAAGATGCGATAAACTTGCAGAAGAGCACTGAGACACAGCAGTGCCATTTGCCTTGCTTTTTGATGGCACTGAATGAAAGTCTAGACAAGCAACTTCCTTGGAAGTGAATAGGAGATGTGGTTACATGCCTTCACATAGCTGCCAGGAGCATTGATTTGTGCATCTGTATGGTCCATGGCTGAGGCCTATACTTGGCTCAAATACAGATCATGCTTTGCTTCTACCCCAGAAAACTGATTTAAAAAAAAAAAGCTTCCTAAAATCGTCTAAAATATCAATGAAAACACCTTTTGTCCCTGTAATAGGGCAGGCAATCTTTCTTCTTTAAGAGATAGTGGGGCTTAAGGCCAACCCCCAGTACGATCCATGATGTGACCCCTTTAATGCAACAGATGTTTAAAGATGCCACAGGCAAGCTGGGGAAGGAAGGCCAACTGCTAATCAAAGAGCAGCCCCACATCAAAAGAAAAGTCCAGCTGGCAAATCATTTTAGAGGGTTTTTTTTTTGGCAGTTGCTGTTTAGGGAGAGCAAGGCTATCAGTATTGCCTCCACCCAGAGACTCCTTCTTCATGCAAAAGAGCAGCTCATGAGTGGAAGTCAGGTTTGGAGAAAAATCTTGTGATGTGGAAAGACTAGCAGAGAAAGGATTTTCCTCACTAGGGTTTGTAAGACAACTCAAAGTAGAAAGATATGTTGATATTCTGGATGCTGTTTCAGTATTAGCAAGAAATGGGTGTCAGGGAGCCTGCAAGAGTGTGAAGTTTGACCATAGTCCCAGATATCTTCAGGACTGTATTTGGCTAAATTTGATGTGTGGGACATGAACCTGATCCTCTTCACTAAGATGGTCTTTGGTCTCTTTATCTTGGTTGAACTGCCCTCCTCATAACTTTTTCTCCTGAAGTAGATAGATAGAAAATCTCTCTTGCTCAGCACCTCTTGCAAGACTGTGATCTAAAGGAAAACTTTGCATATATTTTTTAACATTTTATGAAATGTATACTATGAATATATAATTAGAAAATATTATATATATGAATGCTGAGTTATATTTATGTAAATATGTAATATACAATATATAGTACACAAATGTGTGATATACATATGATAAGAAATTACAAAGCTTTACAGAAGAACAAAAAACCCTAGCTAAAACCCAGACACCTTTGATTTGCTTTTCAGGTTATCTTTTACCAGTGTTTTTATTGCCTTCAACCTTCCTTGGAAAACAATAATTAAAGTTCACTGCAGACCCTGATTTCTAAGACTCAAATGAATTCTTCTTTCTCTCTTTCTCACAAGTTCTGTGTGCTTTTGTAACCCCTTTTTATTTCCATCTTCCAAAAATGTCTGTGGCTCCCTAGCCCTTAAAAATGTTTCTTACTTGTTTAGATAACAAATTATTGCTAGGCACACTTTCCATTCTTTTTTTGAATCACTTTTGCATATTCCTACTCTTTCTTGATATACACAGTGTAGCTGGGCTAGGCAGGAGCTTCTTTGGGGCAGTATTTATTGAAACCTTCTCGTAGCCTTCATGCACCTGTTCCAGCACCCGAGTGTTTGAAAGGATAAGTGCTGTGATAAGTGGTATAGTGTTTGCAGGATGTCCTAGCATGTACAAAACCACTTCTACAGATAAAGAATAAGGTAGAAATATATGGACGTGTATGCAGCTGGTCCCGTTAGACCTAGTTGAGGTCTTGATTGGTTTGGAAGAGGAATGGAAATGAGTAAGAGAGCACAATATGTTGTTCCATATTTTAGAAATGCTTGTGAAGAACTCCAAACTCTACAAAAAATTATCATTTGGTAACACCCAAAGAATACAATACTCCATTGTTTCTGGATATGCTGAAATTTCTTCAAAAACTGGGAATCATTTTGAACTATAAAGTGAAGAAGCTGCTTAAGGCATACTTTGTATGTCAAACAACACATAGTTTCTATACCAAGTAAAATTTCTGCTTGGGAAGTTAGACTATACCACAAAAAATCAAGAGTGCAATATAAAAAATATTTCAGAAACGCCACATGTCTTGCTCTCCTTGCCTTGGGTAGCCCGATCAGACTTTATTACTTCATTTCAAAAGGAACATAAGTGAAATAGAAGCGGTTGGCTTGAGAAGGCTCTGGGCATCATCAGGAAAGGTATTGGAAATGCCACATTTCAAGAAGGACATGGTGGTGTTAGAGAAGGTGCAGAGAAGAGAAACTGCAGCGATCAAAAGGATGCAGGGGTTGCTTCACAAGGAGTGACTGAAGAGGCTGCAGCTCTGCGGCGAGTAGAGGAGGAGACCGATGGGGGATAACGACTGAGGTTTACAAAATCACAAAGGCAGCAGATGAAGTGAATGCAGAACTGGGCTGTTAACCAGATCCCATGAAGTACTGGCACTGGGGATGCTCGAGGAAACTAGTAGGAGACTGGTTTAAAACAGAGAAATGAAAGCACCTCTCTGGGCTGTTGGTGGTGAGCATCTGGGGTTTGTTGCTGCGGGACGTTGTGGAGGCAGACACTGTCAGCAGGTCCAAAGGGGAGAGGGGAGTAGTCAAATTCAGCGTCTGTGGGTCCACGCACATGTGTCAAAGGGAACAAGCAAGGCTGTGTACCCTCTAGCATCTCTTACACACAGTCCCGAATGCTGGAGGGGTACGAGGAGGGTGGGCTGCCGATAGTAGCAGTCATGTGCTACCTTTAAGAGGTAGACTGTTATTCCGAACCCATCGGGCATTTCGTACATTCTTAATACATAATATAGGAAAGGGTAATTGGGAGATCTCATTACCACCAGTCTATAAAATGTAGGCAAGGGGACACTTTACTTATTCCATAATCAGCAAAATGTAAACAAAAGATAGAAATTATTTTGCATATTCCAAATTCACGGAAAAAATTGTGAATGGCATGGAGTTAAGTAGGTCATCCGGCCTGACATGATCCTATCCACCAATTAGGGTAACATCAAGAGGAATATTTGTCAGCTAATCCCTGAAGACAGGAAGAGATTCTTTCTGTGTATAATTTGTTAATCACAGTATGACTTGGGTTGGTTTGTTTGTTTTCTGGCACAGTTATTCTCTTGCCCATGCGGAAGAAGGGAATTAATTCAAAATGTATTGCTGTCACTTTCTACAAGGGCAAAGACTTTAAAGGGCAGGCAGTGGAAGGTAACTTCCATAAATGCAAATGCATTTACTTCCGCTTCCTTAACTGTGGCAATTATGAACTCAGGAAAGGTTGCTGCATTCAGTTCCTTCAATGCACAGATTTTGGCTCACAAAAGAAAGCTGATGGACTTCATTAAGCAGGTATATTTGCAAGCTTCCTTCATGTAAACATTTTCTTGAGTCTGTATCTCTCCAATGGTCACGTCTGCCAGCTTTTGCTCACTCTTATTATTGTCTGCCACTGCATGGAGTCGTTTTTCTTTTGCTTTTATATTAGAGCAGCTTGAGGGCCCATACTGCCAGAGTTGAGCTCCATGCTACTGAGAGACAATGAACCATGACCAGTAAAATCTCCAGTAGCACAAGTGAAGTCCTCAATCTAATGGTTGGAAAATGTTTTATAATTGCAAAACAGGAATGAAACCCCAGGTTGTGACAATGTGCATGGTTTTGTATGAATACAGTAGCTTTTACAACTTTTTACCCCG
Organism: Phoebastria nigripes; assembly: GCA_035582835.1. NCBI lineage: Eukaryota > Metazoa > Chordata > Aves > Procellariiformes > Diomedeidae > Phoebastria > Phoebastria nigripes. Next base: position 24,891 of record JAYKAV010003201.1, read on the forward strand.
ATAGAAAACCCAGGCTTTCGACAGCCAAATTAATGGAAGTTATAGGGGGTTATTGCTATTTTCTCTCTGATTCTAGATTGCGTCTACTCTCATATTTAACAAGATAAGGTAAGTTCTAAGATGGCACTTCTAGCCACTGCATGGAAGAGACTTTTTTTTCAAACTTTGAGTTTCTAGTTTAATAAAGCCTTGAAGATTTAGACATGTTTTGCTGTTCTGCTTTTCCTCCTCTCCATGACCCTCTTATTAAACATGGATATTGTACTATGAGAGACTCTTGATGTGAGGCTTTAGAAGTTACTGCACAGTAATGTTGCCGAGAGCTATTCCTAGTGCTGAATCTCTAAATTAAAAGGGAATGACTGAAAACTCACCTACCATATTACTTCCTTGTGAAGTCACAACTATAAGAAATGTTTTGCTGGAACTTTGATTTAGAGAGACTTTAATTGCTACTGACATTTCTGGAAGACATGTAATTGTTTCCCCTGTAGCCTCAACAAACTAGTACCATTTCTGCAAAACCTGAGCAGTTGGAACAAAACTAAGCAATTTCAGAAACTGTCTTCTATTCTGCTAGGGGAAAATGCATTACAAAACCTGCTAAATTTTAAAAGCTCTATGTTATAAACCTAAAACCTACTCTCCTACCCTAGTCAGCATCCAAAATTCCTGGGCAATCTGACATGCTTTTGTGTCAGTTCATACCTAGATAATGCAACAAGACAGTCCACACGTCCTTGTGGTTCTTTGTAAATGCAGGTGCCTTGGATTACAGGATATACCGCATCTGCAACATTCTTGTTTTGTGGTATCTATGTGCAACCCTTGTGCCAGGACCTGACTGACAGCAGCAAGGGCCCCATTCAAATTTCAGAAGTCACTAATAAAACATTGCATTCCTATCCAGAAACTGGGGGAAATTAAATTAAACTGGCAGTTCCTCAATGACCCAATCTTCCTCACTTGTGAACAATGAATTAACTGGCTTAAAAAAAAGAGCACAGCATAAAGGAAAAACAGGAAAAATATCCCCACAGATACATTAAAATAAGACATGTTCCATGGATCTGTTTTATTAATCTCTTCTCTCCATCAGATGTCAAGAGGAGAGGCTATTCTACTCTTTTAGGCATCAGCCACTTCAAGCTCCTCTGCTACCACAGAATCCGTCTGCTTTGACAAGACAGGGGGCTGTAGCTGCAAATGTAAAGAAAAGGAGCAGTAGCACCTTCTTTAAATGGAAACAAATGGGGTTTCTCTGGAAGGGGTGCAGCGTTTTTATCTGTGACATACTGCAAAAGTTTGTCCTGCTGGAAAAAGAGGGACAAGAACTAAAAAAAACCCTATGTCTTTAAAGTAAAGAGACAGGAAACTTTCCTGCAAGTCCTTCTGTGTATTTGCAGTAGCAAAAAAAATGTACCAGTGATAGTAGTGGCCCCAGCAGCAGGGGAGCAAGTGCTAAACATGCCTGGCCCTGGTAGTGGTGGGTCACGCCTCTGTATAATGCTCAGGTACCACTGAAACACTTCAGGCAGCTCATCTTTGTCAAATCTCTCCAGTGATCACTGAACCGGGTGTGCAGCTAGGGGGAAAAAAACCAACAAAAACCAAGAAAAAACCCACTGAGAGAAACAGCCTGGAAAGCATGAAGAAACAGTTATAATCTCCAGGAAAGCTGAATGTCTCCAGAAGCCTGGAGGACACCTGGGAGACTGAAAGCAACCCCTTGCTCTGGGTCTGCAAACAGCAGCTGCCAACACAAATGGCACAGAGGGTGCCTTCAGTTTTTAATTCTGATGTTTTTACTAGTTTTCATTTAACTGCAGATCTGTTTTACAGACGTGAATACTATTGTCTGTGTTTATGGGGAGTACCAAAGAAGGTGAAAACAAAATAATTTGCGACTGACTTAAGGCTAAGGAACACGTTCTGCAATGCTGGCAATAAAACCAAACAGCAAAAAAAGAAGTTTATCTTGGCATCCTATTCCTGTCATCACCCAAGAAAAGCAAGAGAGCATACAGGTAGCACAAGCGTTGTAGGGGTTCAGCCCACATGCAGATGAGAGAGTCACGTCAGACAAATCCATTCTGCAAAGTCACAAGAAATGTCACCTCCAAATTCCAGAAAAAGGGGAGCAAAGGTGGCTGGTTTTGCCTGATAAGATCTTAGCAACAGCTGTAGTTTTGAAATTAGAAGTCCAGGACCCACTGATGTCAGAGCAGAGACTGTGCAGTTCACAAGAGGCTACCGCACAGATTGACCATCAGGCTCCAGGTAATGCAAACTATGTAAGGACTTCAATTTTACGGTGTGACAATTCTTTATTCTTAACTGCTGCTGTTGGATTTGTTTCTGAGAGAAAAGGTGAAGGTTTTGTCATGAGCCGGTTGGAATAGGTCACTGAGTTTTGGGGGTGCTCATGATCTGGGTGCAATGCTGTGAAAGAGAGCTAGTGCACTCCTTAGTTACCCTTCAATGAGAGCACAAGGTTGGGGACAGAGAATGGGCTGAATGTGCCCGAAAGAAAGGCTGGAGACCTCCAGATATGTTTCTTGGAAGCAGTGCTGCCCAGAGACACTTACAGAGCAAGGACATGTAAATTGAAGTCTAATGGGACAAAGGCCCTTCAGCATTTACCACCTTATGCTCAAAACCGCATGTGACAGGACTCCAGATGGTGTACAAATGTGAAGAGGATTTGCCTGGACCTTTTCCTGCAGTGAATTCCCCAAGCAGCTTTTAAACTCAGAAAAGCCCAGGTTCATTACAATACAAAACTCCACTGCTTATATCTGTGAATGGAGGCAGCACAAAGGTACCGATGGGGTTACAACACCAGAAAGGGCAGAGCCAAGGAGATACAGAGAAGGGTAAAGATTTGGCAGGAATAGTGAGTATTCAATCAAATTTGTGTTGTTTTTTCAAGTACCAATACGATTTCAACTGTCATTAAATTGAGTTGGAGTTGGAAATATTCCCCCAACTACTTCTCAACGTCTCAATAGTAGGGGTTTTTTTTAGAGAAAAGTTTCTTGTTTTAATTAAGCTCAGAATGTTGGCTTCATGGCTGGTTTTCAACTCCTGCCTTCCTTCCATTCTGCCTTTCTAAAGGGATTTTCTTCTAAGCAGCCTTCATCTCCATGTTATAAGACTGTGGTAATTAGTTGGAGCTTTGCTGAGTTTGTGGAAATCTTGTGAGTGAAGTCATTATAATAGAGTTTAGTGTTTCAGCCTCTTGCTTTTATTTGCAAGATTATTGGCTTGATAAGAGAAACAGATTTTGACAATGTGATGGCTGTAGATACTTGAAAAATTGTCTCCAAGTTGTTTTCTTAGTTAAGTGTACAGTACAGTCCCTTATTTAAGGAGCACAGTGACATTTTGGGTAGGAAGTCCAGGGATATGGTGACAAGTAGGTACCCTTCAGCACACACTGTCATCAATTTAGTTATCAGGCCCCAGCTGTGGCTAAACTCAATATATTTGCATCTTGTTACCACTTCTTCTGGGTTCAAATTTGCCTTTAGTTTTTTAAAAAAGGGATCTGCCTTCTCTATTCTATTCAGCAGTGATTCAGACAAGGTAAAGTAAGTTGTGAATTTCACAACTGACGAAATTCAGTGTTATTAATAAAAGCACAAACTTAAAGGTCTTTAGAAACAAGTCTTCAGCTTCCTCCTATGAAAAGTGCAATCATCTCAGAAAGATAAATCCCTCCCAGGCACATTGGGCATCTGCTAATGCAGCTGTCTGCCTAGACTATTTAAAGTAAAATGCTTTGATAGGGCGGGTAATAAACTGGTGCTGGAAGGGGCACGATGAGAACAAAAGAAAAGGTGGATATGTTTGCAATAAAAGCCAGCTGATGGGGAAGCCAAACAAGTGTTGAGTGAGTTGGAGTCTGGCTGAGAGGTATACCAGGTGTTAATGGGCTCCAGTGACTGAAGGGACTTTTGAACCAAAAGGTATGAAAAAGTCAGGCCAGCATAGGGATGGCTGCCTGCTTAACCTCCACCTTAAACATCAGCTGACGTGAAAAGAAAGGCAATGAAAGATCAGCTTGGGTTCAGTATTGGAACAGGAATTCAAAATTAATATGTTTTAATTTCCAGTAATGATATCCAAGGATATGTAATGGTGTTTAAATAAGAGAGTTTGTAGACCAGGCTTGTTCATCTGTCTTGATAAGAGGGTTAATGGTGGGAGCCAAATACAATTTATCAGTGTATCTTCTAAAACCTGTTTATTTCACATAGGAATTGATTTCACACTTGAAAGTCTTAGAGTCCTTATGGCTAAATAAAATAACTCAGTGCAACAAGTGAAGTATGCAAATGATTCTATGACAATTGTGGCTCTTTTTCTTTCAGCAAATTATTTGCCAACAGGCTATGAATTTTGAATTTGTTCCAAAACCAATTTCAACACAATTTTAGCATAATTTTTGTCAGCTTGCCATTATGAGTATTCATTGTTTATTTGTGCCATATGAATATTCATTTAAATTTGCAATGATGTTTCTCTCTACTGATTTGGCAACAATCATATAAGCAAGTAATTCATTGAAAATGTGTAATTTTTAAATACATCTTTGGTCTGAAGTCTACCAAGAGCATTGCAGCACTGAGAAAGTTTTTCGTCCAGACACTCTCAAAAGGATTTGTGTTACTGCGTTTGATGTTTGGCTTCTGATAAAACTTCATGAAACCATTATCCTCAACTTGCCACCTCAGTGCTACAGCACAGACTCCAGTCACAGCTTTGCACAGCTGCTGAAGTTTGAACTACTGATTTAATAGTTTATTCATAGACTCAATAACCTATAACATACATAATTTAAGATTTGGTAAACCATCTTGTGTTGCTTATAGGCATGGCTGTGTCAGGTGTTACACACTTATGCAAGATGCAAGTTTTCAACTAAAGCGCTTAAAGGTAAAGTTAGCAAGGGGATTTCAAGATAATATAGCATAATGAGGATTATGTGTTGATTATGTTTAATGCCGATGATTTTGCTTTAATTATCCAATTTCCTGACAGAAAAAAATAAAAATGAAAATGGATTTTCAAATGGAAATGGATTTCAGAATCAAGAACTTTTCAGTTTTCCGTTGCCTCCTATCTTCTTACTATACTTACATATTTCATTTTATATTTTAAAACAAGGGGAAAACTAACCAAAAGTACATTTGTGTGTAATACTTTTTCTGCTGCCTTCACAATTTTTTTTTTAATGTCTCCCAAGCGCACAAAGAAATCATAAGGTAATTGTGAGGCTTTTCTTCTGACTTTGAATTGATAACGACACACAGAAACTCAGTCTCATGGTAGCCTTTTCAAGAAAATTTTCTACCTGAAAAAAGCATTGATAAAAAGATAGTAAAAGTGATCCACAGATATTGTAAAGGGCTAGTGAGGTTCAAGCATTTCTTTGATAAAGTTTTCAGGCAGTATATTGTAAACTTCTCTGCAGTGATTCATCCTAGAGCTATTTTCCAGTTTACAGTTTCCACGATTGTTTGAGTAGAATAAAACCTGGGAACAGAATAAAAATAAAGGAACAGTAAAACTTCTTCACCTTGGGTTATATTTAGTGTTTGGCAGATTGAGAAATTTATCATGCAACTGGAATGACGAGTTTCTATTTCATAATTGTTCCATGTGTGATAAGTTATTTCTAAAATAGAACATTTTGGATGCAAAACAAATGCATTACAATTGCTGTTTTATATGTCTTTCGTTCACTTTGTTGGCCGTTTGGTAAAAGGAAAAATCATTAAGCCTTATGGCCATGTTCATTGCTATACTCTGCAGATAAAAAGGGGCAATAAGCATGGCTTGACTAACTGTTTAACACAATTTACCTTCTACTTGGATTAATGGAGCGTATTGCTTAATCTCCTGCTCAATATCCCACTTTATTCTTAAAGCAGGTAGCAACTGGTACTCAGAGTATGCAGTGGGTCTGGAAATAACAATCAGACATCTGCTATGTGTGGAAAGGAATGTGTGTGTTTGTGTCTGTACATATATACACATATGTAAATATACACACGTATATATAAAAATGTGTATGCATATATGCATGTATCTGTGTGCACATGCATGTAGAAGCAAATATGCATGCATATTCTAGATATTCAAAATAAACCCCCAAATTAACCAGCTAATACATTCTGCTTAAGAGTTTTCTCTGATTTCACTGCTAATATTTCCATGTGGGTTTTTTTGTTTTGAAAATAAGCAAGCAATTCGCATCTGAACCTCCCCCAATCACGTTACCTTGCCAGAAAAGACACAATTTCTCTTCTTTATTTTCCATTTCATGTTCATTCTCAAAGAAGCACCTCCGTCTCCTCCAAAATCGTAGGGGTCTGACAGCTGTCTACTCTGAACTGATTTTTTTTCTTTTCCTTCTGGAAATACAGCATTCCTGGCAGCCCAACGCCCCGTACCGCGGCTGCTTTGTAGTTTCAAATTCTTCTCCACCCTCCACATCCATTAGTCACATTCTCTTCCCTGTGGTGGATCTCTCTAAGTTTATCATGATGAATATTTACCCTATGCTGGTTAATGATGTACTCACAGAGTCAATTCATAAAACTAAGTTAGGTATTTATTAAGAGCAATGATGGAGAGGTGCAATTGCACCTGCCTTCTAGCAATGTGTACACAGACTTCAAATCATGCTCTCCTCAGACTTGAACTCTCCAGTTCCCATACAGCTCAGTAGTTGATTTGAAAAATAGCTTGTAAGGGCTTGGATTTCTCACAGTTATTCTACTATCAGTATATCACTGTCATATCTGTATGGCACTACGATAAAGCCACCTGTGAAGCAATATGTATTTAATATTTTGCAATGGGGCAGTTGGCCTTAAGACAGCATCTCAAAAGCATTATATTGACCTGCGCAATTAGCATGGTGTTTGCAATATAATCTTCTAGTTAATTAGCTTTGCTAGAAATCCCATCGATGCTCCTCCTTCCAATAAAGAAAAATGCCTTGGAGGGAAGTCTTTCATCTGCTTTCCAACAGAATTAATGAACATTTGGGAAATATTTTATGTATTGTTGTGTGTGAAAGAAATGTGTCTTGGAGAAATTGATTGTAAAATCTGAGTAAAACCTGCCTGAACCTGTGGCCTCCCACTTCTTTACTGACAGGTACAAGCTCAAGAAGCAAAAGCACGACTGCACTCCTGAACTTAATTTAGCCAACAATGTTTGGGCTTGTGCATGGAGCAATAGCAATGCCCAAACTCTTCCCTTCTCCAAAGAGAAAAGGAGAAACCCCATCTGTTTGAAGTGCTCTGAGCCAATTCACTAAGGGTGGGCAGCGAGTGACTTCTTCCAGTTCTCCCACATGATTGTACCAAGAGGCAGCAAGCTGACAGCCAGATCAGATGGATCTTTCAATTAAAAACCATGAGGTTTTTTCTGGAAATAGAAATTGTTCTCTTTTACACAGTAGTTAATTCTTCAAAGCATGTGTTCCAAGAGGTTAGTAAAATCTATTTCTGTGCAAATGATGTAAGACTTTCGCAAAGTGCTGAAAAAATATTTAACTACAAAAGGCGGCTGAGGACTCTGTCTTCTCACAATTATACCAGAGTTTCCAGAACGTCATTGACTTAATTACTGCCAAGAACTGTTTGAACAGTTTTGAGTGTAGGGTCAAAACTACAGATGATAATTGCTCTGGTTTGAGTGTGATACCTTGCCGTAATCAGGACTTTTAAATTATGGAGTGTAAGTGAGCAAGAGAAACTGAGGCTGTTTACCTTGTCAAGCAAAGGCATTTACCAGCGTGCCCTGCTTCCCAACTCTTCTTATTGCTCCCAACAGGGGTTGTTCAGAAACTCATTGTGGATTTCTCCTGCCTTTGTTTACGGTTCTTGTTTTGGAATGCCTGTATGTATGTTGGTCATATAGTCAAGTTTAGGACTGACTTTATGAGGAACCTGCCTATTGGTTTGAAATGTAAAAGCCTAATAATTAAAAGTCAGCATTTCTGATGTTTGTGTTCATATTATAACCAAAAAACATTAGGTTTAAGTAATCATTTACCCCTTATGAAACTCTGAAAAGATTAAGCGTCACCCAGTCAGGAGTCAAGGTGCAATGAACCCTCCAGCTGCAAGAGAGACCAGACCACAACCTCTCTGCTGAGGCAGAGGTTCCTTTAATGGAACATGTTGAGTGGTGCTAATTATACAACACTTACCCAAACCTTATCAGGAAACAACCATCTTTGGGTGGCTGAGGAGAATCAGTTTCCTTTCCTGCAAGTTCCTTATGGCTTTGATTCAGGTGGTTGCCAGGGTTTTCAGGTTTTCTGTTGGGAAAGAAATTGTTTCCCGTCCTAGCCAGCAAAAGCAACACCCAGGCCATGTCCCTGTTTTATGTATCTGCAACTTCTCTGCAAGTGTTTTCAGCAGTGGAGGTACTTCTGAGTGGGGCTGTCACTCATAACAGTTGGACCAAGGGTCAGACCTATGCAAAGCACACCACCCATAGGAGACATGGGCTGGCAGCATGTAGGTACAACGCCTCTCCTCAGTGACAAAACAAGACATGAAGGCTCAGTCAGATGGACCTTTCCGGGCAGCCTGAAAACAGTGACAGTTGCTAGACCCAGGAGGGGCCATTTCCCTGGAAATGGGGTCTTAGCAGCATGCATTGCATGCTTCTCTCAAAGAGAAATGCCATTTGACTATTAAAAAGAGAAAAAGAAAAGCTGGAAACCAAGACCAGTCTACAATGCGGTGTTTCCATACTGAAATAGTATCCTCCATGAGAAGAGACGTTGCTTGCCGTATCAGATGTTTTATGACTGAGGTGCTAACCTCTGACTGCGGGTTCTGTCAGCAGACCCTTACCTAGAGCTGAGCAAGGTCCTTTCTACAGTACGTAGAAAACAGGAACGTCCCTTGGCCCAAACTGGATGAGACTCATAAATAGTTGTCCTGGTTTCGGCTGGGATAGAGTTAATTTTCTTCCTAGTACTGTGTTTTGGATTTAGTATGAAAAGAATGTTGATAAGACACTGATGTTTTTAGTTGTTGCTAAGTAGTCTGCTAGTCAAGGACTTTTCAGCTTCCCATGCTCTGCCAGGTGCACAAGAAGCTGGGAGGGAGCATAGCCTGGACAGCTAGCCCAACTGGCCAATGGGGTATTCCATACCATGTGACGTCATGCTCAATATATAAATAGGAGGCGTGGTCCAGGAAGTAGCGATCGCGGCTTGGGTATCGCTCAGCGGGTGGTGAGCAATTGCATTGTGCATCACTCATTTTGTATATTCTATCATTATTATTATTATCATCATTATTTTTTCCCTTCCTTTTCCGTTTTATTAAACTGTCTTTATCTCAATCCACGAATTGTACTTTTTTTTCGATTCTCTCCCCCATCCCACTGAGGGGAGGGGGGAGTGAGCGAGCGGCTGTGTGGTGTTTGGCTGCCGGCCAGGTTAAACCACGACAATAGTGAATAACTTGAAGCAAAATATTTTCTTAAGCTCAATATAAAAAATTCCCATCCTGTGGTCAAATATGTGAGAAGTTCAAAATTTCAGACAAGAACTACTTGCACCAAGGGGATGTTATCTGTTGTCAGTATAATATATGTCAGATGTCAGAGAAAGGACTGCTTGGTAAGCCAAAGCTCTAAAAGTCTCGATGGAGAAATTACAAGCTGCTTTACTGAGCAGTGTCTAATATTAAAACTGAGGTAACATAAAAGCAATACAGGAAAACCCCACCACATCAATATGCACCCAGCTGAGCTGTAGTGCTCTGAATTGTTCCACGCCAGATTTTCATCGCGTCTCATCTCTTGCTCATGCGTGCTAACAGTCAGAACAACATTATGGAACAGGAATGTCATACAAAAATTTTTGAGGTTTTAAATATCATGTCTGGCATTTGGGCTCCAGGGAGTGAACACAATCAGATCAACTTAGGGGAAAAAAACAGTTTTAAGCAGAAATTCCACTGATTTACCTGGAAGCGATGGAGGAAAGGAAACTGTGGGTTGTGTTCACCTTCAGGGTACGGAGGCACATTTTGCACCTCGAAAACTGAGACAGAAGTTAGGACTCTGATCCTAGAAATAGTGCACAGCCCTGTGCAGCTTAACACCTATGAATGGTCCCGCTGAGCTGTGGGTCTCTTCACGTAGGCAGTGGTACTCACATGCAGAAATATCTGCAGGATCAAGCCCAAATGATCAGTGGCAGTCCCAGACGTGGTGTCCATAATTCCCATTTCTCAGGCCTAGTTCTAACCACCAGAAGGCAGGCTGAAAATGAGCAAGCCTGCTGTCCTAATTATACAGTGAGTTGTGCTCTTAATCGCTGTAAAATTGTTTAAATCATAATAAAAATAAAAAACAGATTTACACAGCTTTTTTTTTTTTTTYTTCTGAAATGCATCTTACTTCATTTTTCCCTCACTGACCCCGAGGAATCATTTTCATATTTTGTCAGGCCCCCACACCCTTTTGGAGAGAAATAGGTGTTCTCAAATTGGGAAAGCTTAGACAGTTCCTATTTGCTGACTAAAACTGGAAAAGGTCACCCTTGACTTTGGTTGTTTAAAAATTAAGCTTTTATGCATTTCTGTTGTTGCTGTTGTTGTTGTTAAAATATTCTAAGTACGCCTCCAAAATCTCCTAAAAGTGAAACTAACATCTGGTGCAGGAACTTCCATGCCAACATTTAGCCTCACGGCAGTGCATATTTTCACCCAAATTTCACCTCAAAATGAAAAGGCAGAGGGGACAGCAGTGATTCCAGACGTGTCAGGTTATGCTTACCTGTCAGGTTTCTTTCTGTCATCTGCCAACTAATTAAGGTAACCTTGTCGAAGAATTAGATTCACTCAAGTGAAATGACAGAGCTTTAGATGTTCTGGTTAGAGGTTATCCCATTTCTCTCTTCTTGGCTGCAAGTGGCCCTTGCACCCATGCTTTCTGCTGCCCCACTGAAATTCTTTTCCATTGCAACACTGAGACATTGCAAAGATGATTAATCTTTCTTCTTCTTCAGAGAGCCATTTTTTTTCTCTGCTTTCTTATTGAATTTTATGCACAGTAGCCAGACAAAACAAGGATTGCACAGTGGAAGGATTTTGGGTAGTAGAGACACAACATAGTGAGTCAGGATGTGGTGCCCTGTTTCTCTGGCTTTACTACAAACACACTGTGCGCCCATCAGCTGTTTGGTAGAAGATGTATTTAATGAAAAAAGAGCAGGGACCAATTTTTCAAAAGGAACTCATGTTTGCTAATGAGATCTTCTGAAAAAAAATCTGTCCATGAAAATTATATTTGAAGTTTTAAAGCGCTGAGCATTTTATAAAATTTGTTAAAATGCTTGTTAGGTTTACCTGTGTGCTTTGCATTACCTTGATTCTTCATCCATGTAACAGTGTTTCGCCACTTACAGACATGGGGGGCAAAGGAATTCATTGCTGTCTAGAATACCATTGCAACCTCAGAAAAACCACTGAGACGAACCCATTGAGTGGGCAAGAACTTATCCTATTGCTTACATGTAACCCCCATTTTCCAGGCGATATTAACAACACCTCTGAAGTCTGTGATCTCTTAAATACAATTAAGGTAAACAGGACAGGCTAGGAACTATAGGTAAGTTTTCTGCAAAAAGTCCCCAGCACTCATATCGGAGCTGAATTGGATAACAAAGTAGACTTGTTTATGAAAAACTCAAGTAAAAGAGTCTGTTGAGTTGAAAAGACAGGGACAATCACTTGAACGGTGAAAATATGACAAGCAAAAAAGGAAGCCAAAGAAGCAGTGTCAGCTAAAAGTGGAGTTAGCAGTGAATGTTATAGCTCTCCAGGGAGGGGAAGACTCAAGACATAGAAAAAAATCATTTGCAAGCTCATCCAGGCAAGCGAGCAAATGATAAGGGATACGAACAAACTTGCTTATGTTAGAGGTAAATACAGTATATTGGAAATGAATGCTGAATTAATTAGTAATGCTTGGAGTGATTATTTTGCAAGAGTACCACATGAAGAGAATGCAAGACAGGAATTAAATCATGTAAATCCAACTGGGATGAGATTGGCTGTATTTAGAAGGAGCAAGTCATAAAAGCAGGTAGGAATATGGAAGTGAGGAAAGTCTCTCGATGAAGTGCCAATACATTTGCCGAAGTGACTTGTTATGGAAGGCATGTTTGATTGCTTTCCTAAGTCTGAGAAAGTACTAAACCAATGTTGTAAAAGCTTTGCAGAGTATATATTTAAATGTGGAGAAGTATTAAGCTCAGCACAAATTATCCAAGTGAAATGGTGCTGCAGAATATGAAGCCCTGGCACAGATTACTGGAGGCACCTACTCTCTGTAGAGAGACTGAAATTTAGATGTGTTAGACAGTTTCATGGTAGGAAAGAGTGGAAAGCTTGCTGTATGTATTTTCTTGGAAATTTAGAGAAAAGGGACAGCTACTGGAATGGTCTTTGTAGAAATGGAAAAGGCACACGCTCATGTAATGAGAACAAGCAAGTTGGTTTGGAGAACTTTGTATGCAGCACCTCTACCAAAAAAGGTGCTCAAAAGTGAGAAAATATGAAGAGAACTACCACAGAACATGATATTACTTAATGAGATGCAAAAGCTTGTGATGACATAGTAGCTAAACGTTACCGATGGCAACACTTTCTTACGTAGGCATGAGTTAGAGTGATTGTTGGTAAGACTGAAGCCTTGATAGGTGGTGAAAGGCATCCTCCACAAACAAGAGCAAAGGACAAGACCTTAGAGGAAACAGTCCTAATACCTCTTTCTGATCGCTTTTTCATTGCACCTTAGCTCTGTGGTGTAAGCGCAGCTCCGATTGACTCTATTCTTTAAAGATAGTCTCAGCATGGGAAATCAGTATGCTTCCGTTTCTGGAAATGATGCTATTTAGTTGATCAAATGGTTGGCTGCTCTGTGAAAGGAAAAAAAGGAAGAAATAAGGGATTTTAGTTCAGGTTGTTCCAGTCAAAGACAAGCGGGGGGATAAAAAAAAAAAGGCTGAACTTTGTTTGGGTGGCATATATGCACCTCAGGACTGTATTAGTAGGATAGTCCTAAATCGACAGTGAAAGAGACAATTGGAGGAGAGGCCTTAGACCTCACATTCAGACAGGATTTAACAGCAAGTAAATTTGTAGGAGATAGTTGGCTACAGACATGGTAAAGAAACCTGCAAATGTTGCTAACTCCAACCAAGGAAAACTGTACGACAGAAGAACTTTCATGATTTTTGCCTCTTCTCTAAAATGTCTGTCGTTATCAAAAAGTACTGTACCCTTTGGGAACACAAAACACAGGGGAAATGTATTTGGCTCCTCAAACACAGGCAAATAACCTGTATTAATAGACATGTTCAGTTTCCTCATCTTTTCATAGGAAAAACACAGCCTGTATGTACGCAAAATGTACAGACAGACAGTAGAGTGCCTCTTTGGTTTTCCCACCTACCTTTTGAAGTGGTCAAAGAGCTTTGTTCCAACACCTTTGACGCTCAAGTTTACGACCACATCACTCTGATTATGACCATCAGTCAGGCTGCATGTTAAATCCTTCATAAGATAGACATCATATTGTCCACTTCAGCACTTCTACTGCTAGGCAAAAGGGGCTGAAAGCTGGGTGTAAAAGCTGGACTTTTCAAATGAAGAGTCCACAGCATTTATCGAATCCTTGACTTGTTCTGCATACCGCCACCAAATACCGGCTTTGGGATGCTTGTTTTTTTGTGATGTGGTTTTGTATGTGGGTAATCCATGCCCTCCCAGCTCAGCTCTACAGATACAGCATGGTATTTAAGTATTAGGTATTCTCGTGACGATTTTCTTTTACAAACATCTGTTGGAAGATAAAAGCCTTTGAAACAGAACTCTCTCTTCAAGCTGTTAACCCTGTGACTAGCTACTGCCTTGTTAGTTCTCTAGTAAGTTATATATTATTTTGGTCTCTAATTATTTTTCTCTAACATTAATCTAGCTTACAGTTGGCATCAAAAGCCATGGATTTCACTCACACTGTTTTTCTGCAAGAAGAAACAATTCTTTAATATGCAAATCAGAGCGGCAAAGTTGGATGAATTTAGTCAGCGTGCCCTTGAAGGAAAGAAAGGCTTTTATGAAAAACTCAAGGTTACAGTTATGTTCCTAAGCACAATGAAAAAGCTACTTAACCCTTTCGAACAGATAAGGGGGAAGATAATTTCCTCATGAAAAAGAAATTATTCTTGTGTAGGATATTAACAAAAAATGGGAGCTAAATTAGTGGGAGGGATGATATGCAGAAACTCAACCGTAATTTTGACAAATGCTGCAGCCTTATCTTTCTTATTTTTTTGGACAAAATGCACATTCAAACTCTAGTCAACATAGTAAAACAACCTGTCCTCATAGACACAGTGCAGGAATCCATCTGGAAAATATCCTGACAAAAGAAGTCTTCCTATGCTAACAGGTGTTAGTATTGGCAAATACAATTGACTTCAGTTACGTTGCTATAAAAGGATAATGGACCATAAGCTTTGAAGCCTGACATAGGATACTGCCATACAGATTCTTCATAGTTAGCAATGCAGACCCAGGCAAGGAAGATTTTTCTAATGAGTGTGGTTTCCCTTTGGGACTGAAAAGCAATATTGACTTACTGAAATTTATAAAAACTCCCTTTAACAAGTCCCTGTGCACATGCTTTTCAAAAAAACCCTATCTAGCCGAAAAGCTCAATTAAAATGGATGTTTGTCCTAATTCAGAATTTATTCCTCCAGCCTACATCACGTCTGGGGAGTCCAAAACAAGAGATGCTCCCTGCAACACAAAATGTTTATTGGCTTTGATTGATTGGATAAGCAAGGGAATTCGGGAACCAAGTTTTACCCAGGATGAAGAGCTCTAGGCACCCTCTGATGTAAACCCAGTGTTAGGATCTCATTTTCACTTTTATGAAGACAATTAAGACAGTCTTATAAAGAACACAGCTCCAGTGTCTATTGAACTTTATGAATTGATCACACTTCATCCTTGATGCTTCCTGAAAGCAAGAGAAAGCCAGTTATGCATTATTTGATTATCACTGTAAGGCATAAATATCTTCAGTGAATTAACATAAATTGCAGACAAATATTTTGTTTCCAGAAAAATCAATATAATCCATATTGTACTACTTAGCTGTACCAACATTAAGGAAATTAAATAAGTAAATAATACAAATAAATTATCAAACACATAAAAATAACATTCATCATCCTTTCAGGGGACAATAACAACAGCATAAAGAGCATGAAGAAGAAAAACAGTATTTGATCTCATCTATCTACACTGAATTCTGTCTATATTTTAAAGCATCTGTCCTAATCAGAGTCAGCTTCAGCAGGCCATTCTGCTTTTAGAAAACTGAGGTCAAGAAGAAAGGCTGAATATGGCAAAATCTCCACCTGATCAAGTACGATACTTTCATTGTCTCGTGGAGATCCCCCCAGCTGGACCTCGCCTTCAACAGGACTTTTGCTCCACAGGCTACCGAGTCCTTTCCCATCATATTCCAGCATGAAGGAATGCCATGCAGCATTTTCCTCTCCTGAAAGCTTTTGATTTCTTTACTTTATTGAAGTTTGACCCTGCATTAACAGATGAGCCCAAGGAATTTTTCATTTCCAGCAAAGTAAGCCAAAACCAAGAAGTTGAGCAGCTCTGTGATTTCGACAGCTGAGAACTGACTGAAGCAATATCTTATTAAAACAATCTTTGAGGTCCCTACCTATAAACTCACAGCCATAGGTGTGCTAGGGAGAAGCAACTCCCCTTCTGGTGAGTTTTCGTTCTGGGATGGGCACAGATGCTACGCTGTTTTACAGGTCTTGGGTATTGTCTGTGCTGCACAACAACCACTTGACAATACTTCCTGATGCTTGATGTAATTTTAGCAAGATCTTACACATGTGAAGAACAGACACACATTCAGAGCTAAGCTAATTTTCCTTCCCTAAGCTTGCCAGGCCTGAGAAATGTCGGACAGGAGCTCCTTCTGTCCAGAGCATCCTCTTCTGGTATCCCTCCAGTGGGGGAAAAAGCAGTATCCCCCTTACATATCTGCTGTTAACCTGGTTGACATCCAGTCCCTGTTACTTCCCCCCAGGTTGATTGGCTCGTGGGCACGTCCATGCCCTGTGATTCCTGTCAGCTTGGCCTTGGATGCAGCTCCTGTGCTCCTTTCCTCACTCATCACATGCTGTTCATGCCTTAATCTACAACTGTTTAATTGGTTATCCTTTATCCCTCCTGTACTTAGATGAGTATTTTTGCTCGTGCTGACTGCTGACACCACACAATAGCACAAGGCTAAGCAAAACCTCAGCCAAGACGGCCAAAGAAAGATGGATAATAGAGTTGCTGTTACAAAAGTTTCTAGGATGATTTTTGCAAATATTGCTAAAATGGGTTCAAGACCAGACAAATCCAGGCAAGGCCTGAGGCTTAATACATTCTGTTATTGTTATAAAGCTTAAAACTTACTATTAATACAAATGCATCATTTCCATTAATATTATTATTATTGCTTGACCTTGGCCTATCTCTGTCCCCGTGCCTGAACTCAGTGAAGTCTTGGCTCCCCCGCGGCTCTCCTTAGCTCTTGCGCCTCTGCCCGTGCCACCCATGCACGGGACAGGCCACGTTTCTGTCCTGCCACCACCCAGACGTGGCCACTCGCCGGGCCTGCGCCAGAGGACAAACTGCTGCAAAGCCCCTGTCAGTCCTGTCTCCTTCGGGGCAGTCAGAGTGGCCGGTGCCTCCCGTCCTGAGGAAAGGCACCGAAAACACACAGCAAACCGCATGTCCAGCTTGGCAGGCGGCTGTACAGTGTTGTGCAAAGACCTGACAGACTCAGTGCACCTCTGCCTCTCCTGTAGGCATGCTGCCTTTCATCCCGTTCTGTGATTAGGGGAGCTCTCTTTCCAGAGGGCACTTTAAACAGTCTCAGGACCTTTGCCTTGCAAGTCTCTTCCCTTGCATCAAACTGGTTCGGCTTCATTAATCCTCAGTTAACTTCAGTTCCCGGTGGCAGTATTTCTTATCTTGCGTATTGACCCAGGTACAATAACTAGTCAAGTCTGCAAGGACTTGATTGGCAGTAACAGGAGCAGCGGGTACATTTAAGGGGCTTGCTAATAAAACACTGGCTTCAGCACCCTTCAGAGGCATGGGAAAAAAATTAAGCTGAAAAATTCTTTGCATTCAATAAGCTAAATTTCTCTCTTTGCCACGGTGCACCCATTGCCTTAGAATATTTTATTGAAAGGGAGAAAAATGAGAACCTAAGAAGGAGACGAACACAGCAACTCATTGCGCCCCACGCTGTGCCTTGCTCTGCCAGCTACCCCAGCCAGCTCTGCTAGCTGTTCCTGTTATTTCACCTTGCCACAAAACTGAGATATCGCTTAGGACCCATGAAATCCTTTTGCATAGGGGCCACTCCTAGAACAGCTTCTTCACTTTACAGTTGACTCCAAAAGTTATAAGCAAAAAAAAAAGGTGTTTGATGTTTTTCTTTTTTTAGCGTGTAACTTTTGCATCCCAGGACTGGCTGCTATTGCTCTATCTTAGAGCGATTACTCACCCCAGGCACCTAACTGGCCTGGCCGTCCATGCACCCTCAGCCACAAACCCTTCTCTGCTTTACAGCATGCTGTCTTCTTCAGCAGAAATGCCTCCCAAGCACAGTGACATGACAAGTGCCAGCTATCCCTGTTACAGGCCAGCCCACTGGTCACTCCACTTACCTTTCCTTCTCTCCACTACTTCTTCATAGAGTACTTCTCCCTTTTGTAGCTCCTTTTCCCCTCTGGAAGAATTTTGCAGGTAGGATTGCTTGCTTTTAGGCATCAGCCACTAGACCTATCCGGATGGCACAGAAGAGCGAGGAGCACCTGGTACATCGTAATTAATAGTGTCTGAATTACCCCATGTTTCCAGTGGGTTTGTCTAAGCTGAAATTCCCCCAAAGTATTCCTGCTGTAAAAAAATTCCTCTTCTATTGCCTTTTAGCCAAAGTCACATAAGGAAACTATATTGGAGCCCACACCCCAAAAAAACTAGAGCTAAGATGTCATTAAACAGTTTTAGATGCTCCTAGTTCCAGGCGGTGWTTTATTTCAAATAGCGGGTTGGGGCGGTCACATCCCCTTTCTGCTCTTCCAGCCTTCCAGCCCTACGTGGGGTGGATGAAGGTCTTGGAGGAAGGACCAGGAGTTCGGCTGTGGCAAGACACAGACCTGCTGTTTTGCTTCCCAAACACATACCTCTCTGCTGAGATTTCATGAAAATATTGTTGGCCATAGTGTGGGGCTCCATCGGCGCCTTGACAGATGGCCTTGTGAGAGGCAGTAAGTGCCATCAGCAAGGCACAGGGTAAATCCCTGGAAGCAAAAGAGTCCCAGTCTTTCTGGGATAATTCATTATTTCTGGACATGGTATTGGAAACACAGTAAAAGATTATACAGTTAATTCCCCACTTTTTACATCCCTTAGTTCAGGGGGTCAGGCTTAGCTGTGACTGAAGTTACGGTTTATAAAACTGCTTTTATTTTTTAAATCAAAGTTAATACAGCAGACAAACATCACACTTAAACTGTGGCATGGCAGAGACAAGACAAATGACAGCCATCATTTGTCACTTTAGGA
Source organism: Phoebastria nigripes (assembly GCA_035582835.1). Classification (NCBI taxonomy): domain Eukaryota; kingdom Metazoa; phylum Chordata; class Aves; order Procellariiformes; family Diomedeidae; genus Phoebastria; species Phoebastria nigripes. The sequence goes on from JAYKAV010003201.1 coordinate 43,620, forward strand.
AGCAGCTCCAAAATCCTCCTGTCTCTTAACACCTGTTTAACCTTAATTTTGCTGATTCGCACAGTCATTAATTAACTACATATAGTATACACAGCTACCCTGATAGATCTGGAATTTCACAGTCTAGTAGAGTACCTAATTTGCATTTACATCACGGTGTTGTTAAACCAAATCATTATCTTAACCTACACATATACATCAAATTTTAGGAAGTCAAAACAACTTGTCTCCAACTGTATTTTTCAATTATATATATTAACATCCCTTTTCTTTTTACTTAGTCAAAACACGTTCCACAGATGATAGTTACATCAAAAATGTTATTGCCCTAAACGCTAATTACTGAAAGTAAAAAAACAAGCCAAAAAAGCCCAAACCACAGACCTTAGCTGTGGGAAGGGTAGCTCGCACTTTCCCCTGTGCTAACAACTGCGGCTTTAATTCTCCCGGTCTCTGGCTTCCAACTTCACATTCCCTTCTCACTAACTTAAAAGACATCACTGATGCCCGTATGCTGGCACGGAGCCCTCCTCCTCGGTGGCGACTGTGCAGTAACCCGCGGGCAGTACCTCCCCACGCGGGCAGTCTGCAGCCTCCTGCTCAAACACCTTCCGGCTCTTTGCCCAGACCTGAGCCTAGCTCAGGGGCGCAAGCCGCTGCCCACGCTTCAATGCGCCAGCAAACCAGGCGTATTTAAAGTTTCCAGGTTTCTTATTTTAAAGCTTGAGCAAAATGCAAATTTTTCAGGACACATAATTATCAATTTCTACTAGCTGAGATTTTTTTTTCTCCATCGCAGATAAGCTGTGACTGCAAGAGCAGAATGAGTTGCTGACGTGCACCGGGGTTTTGGTAACCGGAGTGGGTCATAACAACCGTTACATTATTAAAAAGGAAGCAGAGGGGAAAAAAAACCCAAACAGGTGACCTCTTAAACTATACTAACTGAAGGTAAAGCAAAAAACTGAACTGGAAGGCCCCTGGCTGAGCTGCAGCAGAAACGTGAGGCAGCGGTGCCCGGTCAGTGCCGAGCTCCCTGAAGCTGCAGCAGCCGCAGCGCTCCTCCCGTGAGCCCTCGCTCCTCGGCTCCAGCACCTGTGCCCCGCCGAGGACTAGGATGCCTCTGCCCGCTTTGCCCACTGTTGCCGTCCCTCGGCCCCCAGCCCGCGGTGGCCCCGCAGGCAGCGGCTGCCCCACGCGCTGCCGCAGCTTGCCCTGCTCGGCCGCACGGCTGAGGGCACCCCGACGTCGACGGGTCTCTGCTGAGCAGCTGTTGCACTGTTCGCTCTTTTAACTCTTGACCGAGTGCTGGTGTGTTGGTGTAACAGGAGGCTGTTATTTTCAAAGAACCAGCCACTTTTTTTCTTTTTTCTTTCCCGTGATGGCGAGCCTGCAGTGGTAGCCAGGGTATTAGAAGTGGTGTTTGTCACATTTTGTAATGTGGCTGTTATTTTGCATATTTTGATTTTCTTAATGCTACTACAGCACTACAGTGAGTGGCCTTCTTGTTCACATTCACAGACCTCAGGCAGAAACAAAAGCAACACAAAACATTGTTCAAATATTGCATATAACGCAAATTCTCCTCCCCTCCTGCCACCCCAATAAAAAGTCAAACCCAGGGTAGCTTAGAGGACAAGGTTGTGGAGGTTTTTTTGAGGGAAAGGGTGTAAGTCTTTTTTTAAAGGAACTTCTATTTGCTATGGAAGATGTTAGGCTTCATACAGTAGATGCTCTTTTTTTTTTCTCTCTATCAGTTGATGTCAAACAGAGGTAATAATTGATGGTGTCTGTACACAGTAGCCTGAATTCTCTGCCACACATTTTCTTTTCAGCCTTGATGTGTTAGTTATTGTCTTGACGTGTTTAGTTATCAACATTTTCGGCCTATATAACATTCATGTAAAATAAGTAAATTACGTAAAAAGCAATCCCCATAGCCACTGGGCTGTGTATAAATGAAAAGGCTTATGTGAATTAATATTTTAATTCAATTTGTGAAAAACAGTGAATCAGCAAACCACTGCTATTTTGCTTTCCCAGATTTAGTGCCAAGCTTCAGATTTTGCCTGTCTGGAAAAGAAAGGTATTCCACTGTCTGAAACTACTCATCTGGCTACTGAAATTAACTGCAACAATCAGTCACTGCAAGTACTTTTTATCTATGTCATGTCACTCTCTTAAAGCAGTGAAAATAAAATTACAGCCAGCCAAAGGCTCTATAGTAAATTTTGACAGACAGGTTCTAGCAAATAACTTGCTTTTTTTCTCCTTTTAGCTATTAGAAGGTTGCTGCCTTTGGCATGCTGGCAAGAGCGGCCTGGATGTGCTCGTCCTTTCGTAAGGTTGCATCAATTCTTCACCTGTTTTCACTCTGGGCCTGATGCATGACTTGGTGAAGCTGATGGAAGTCTTTCCAGGGACTGCTGTGGGCTTTAAAATTAGGTGTAAGCTAAAGGTTTACACTTTCAAGCATTTAGCATGCACGTTCTTCTGGCAAAGCAATACCAATGCCCACAGAGGAAGGAAACTGCTTTTAAAATTGCATTAAAAATACTAAAGTGAGTTCGACTGAGAATTAGGTTTAAGAATAATGCACGGTGTCTTGCTAGACTACTGTGCCTGGCTAGCACCAGTACTCATGCACGTGCCTTGCTGGACTTGCAGAGGACTGTGGTGTGCCGATTTCTTGAACGACGTGGCCCAGTCGAGATGGTGCAAAACCCAGCGGGGGCGTTGGGGAGGAAGAACTTGAAGTGCTTGTGTTAGATGGGGTTGTTTGGCTTGGCCCTTGGAAGAGTGGAGCAAGAGTTAGGAGCAAGTGCTCCTAACTGTCCTGGTTTCGGCTGGGATAGAGTTAATTTTCTTCCTAGTGCTGTGTTTTGGATTTAGTATGAAAAGAATGTTGATAACACACTGATGTTTTTAATCGTTGCTAAGTAGTCTACTAGTCAAGGACTTTTCAGCTTCCCATGCTCTGCCAGGTGCACAAGAAGCTGGGAGGGAGCATAGCCGGGACAGCTAGCCCAACTGGCCAATGGGGTATTCCATACCATGGGATGTCATGCTCAATATATAAAGAGGAGGCGCGGTCCAGGAAGTAGCGATCGCTGCTTGGGTATCGCTCAGCGGGTGGTGAGCAATTGCATTGTGCATCACTCATTTTGTATATTCTGTCATTATTATTATTATTATTATTATTATTATCATTATTTTCTCTTCCTTTTCTGTTTTATTAAACTGTCTTTATCTCAATCCACGAATTTTACTTTTTTTTTCGATTCTCTCCCCCATCCCACTGAGGGGAGGGGGGAGTGAGCGAGCGGCTGTGTGGTGTTTGACTGCCTGCCGGGTTAAACTACAACACTAACCCAGGCTATCAAAAGACATGATAGTCACTGCTTTTCTCACCTGTTTTTTAGAACAGCCTGGAAGGTGGGGATGCCCCCCTCCCTATAGGTATCAGCTGCAGGCTTCAATCCCCTTGTCTGGGGATGAAACTCAAATCTCCCACTTTCAGCCTAAATGTCTGAAACTGGCTTCAGGCCACTATTTAAAAACTGGCTAGTCCCCCGGAAAGGAGCCAGCACTGCACAGTTCTTCAGCAGATGTTGGTGCGCATCTGGCCTGCAGGGAAAATGCTGGGCTTCAAATTGCAAGTGGCTGGAGCCGTTCCTTGGCAAGCCCAGCCCCAGCACCGGCAGTGTTCAGCGTGGGTGGCTGCTCAGACACACACCTGTACCGGGTATTGCCCAGCTGATAGTAAAGGGCCTTTGCAAGCTGGGGCCTTGATGGGATTGTCCCCCGTGTGCATCGTGTCCGTGTACACCACGCTCCGCCATTGAGGATGGCGGGGCAGGGGGGGAGGTTTGCAAAATGTTGCCTCTGTTTTAGCTGCCTAATGTCTTTTTGACCTAGTCTTAAAGTTTTGGACCTAGTCTTAAATTCTTCGATTGAGAGTCTTATCCCTCTCCTTTCTCCTTCACAGCAGCAAGCAGTCGCTGCCCTCGTGCCCAACATCTTCTGCTGGCTGAAGCAGGAAGTGCCCAGCGGTCACCTCTGATTTCCCTCTGCGGCTCCCTCCCACTTTCCTAGCATAAAGCTTTGTGTCCATCATGTTGCTGCTATTAGATGTTCAGCACATGAGCTTGTTAGTAATATTTGATGATCTTGGTGCATGAAATCTCTTGTTGGGTCCATTCCACTGTTAGTAAATATGGGTGTGGATCTGTCTTCACGCACAAGCCCTGAGTTTCTGTATTTCTAGGCCCCTTGTTTGTTCCCCCCCTTCCCCCGGCCTTTGGACTGCTGTCTCCATCCCTCCCACTCCTCTCACCACTCCCTGTGATACAAGCAATAACACTAAACTCGGAGCTCTGCCTGCTGGCAGGAGAGGATGAGTAACGGGGCCGAGGAGTTGAGAAAGCTTCCCTTGCAGCGCGCTGGCTCGCACAGCCTGTGCTGTGCCAAGGTATAAAAAAATAAGTCAGCATTTCTGATTTGAGTTGCAAGTCTCCCCGGCGAGACACTTCTGCAGGCTAATGCAATCCAGTCCCAGGAAACAATTATTCCCAGGCCCTTACATGCACTGCATGCCGGGACTCCCAGCAACACGAGTAAATTAATGGCTCACTCTTCGTTTCTTGGCCGCGGTCTATGTAACACTGTGGCCAAGATCATATTTTTTACAGCGCGTTCCTAGCCAGTGGCACCAGCTTTGAGCTTTTTAGTTTCTTCTACAGGTGTAGATAAACTATCTCTCTGTAGGCAGTGGCAGCCGTAATTAGGGGTGAACCGGGTGGTGTTCTCAAAAATACCTTTCCCCTTCGCTTGCTGCTGTAGAGTAGGTTGTGCTCATAAACCTGGGGGAGAGGGAAGGGGGAGTGAATGACTTGAGAGCTGAAAGTTAGCTATCCAAGTAATATTCAAAATAAATAAATCGCAGGCGTTTGTTGGCTGTGTGAAGCTAGGCATCGTCTATGGGGTCAGCTTCCAAGTTTAAACATATTGCACTATGACCAGCGATTCTCCACAATACAGTAGGATTTATTAATAGAAAATATGTCAATATGAGTTTGGTTTTGTACATGTTAGCAACATGTACAGTGAAACACATTTTTTTTCTCAATCTATATTGTTATAGTTCTTTTGTGTTATCTGACATCATAACCGTTTATATTTTGGGTTTAAATATGTTATTTGTCAAAATGTACTTTCAGTGTTAATATACCTTTAAAATCATAGTTTATCTTTTAAATATTGAATTCATATTTTTTTTCAAATCAATATTGCTCATGTTAGTGCAAATTTGTTAATCGTGAGATAGGTTAACCATTCCTTCCAGACCATAAACAGCATTTAATAAAACAGTGAGATTTATATAGCTCTACACAGCTGAACAAGATTCTAATACGAAGCTTGTTAAAAAAAGAAATCCGACATTTTACAGTACATCAATTGCATTTTATACATTTTTTTTTGGAACAGTTTTGTTTCTTCTCGATTTCTCTGTGTGATCTAGTACAAGAATGAAGGGAACAGCAATAGGTAATGATACTTTCCTCAATATTAAAAAGAATGCATCATATATATCTTGCTCAGTATGGCAGCAGTGTTGGATTTCCAAGCCTGGAAAAGAAGCCAGGTAATTCAACACCTTCTCACAACTCAGTACAGCAAGAGTGAACATTATCAGTCGGAGCACTGGCCACTACAGAAGAATGGAAACAAAACGACACAAACTATAGACAAAAGGTATTTTATGCCACTTCATCGATCCAGAATCTCTCACTTGAGCAATGGTCAACATCCGACTCCAAGTAATTCCTAAGAGGAGCTGAAAGGGGGCAACGTGGGCATTTCAGTAGTTTGAAGAATGGAAATAAATCCAACTTACAAGAACCTCCTGTCCTAAGAACTTCAAACAGAATGACGGATCCCCTCGGCCTGTTGGCAATCCTGCGCCTGGAGAACTGCACCAGCCTGGTGGTTATCAGGCAGTCAAGAAGAACTTCAAGTTGCAAGTGACATTCTTTATTAAAAAAAAGTTTTTATACTGAAAATGTGCTTTGTTCAAAAGAGCACTGCAAATGTCACTTATCTTATTAAAATCAATGTAATAAATAAAATATAAACAACCTGTGTCCAAAACTATGAATAATATTTTTATCTACCTCACTATACATCTGGCCCACTGTGCCCCTCCCACCCACCCTTTCTTAAATTGTTTAAAAATTTTTTTGCATGCGATTTTTTTCCCCCTGTTTACTACAAAGAGCAGATAAGGTTACATATCATACACTGGGAAAAGCTGCCAAAAAGATTAAACTATAGTTCTAGATTACCGATAAACCAATTCTACGTCACAATACCCGCCTGCCTGAACTACTCGGGCTGCGTCCTATAGAGCAGGCGATGACTTGCGAGAGACTTCTCCCCCTGTGCACAGCCAGAAGTGTGCCAGGTGATGTTAAGACTATTACAATGACTAATCACAGAAATGTTTGCAACCTAAAACAAATCCCTTAACTGTAATTTAAGCAATTTACAACTACTCCATTTGTGGTGGGTCTTATGCTGTGAAAACTGTACGCTGAACTGTTGCCTGAATCAAAGAAATGAAGAAACACTAGATTCTTTTTTTTACTTGCAGAATCCCAAGAGCTAAGATGAACATGCCAGCTCTTCTGGCCTCCTAGCCTAGTTTCCTTTTCTATTTTTTAATTTAAAAAAAAAAAAAAAAAAAAAAAATCTCAGTCCCTTACATTTTTCAGGGTTTTACTGTAAATGCACAGAAATGGTCGGTATCTTTCATATTCGAGGAATGTGTTTTGGGTATTGGGTTCTCTTTTTGGTGTGGGTTAAAATAAATGATTGTCCTAATGGTTCACGAGTTGGACTCTTCTATAGCCTGAAGAGTTTGGAGACTCCAGACTTAAAGTCTGTTGGGTCTTTGTTTTCCATTCCCTCAGGGAGATGGCAAAATCAAACTCGGCCTTCCTTGAGCACTTGCTGGTTGGTGGCTGGAGAGTAATGAAATTTCCTCAAGAGAAGATCAAGAGATGCTATTTTAAAGGAAATGGCACCTAAGGGTGAAGGAGTCAGTGAAAAAAATCCGATAACCCCTTCCTTTGTGAGTATGTGGCCTAACAATTCTGAATTGCTATTAATGGTTAAGAAAGTGAGTAAGAGAAAGCACATACTGGAGTTTCCACTGTTTAAAAAAACTGAAAATCAAACAAAAATTGAAGCTTGAACAAGGAAAACATTGGATGAAAAGAAGTCTTACGCCACACAAACGCACACACTCAAACACACACACGCACACAGAATACTATGCATACGTGGACACATACAAGTAAGAATGTGTATTTGTATGGTAGGTTCTTGGAAATAGACATTCTTAGCAAATATGGATGACAGATCAATTGTAATTTATTTTCTTTTAACACTGTATCATCATAAAGAAAACTGGTATAAATGAAAAAAATCTATTTCAAATATCTACATCTAAAATTTTAGGCAGTGAAAAAGCACTTTGTTGACAAGGAGTGTGGAATGATGAATGTTAATTTTCAGAAACTGCTGAATGCCTTTTTTTTTAGTTGCCACAAACAAATTCACATATCAGAACGAACAATACTGCTAAATATTCCTTTTCGGTTTTTTGATTTTTTTTTTTTTTGATTTTTTTTTTTGTTAAAACGCACCGGGGAAAAGAAAACAAAAAACTGGAAATTCATACATCTTTCAAAATTTGAAATTGAAGCAATATTTAGAACCATAGATGAAGAAACACTGTGGCATTGGTGTAATATACACAATGCACTTGGTTTTTTTTTATCTGTAATGTACATCAAATACTTTACAACAATGCATTAACAAAAGGCAAGAAACATCTTGCTGTACAGAGGAAACCCCAAATGCAACTTGAAGCCTAGATTCACAATGAATGAGGATATTAAACAAAGTGTGAGAAGCTGTTCCCCATAAAGTATGTACGCTGCTCAGTTACTTGTGCTTAACTCTTGACCCACATCCACTGTCATGTTCTCCCTCCTTCCTTCAGCCACATTCAATATACAGCACCGAACTTTAGACTCTACAGGCCAACAGTAAAGTTGCCCCACACTGTAAAATATATATATGTATATATATATTTCTTTCTAATTACTCCCAGGTTTAGCTTTCGTATCTTTTAGCCTTCTAAAAAAATCTCTTAATTTTTTTCCATACTGGTTATCTGGGCCTTCCTATGGAACAGGCTTTAACAAACTAAATCTGCAGGAAAAAAAATGTCTTGTGGTATGCATGCACATGCACAGTTCCTGGAGCTTTTGTATCTGCCCAAGTCTCAAACCCAGGAGTCGGGAGAGGCTGGATAGTGGCTTGTTTCATAGTTAAGTTCACTATAGGGACGAGCAGCTGAATAGAAGTCGACGTAGTTGCCAGTTGACTTTAGTCCCAGGTGCATGTTGTATTCGCTTGCAGGTGGACGATGATGCACTTGGTCCTCAAAGAAGGACTCATCATAGTTTCTTGTTGAATTCTGAAACGGCTGATATGGTTCATAATCTTTTCTGCTGGGCTCCTGTGGAACTGGCTGTGTTGAAACCTGAAAGATAGTAACACACACAGCTTGTTAGATACAACTTATTGTGGGCAACAGGATGGAAGACAGAGTAAATCTCACTCTACATTTATCATGCTGGAAATACAAGTCGTGCATTATCTTAACATCTGCTCAAGGTATTGCATGGTAGTGAATTAATTCTACAGCTTTGCCTTGTCATTACATTTCTTTACATTTATTTATTATTATTATTAAATACATTTATTATTTAGTATTGTTGCTGCTGAAGATGCTGGTTTACTTCAAAAGTAGTTCAAGCAGCATAGCTTACAGTTACTTTCATAACTATAATCTGTGTATAGCTTTCTGACTATTTTGCAGCTATATAATGCAAACATTGGTGGCCAAAACTCAGCCTTGAAGAATTTGAATGGAAGTGATATACACTCCAAAGATGCTAAACATTTTGCAGATGCCTTTGCCACAGGTGAGATTTAGAGTGACACCTTATCCTTAAGAACCATTTATAGTCTTCAGGGCACTGACATGAGAAAATTTCAAGCTAAGTGCCCTGAAATGTGTTCTTCTGCTACTGTTAAGCAGAACCATCTTCTTACCACCTCCTTAACACGTCATGTTGGCAATCTTTTGTTGTTGCTACATTCCAGCAAGTTGCCTTGAAGCTGAAATATTTATGATATTCAGAAAAAAAATCTCAGGCAGACCCCTAACCTAAGTTTGCCATAAGGTTTTTTTCAGGCAGCCCTAGCGAGTCTCTGTTTTTATAGCTGGAACGCTACCTTTCACTCTATGCCACCTCTATTAAGTTTGGGCAGACTTTGTGACTGCAAAATGATAATAGCCTCAAATGGTCGTCACTGGGAATAGTGATGCTCAGATGTTGGTGTCAGAAGACTTTGCAGATCCTGCTGACTCTGCAAGAGTTAGTATAGAATCATAGAATCATAGAATCATAGAATCATTAAGGTTGGAAAAGACCTCTAAGATCATCGAGTCCAACTGTCAACCCAACACCACCATGCCCACTAAACCATGTCCCTAAGCGCCTCATCTACACGTCTTTTAAATACTTCCAGGGATGGTGACTCAACCACTTCCCTGGGCAGCCTGTTCCAATGCTTGACAACCCTTTACGTGAAGAAATTTTTCTTAATATCCAATCTAAACCTCCCCTGGCGCAACTTGAGGCCATTTCCTCTCGTCCTATCGCTAGTTACTTGGGAGAAGAGACCGACACCCACCTCGCTACAACCTCCTTTCAGGTAGTTGTAGAGCGCGATAAGGTCTCCCCTGAGCCTCCTCTTCTCCAGACTAAACAGTCCCAGTTCCCTCAGCTGCTCCTCACAAGACTTGYTCTCYAGACCCTTCACCAGCTTCGTTGCCCTCCTCTGGACACGCTCCAGCACCTCAATGTCCTTCTTGTAGTGAGGGGCCCAAAACTCAACACAGTATTCGAGGTGCGGCCCCACCAGTGCCGAGTACGGGGGCACGATCACCTCCCTACTCCTGCTGGCCACGCTATTTCTGATACAGGCCAGGATGCCGTTGGCCTTCTTGGCCACCTGAGCACATTGTCGGCTCATGTTCAGCCAGCTGTCAACCAGCACCCCCAGGTCCTTTTCCGCCAGGCAGCTTTCCAGCCACTCTTCCCCCAGCCTGTAGCGTTGCATGGGGTTGTTGTGGCTGAAGTGCAGGACCTGGCACTTGGCCTTGTTGAACCTCATACAGTTGTACGTAATACGCCTTCAAGAAGAGAGGAACAGTTGCACTGCTATCTCCCAAACTCTGTGATACTCTTTCAAAGCATGTCTGTATTGGACTCTGTGCGTAGAGCACAAAAGGCTGTCCATGTCCTTTAACAGTCCTGCAAGCAATCTTACAACGCTGGGCCCAATATTAGAACAGCACAAGGGAGCACAACTACTCTAGTCTCTATTTCTAGTACTGCTATCAAGGTGTATAGGACCTTGAGGCACTCGTTTCACTTCAMATATTCAAACACAGGTCTTTAATTTTGGACACAGGAGAAAAATTCTATACTAAGCAACCTATTTATAGGTTGCTTATATATGCCAAAAAGTTAAAGATGGTCAATTTTTGAGTAGAAAATAGGGGACTGAAGTAGTATTTCTGGGTTCTTTTTAGCTAAAAACATTATTTCTGATATGTCGATCATAAACCTGACATTGAGAAAGCAAGTGGGAAAAGGTGGAAAATTAGTTTTGTTTTTTGGTGGTGKTTTTTTTTTCGGTTTGTTTTGTTTTCGCTCACTCTCTCACCCCCAAAATCAAATTAGTTGATTCATGACTGCAGTTAGAGTGCACCTGCTGTTACAATACCTCATACCCTTATTTTCTCTTAATACTGTGTTAATTAGAAGGGCTTCATCTCTTTAAATGCAATAAAAGAAGAAACACCTTCATGCACTGAACTGGCTCACACAAAGAAGGAATATGGTGCACCACAGGAAATACTGGCTAATTAAAAAGCAAAACCAATGAAGAGAAATGGGGGCACAGAATATCAGAAACTCCCTTCACCTTAAGTTTCTGGATTAAAACTGAAATGTCAGTCTTTTAAATTGAAATTTCAGGTAATCTAGTAAAAAATTTCAGAGAAAAACCTTTTTTATCAATTTTACTAAATATCCACTTACCTGTCTGATACTACTAATCATTTTAAGTACTTTCCTTAAATGTTATTTTGTCTCATTTCACTAGTCAWAAAATGCTGTAACTTTTGCATACTACATAGGCACGTTGTGAAAATATTAAGGAGTTGTGATAATTAAATATAAAGTAGCATTACACATAATGATGAAACAAAAGCCTATGGGTGCCGAAAAATGTCTGTTTCCCAGGGACTGAGGAAATACTACACTGGAAATACCAGCTATATGAATGCCATCCCTGTCAATATTGCAACTTTTTCTGTGAGTGCATTAGCTTGGCACCCATGCTGCCAATTGCATTTTTGTAATGCCCACCTTATCCAGACATACTTACTGCTTTCTGGTTTTCAGGGACAGGACATTTTTAAAAGAGTCCCAAAGCTCTAGACTGAATGGCTTGGATGTATGTACACAAGAAAGTGTCCTTGCCGATGACATGCTACATTTTCTCTTGCCCATGCCCCAGTGCGTACATTAAAAAACAACCAAGCAAAAAGCCTTGTTACAATCATGCTTCTGGAGTGACTGAATGGCAAATCTAAGGGCTTTTGCTACATCTAAGCGTAGCATACACAYCCCTCCAAAATATACAGGGGGTTCTTTCTCCAGGACTGCTCAATACGTTCRTTTCTGCTAGGATGCCTTAGCATGTGAGCTGTGTGGTGTCAGCAGTGGTGTTGAATTTTATGATGGCTCTACTCAAGTAGTAAGATCTGACCGGACTTAACCAAATTCATTGGCACAGGACATCACGAGATACCAGAGCCAGCAGAAGTGCCCATTAACATTAGCTTGGCTTTTGTAGTCTGTGTCACACATATCCAGAACTTTAAAGGCATTCAGGTCTCAAGCCCCTCTTGATTTCATTATGAGTTACAGGCTTAAACACCTTAGATAATTTTTGTGCATATGCTGTCATAACCTGTTGGACATTTTTTGAAACTTGGGCTGAAATTATCGACTAGCATAAAGAACGTAGCTTGTTTGAAGCCAGTGGAATTGCTTGCATTTGTGCAAGCAGATGACTCAGTTCCTCTAATCTAGCCTCTTTGTGACATTTTTCTTAGTTTCCATACAAGATGTTACACTGGTCTTTTGCCATCTGGAACAGTAACATTTTAGTCTCCGTACTTACCTGGTTGTGTTTGATATCTTCAGCAGGTGCACCATACGAATTCCTGTACAAAGTTGAGATTCCAGTGTTCTGAGCTGGAGAGAGAAAAAAGGAAGGAAAGAGCCGGTTTACCATACATACCTCTTTGGCCTCAAAATGAATTCTTAAGGCTTCATTAAATACATTGTACAGCACCTGTTTCCCATACACAAAAATCTTCAAAAGCATCTGCAGACTTCTATTTTCTCTTCCTCCCACTAAACAGTCATAATCTTTGCTTTGGTATATGTGCGTGTATATGGTATACACTTACTAATGGTAACAGGTGCTATGTCATGTTCATACCAATCTTGTGCACTTCATATAGAAATCAACAAAATTATTTCATCTACAGCTAGCATTCAGTAATATATTTCAGGTTATATAATGGATTTTATATCACACATACACTAAACAGGTAACAGTTGTAAATATTAAGAAACATTTCATTCCTTTCACTTCAGTTGGATGATGTACACCAAATCCTGGATTATTTATCCTACAGTGCTTTTGCTATACGGTGAAATTATTCATGGGAAAAGTGATTAAATGCCACTGAAAAATGAGTTATGCAAAAAAGTAATATGTAGTTATATTGAAGAGGTCTGGCCAAGATAGTCTCAAATCCATGAACTGCTGTCACTTTCTTCTCAGATGTCCTACTACTAAAATGCACGGAGAAAACTGAGCTACAAGTATGGAAGCAGAAGTAATTCTAAAGACAAGGATAACATCATACAGTTTTGCAAATATTTATTTCCCACCCTGTCCCAAAAAAACACATAAAAAGCTAAGGATTTTCCCTGAAAAGCTGACTTCACTGATCACTTTGATTTGGCTATCTAGCTGAAGCTTAGTTTGCTGGTAGAACCAGAAAGATTGTAGTTACTTCCCATATTTGAAAGAATATGAGGGTAGTATTTTGTGTGGCTGCTGCACACTGTTCTTACTGGGCATGCGTTATTAACTTTCCACACATTATAACCAATGATTTGATGCTGTCGAGGGCTCTCATTATAAAAGCACGTGCCTGAAAGTAAAAATTGAATAGTGTGAATCAGAGTCATCAGTGGAATTGAAACATGTTGCTCATGCAACATCTCTCAGGTCTCTGAGCAATGGTATAAAACCTGGAGGCACCAAGAGTTGCTTTTAATACCTTCACAACTCAAAACCTTTGAGGGTGAGGACTGAGCACCAGAGCTAAAGGCTGGGTATAGGATCCATGCTAGTCACAGTGCTAAGAAGAACCACAGTTACTGAAGAAGTAACCACTCTTTCTTCCTTTGGCAACCTGCTAGCATGGACCCCAGCATGTACAACTGCCTCTATCTCTCCCCCTGCCACCACACCCTCTATGGAGAAAGGAATGGCACGGCCTTTAGTCAAAGTTGACTGTAATACACCAATTCTGATCTTCACATCTGCTACGGGTTCCATGCTGAGGGTATAATTTTTGTCAGAGTATGGTGCACTGTTCCATGTTGCTGCTTTACAGATCTCAGATGGTATTCTTAAAGATCTCCAGCATGTTCTTGAAACAGGATAAAGACAGGGCTTATATGGTGGGGTAATGAGCCCTAGCAGCTGGAAAAAGAGATTTTTCACTAGATAACCATTAACTAATAGGGATGAAAAATCTCTTGTTTCTTGAAGAGCTGGATGCAGTTACTGAGAGAGTGCATAGTCCTGCATAGGAAATGGAGAGGAGCTCTGGAGGTCTCCAAGGAGTGCAGCAGGATTCTTCTTTTGAAAGTGGGAATAATACAAACTCTAGTAACAGATGATGATTGGTCTTTTCCAGTGGTAGGTACTCTTAATTCTGCCTGTGTGCCAATAGGTGGTAACAGATGGAAATGATGACTGCTTGAGTAGTTTGTCTTTGGCCATAGATGTTAGTACCGAAGGGCTGATCTGCAGAGGTTCCCTCTGCTCAGGCTGCATTTTGTCACCGAACTTGAGTGATGTGTGAGACTTGACTGTTATTTCAGAGTTTTTTATATTCCAGCTGCATCCTCTGCTTTAGTGTTTGAAAATCTCCCTCTCGATGACAGTCTTTGGTATTAGAGGAGTCCGCATCAGCATTGCTATTTATGGTGCATCTCATGACGGCATGACTCTCAGTAGTACAACTGCCAGATCTTTCCTTGATACCATCTTTTTCATGCTGTTTTTCTGAGTTTTTTGCTTGCCCTACAAAGTGCTAGAACGAGTTGGGTTATACAAATCCTCTTCTCAAGAACTAAAGATACTCAGAGTTACTGTTTCAGCTACCCATTTTGTGAAGTGCTACTTCTTGAAAAAAATGAAAATGATATTCAATGTGTTGGACTCTCATAAACAGAGGAAGAACTTCTTGTAACCATTTGGTTTTCATGTATATAAATTGCAAGATAAGCAGGGTTGAAGTTTCATGCATGCAAGTTTTTAGTCAGGCATGACTGAACATATTCAGTCCAGACAGGACAATACTCTTCATGGTTGGTTGATGTCAAGAATAAAAGATTGGTATAAGGTGCAACATCTGAGGGTTTTATGAAGAATCTGATGAAAAATAGCAAACTGGACACATGCTAATTTATATGTTGTTCCTACAGGCAATCAGAGAGGCTTTAAGGAGGGTCATGACCTTTGCATCTTTTTATAGATGGCACATATATAAAAAGGCACATGGTACATACGTGCCACTAATAGCCATGACTATTATAAAAGCAGAAATAGTGCAGAGTTGGTGCATAGCTGTCCAATGCTCTACTGTGACATTTGCACTGATGTGCTCAGAATTGTCACGTGCCAGATTGAAGACCTACAGTCTCCTGGATCACATATTCTGCGATGAAAAAATGGATAGTTTCAGCTTATGAAAATAGCTGCAAGGTCTGTGTTGCTGATTTCACTGCAGTGATGTGGATACAAATTCACAAGTTTAAAATGCAAAAAAAAAAAGTAGTATTCTTTTCTTAATGTAATAAAAAGAAATACAATGACACATTGAATGCTTGGAAACGAATGCCAAGAGTTCAAGAACAAGAAATCTTGGCTTAGTCTAGCTGAGAGGCTGAGATAATACTGTCTCTGGAGGAAATGTAAGTCAAGCAATGTAGCTGCTAGCAATGCATGCAGCCCCGCTCCAGTACCTGCTTCTGAACATGCAGGTGGCATCCCTGGGAACTCCATTCCTGCTCTGCCATGCTTCAGTGAGCAGTTGATTCTTGCTGTCCAAAAGCAGAGGCAAATATAAAAGAAAGAAGGCAGAGAATGAGCTAGATGAATGGACAGATTTGCGTGGTTAGTACCTGATTTTTGCCGTTAATATTGTATACATACCATCATAGTAAAATTACCAGAGAGAGAGAGAGAGAGGTTAATGAAATAATTTTCTTTTTTAAAACATGGCAGGAGAAGGGAAAAGGGTACAAGGAGCAAGAGATGGAGATTTTCCAGCAGCCACACTTCCTTACAGAGATATGAGAATTGCAGCTGCAGATGAAATGATTTGAGAAGTGATGAGTGTGTGTATGTATGTGTGTATTTTATGTAGTATCTAAACATCAGTACATGATAGTACTGAAGAGGTACTTTTTACTAGGCAAAATTGTGAAGGTTCTAAAGTGAGTACTATGATCAACCTGTAGTACTTTGTGGTTGCATTGCATAAAGAACACTATAGAAAAATACCTTCCTTTTTTCCCCCTGTTCAGTTTTCAAGGTGATACTGGTTAAAAAAAAAAAATCATATAGTTCCCCACAGCAGTTTTCTGCAAAGCTGACAACAGCTTTGAAAATTATGTCACTCAGTGGTTTATGTGACAGAGATAACACTGACCAAAGCTGTCCCCATATATCCCAGTCACTTGATTCATGGTTTAACATTCAGCTTTCAGTTCTTATAAGTACTTATTCTGAACACATTTACTGACACTTTGAAATAACAAGGTGCTAGTCTTTTGCCCTCACAAACAGACTGATAGTAAGAAAGGAAAGCTCAGCTGGACAGTTAGTCATCCTCATCTGGTATTGCATAACCTGCTTTTTCTGCTATAAGCAGCAGGACTCCATTTTCTAAAATTTAGTTCCAGACAGTAAAGGAAAATGCTTCTGTGCCTCACAAATCTCAGCTAACAGAGATCACTACCTGTCACTACCACTGCCACCTTCCTGCACGATGAAAGATGAGGTAAGGGCATGAGAAAAGATTACAGTGTATTATGGCTTCTTCAAGTAATAATAAGTTCAAGTAGCCCGAGTATCTGTAGCTATTGTAACAGATGACGGCAGTTGTTTGTGTTCTGAATGTGCAGGGACTTGCAAGTAAGTTTAAATGACAAAAATATAGATGATTGATTCTTGACAACCAAAAGAAAGTAAATTAATCAGAAGGTGTTTCTGCTGGTGGAAGTGAAGATACATGGTGCAGACTGTGATGTACGTATTATTAGTTCAGTGAGGGAACTAACAAAGTAAAAGAAACTTCAAAGTAGGAGTCCCATGACAGTATGCAGTAACCTTATCTTCCCTGTTCTGAAGGAAAACACCATGGCATAAATAACATTATCACATGCACTTATAGTTCCTGTTTTTTTAAAAGGAATATAATAGTTTTTATCTTAAAAATATACTTCAGGTGATAAAATTTTATTATTGGTTATTATTTTCTACAGAGAAGAGAAGATGGATAGTAAATATACAAGGCATCATAAACCTGTGAAGGGAAGAGGGCAATGAGAACTGTGATATTGTTCCTCTATCTTTTAGCTGTCCTTGTGAAATCAATATAAGTTATCATCTTCAGCCAAACTTCATAGATTCTCCATTTTTCCCAGAGGTTTCCTGACAACTCCCCACAATGGCAAGAAGCCAACATTTCTACTTTGAAAATCCATCAAAACCCCTTCATTTCAGTCCCAGCCAAGAGGTCATAAAATTTTTGAACTATGAACTGAGAAGAGCTTTGGAGAAGAGCATGGAGACAGTTGTGGATAAATTGGCACTACAACTGTGGCTCTACATTCTGTGTAAATCCGTAAGTCAAAGAAAGCTTTGTGTAATACCTCAGCTTGGCACAAAATACAGGAGCAGCTCAAAATACGTATACGCCAGGTGGAACCTGAAAAAACATTTATCTAAGTCCCATAGGCTCTGTGGATGTATTAGCTGCAATGCATTGTCTGATGCAGAAAATGAAATACAGGCATTGCAATGAACTTGCTACATGAACTTATATTAGATCATCCAAGTAAAGTCAAAATGTCTCACAATTAAAATCACAAATACTGATTTTATATTGTTCTTTAATGAAATATTTATTTTATGAGCTACAAATATGTTACACAAATTTCATGTTGAATGTTGACGAGTGACACTCCTCCTAACCGTCATTTTCTTTTTTTCTTAAAATGGTGCTTAATTTGAGCTCAGACCAAATGAGCAGAGATTTGGTGACCTGAAAGAGAGAGAAAGTGATTTGTTAATTTCATATTCATTTGTACAATGGTCATGTAAGACTGTGAAATATTATTAAACTTTTCAATTTGATTTTGGTTTTGATTTTTCTCACTGAGCTCAGTAGCTGGAAAAATAGTCGATAGCTGAGCATGATGCTGAGAGTTTCGAGTTTCCTTGCTAAAAGCCCACCCAAAAGATCAATAAGAACAGACAAAATACAAGCAGATATTAAAGGAAAACACGATGCAAAAATTGAAGTGGAGCAAAGGTAGCTGGGGAAGTACAAACCTCACGATCTGAAAATTATATTGAAAGAGAAAGGAAACAAGGGAAACAGGCACGGGAGAAGAAAAACACTACAGTAAAAGACAAAATGAAAAGGGATGGGGAAAAAAGAAAACCCCTATTTTTTTGAAGTGTGGAGAGAGACAAGACTATCTGCAAGGAAACACAGATTTTCCACATGGAAACCCTTTTTTTGGTGAACCTTCTGATATAATCTGGTAGTCTAAACTTGCAGATACAGCTAGAACAAAATATTAATGTTTCTGCCTTTTCAGCCTGCTGCTCTTACTCCTGAGATTCCCTCTTCATGGATCCTCGACAAAATGGTGAAAAAAACGCAGTCCTGTCCTTCACAATCACACAAGTAAGGACCACTGAAGTGTTTTAGAGAACCACCTTGTGCAGTGACTATGAAACACTCAAAATATTACAGATACATAAAATGCAGTACCTTGACTGAATCTGCTGCAACCTCACGTAGTACGCTGCAGATGCTGTTCAGGACACTCCTCATTTCTGTGGTTTCCAAGTGCTTTTGACTGTCCTTCTTCTTCTYCAGATTTTCACTTTCATGCTAATTAATGTTCCATATTGCATTTTCACACAAATTCAAAGGCTGGTCTTTAGGTTTTGATTACACAATAGCGTATAACACAGTAGATGTCGTATGAGTATCATCATATCCTAAATACGGTCTTGAAAGCTAGTATGGATGGCTTGATGCTGAGTCAGCATGGTACTGGTGTCCCCAGTGAGCTGAGGAACACAAAGACAGCCCATTCTGGCATCCTCTGAGCCAGACCTCTCTACAGAGGGCGTGGGAAAAGGTTACAGGCATTCAGAAAGTGCAGAGTGACTCCCCACTGTAATTTTTTGCTTGCCCTGAGGTAGCATTTGGAGGAGAGGACACCATGATGCTCGGCACTGTATAAATGTACGAAAATGTTCAACAGAGGTTATATAAGCTTGTGCAATGGTGATGGACACAAACACATATTTTGCAAGAGAATTAACAAAGAGGTGCAGTACTAGGCAAAGCACTCAAAATTTTATAATTACTGAAATGCTAACAGGTTAATGAGGTCACTAGGGCAGAGAAGCCTTCAGTGAAACCTGCAATAGATGCCATAACATACACAGAGAAAATTGTTCCATTTACATCAGCCCAGCTGAGAAAGTAACAGGGACAGACTTTACAAACTGCTACCGAATTTCCTAGGAATGACTGATGGGCAAAATAAGCTAACTGGTCCTGGAAAGCCATTCCCTGCAAAAGACAGATGTTAGGGATCACTGCACGTGCTCAACCATTGTCATGCTTCAGAAACAATGCTAGTTAAGACAAGGTGGATTTACTCCCTTCTGAAATGAAAACAAACTTAAAATTAAAAAGAAATGTAAAATTGCTTTTAGAGCCTTTCCTCTGTGAAGAAACATGGTCTTCACAAATCATTTTCACACAGCATTGTATTCATTAAGATCAAGTATTTCTTCAGTTGTATTTCTCAAGGTGGCTAAAACTTTGGAATCAACTATAGCAGGTTGACTCTTTCCTATAATACAGTAAACCCAGCCAAGCCTATAAAATCAGCGGTCTATTTTTATATATGCTACCCAAGCATAATCTCACCTGTCATGGTGTCTTTCCTAGAAGTGTGTTCTCCCTTATTTCCATGGTAAGTGGCGTTTGTTCCAGTTGATTCATAGTCTGTTTTTCTTTCTTTTAGGCTGATCATTTCCCGAGGTGAGGCTGGGGCACTTGCTAGATCATAAAAATGGATTTATTTTTTCTCGCCACATATGACTGAATGTAGTGTTTAACTCTAGAGTAAACATTTTAGTAAAGTTTATAGTTGTTACCATACTAACATTAAGCTGTTTGAAGAAACACTACCCCATTATGGAAGAAAAGAAAAGGTGCTGTTATTTCAAATACAGGACAAATGTATTCATGGGACAATCAACTCCAAACATCATTTTCTCTCTGAACGTTTTACTTTTTTCACTTACACCCAACATCTAAGATGATCATTAAGAAAAAAAGTACAATAATAATGATTTTTTTCTTCCCCTTTAGCTTTTTAATTTCTTTATCTTGTTATTATCTTGTCAAAAGTCTCTGGTATAGGCACTTCCATTTTTTTCTCAAAATGGTTAATTTATTTCTGTTGAAAAGACCGTTAACTTTCAACTGCGTGGAAAACACTTATAAAATGGTTTCCTCCCTTCTCTGTTGAAAATAAACAAACCCATTAAATGATTCTAATGGGGACAGGAAGAAAAGAAAGGTGTTTTTCATAGAAAACACATAGCAAAGAATGCCTAACGCTTAAAGGTAACTCGAATAATTTCTGTCTTTAAATATCTATGTACGAACAGTTGCCATTAAAACAACAACTGCTACTTTAGGCTATCATTAAAACTAAATCCTTCATCACCGATACTCGTGGTATGGCTAAAAGGAGGAAAGTATGAGGTGACTAGGAGACTGGGTTTGTACTTGATTCTCATGCCCTGGAAAATGTGAAGGTGATCGCTGGCACGGATCATGAAGACTTAGAGCTTGCGATGCTCAGGAAAAGGAGAAGAGCAGAGGAAAAAATAATGGCTTTCAAGTAAACTGACTTCAATGTATTTAGGTGTTGGTAGATACAATGCACTTTCCCTGTTGTGGAGGGCAGGGGAAGGAGTACAAGGTGAGTGGCAGAGCACGCCAGAGCCTCGGTACAAAAATAACTTGGCACAGCGGTACAAAAATAACTAAGGTGCTGATGCTTACTTCCCCTCCCTCCCCTGCCTCCACCCAGGTATTTGATATGTCAGAAGAACCTCAAAAGCCGTAACAATGTCCTTGCTTAAAAAAAGGAAAAAAATTTAAAAAAAAAGTAAGATAAGCTCATTTGTGAAGCTTGATCATGAGTTATGTCTTTCAGCATCTCTAAACTATGTTACATTTTTTAGTTAAGGAGTAGGGAAGCACTTGTACTTAATTAAGGAGTAGGGAAGCACAAGTGATGTTGAATTCTGCTTAGATTGTTTCTGCTGGTCCTGGCCTCTGAATTTACAGACTAAATGTGGGACAGATGGTTTTTCTTATGAAGCCATTAGAATTGGGGATTGCTTTTAAATTGCTTGTCAATAGTGATGTAATTCTAAAGCTGATAATCCAGCAGATATAAAGAAACATGACACTAAATTACCAAATCAGCTAATGGCAACTTGAGTCTAATAGGGAACAAAACAGAATGCAAACCTTGAAAAAGTTGCTAATACAGGGATGCATTTTGTTTCACGTACTCTGGTAATGCTTTTAAGCACTCTGGTGTTTTGAACAAAATTGACTGATAAAGACAAAACCATCTCTCTCTGTTCCCTGTGGGAATTCTCTCTCACCTCCATGTGAGAACAACTGCTTTCTGGCAAGTGTTGAAATCCAGAAGTGCCCTCTTTCAGAGTTTTTACTGGAAGCAGACATAAAATTATTGGTTGACATTAGACTGAAAAGTGATATCAAGGCTTTCTGCTCTTATTCTTAAAGGATACAGAAAAGAAGACAGGGCTCTCTACGCTAGTTAAAGCATCTTATCACCAAGTCCTAGGGATGGATGGGACATTGTGAGTTCATTTACTTCAACTCTTTACCCCAAGGTAGGATCCAGTATACCAAAATAATTCTTGGCAGATTTTAATCTAAAACTAAAGATCTCTAATGACAGAGACCACATAACTGCTCCAAGCAGTCTGTTCCAGTGCTTTGTTTCCCTACTGTTCCCTGATGTCTAGCCTGACTTCTTGCTGCTCATTATTTCCATTTGTCTGCTATGAAAGTAGAGAAAGTTCATACCGTTCCTCTTCACAGCTGGCTGGTACGTGCTTGAATACTTGATGCATACAATACTTGATGCCCACTGCCCCCATCTTGTGTCTCTCTTATTCGAATTAAACAATTACAGTCCATTCAGTGTGTCCTCATATCCTGATTTCTCCATCTCCCGATTCATGTTTGCAACTGACAAAAAACCCTAAATCATTTCTAAAGAACTTTTGTCTAGCCAGATATTCTCCTTATAATTTATTTGTAAAGGACTGAATCTTTTTTCCCTTTGGACACTACCTCCAATTTCTCAGGATCACTCTGAATTCCAATAGTGCCCTTCAAGGTACATGAGTTTCTCCCAGGTTTATGTCACCTGCAAAGGTAATAGGCATTCTTTGTATATTATCTGGGTCATTCACAAAACCACTGAAGAGTACTGGACCCAAGGCAAACCTCCAAGCAAAGCATTCTTCCATTTTGGCAATAAGCAACACTCATTCTTTGCGAATGGCTTTCAGTCAGTTTTGTATTTACCACACATGACATTTTCTGGACTTTTTGTTAGCTTGCCCTAGCCTSCCTGTAAAAATCTTGTGTGAAAGAGTCTTACTGATTACAGTAGATTTCATTTATTGACTATTCTTTCCACAAAGCATTTTAAGTATGTTGTAGCAGGAATTCAGGTGGATTTTATAAGAACAAATTGTATCRAACCAATGTTTGGATTTGATATGGATACTACCAGACAGACAGTAACTTATACTACTACGTAGAGACAGACACTCCTAGAGTTAAGCAGTATCTTATGTTCCTACTATCTTTGAGGTGCTCAGATTGTGATTATTTGTTGCAGCAATTTTCTACAATGAAGTTGAGCTGATTGGTCTGTAATTACATGGGCTCCTCTTCCTTCAGAAACAGCCAGTATATTTGTACTTTTCCAGTCTTACGATAACTGATGATGGCAGTAAGATTGAATCCAAAATTTCTTTAAGTATGTTCTTTAAGCAATAGAGTAATGGAAGCAAGGAGATAGTTCTGGCAAGAGACAGAACTAAGATCTCAGGGCCAGACATTTCAAGTGCCTTGCACTTACAGTCAAAATGAGATTTTGGAGAAGAAAAAAAGGAACAAGAACCCTTTACGGACTGTGTAATGACAGATTTTGAAAACTGAACAACAGCTCTCACTGTACTTCTGGCTACATTTTCAAATTTCCTCAGTGATTGTTCTGCAGGACTAAGATGCAGCTTCTAGGTAATTAACAAAACAATTGTCTTAAAAACAAAACTACAGCAGAATGCTGATGGCAATAATCAGTTTGGCCAATTTTAATCCTAAACTCTTGGTATACCTATGAATGACAGCATTTGATTGAACAAGTAGTAAAAAGCACATTGAAAGGCTGACTGTTTTACTCTGTTTATCTTAGATGATCTTCACTGGGAACGGTTTTATCTAACCAAGGTATGTTCTACCTTAGAATAAGCTGAGGGGATAATGCCCAGATTTCTGAATAGAAAAATTGATTAACACTGTGGCATAAGTTGAGATACTTACATTAATTCATTGTATGGATCATACAGAATTAATGTTAGCTGGTGTAAATATGCCATCAATGTTAATGAAGACCTGTAGTCAATCTTTTGTGAAACTTACATATGCATGTGTATGCACACTTACATACACATACACATATAATCAGAATAAAAGCTGACAAAAAAATAACGTGGATCCTTCAACTTCTGCTAAGTGTGCAGAGTGGTCATAAACAACATAGCGGTTTTCATGACTAGCAAAGTGAGTAACAGAATTTCCTCATGCTACAAATGGACACCATTGCCCTGAGATCTAGTCAGGTAATCCCAATCAGGAAAACACTGCATGAGAATGTGTAACAAAAAGTTATGGAATATTCTTTCTGCTGTAAAACTTTACGAGGTGTTAATAAAAAAAAAAAAAAAAATCCTGTTTTGAACAGATAATTCAGGTAAGAGTAAAGAATATTTTTTGTGCCCTTCCATCATTGTTAACAACAAATCTGGATGCCAGTGACATTGCTTAAAGAAGGAAAATGACAGTGATGGATTACCTCTGTCTTTACTTCAGTCCTGAAAGCCTGGTCTTACCTGAGCGGTTGTTAGGAGACATGCGCACGGGAGAGATGGAGGGCGTGCGTGATGAAGAGTACGGTCTTTGCCGATCCCTTTCTATTGTTGAAGATGAGGCTACAAAGTGATACTGCGACCATCCGTCCTGCAACATCAAACATTGTGACAGCAGTCAGTGAAAACACTGACAGTTCCCCATTTTAAGTACAGAGTATTTTCCTCTAGTGTTTTCACTATGTGTACACAAGTGGRCTACTCTCTTTTTCCTGCCACTGGGTGGCAAATATTCTTAGCGGTGCAGGATATGATGTGCTGACCGTACTGACACACTAGGAGAAAAAATAAGATGCAAAAAGTTCTGTAAAGTAACACATTTCAGAAAAACTCAAATTATGAAAACACTGAACAACATTTTAGGCTATTTGTTTAACAGTTCTGTCTTCTTCCATGCCTCTATTTTCACATTGCAAATGGCATTCTGGCTATGAAAATATTCCAAATCGTAAGACTGCTTGTTTCACAGTGAAAATCAGTTTCTGCTTTAAATCATTTCTATCTTATAAGGAAATTTTGGAGCAAGTAGATGGGGAAGCTCCAGGATTATCAAAATTATTGTAACTATTTGGGGATCTATAGTCYAGTTATATTAACTGCCCATTTGTTCACACGTAAGGGGAAAAAGAATCAATGCATTTTCCTCATTGCATTTTTCTCCAAGACGTATAGAAAGAAATTCTATTCCTTCTATTTAAAACTGTGGTAGTGGTGATGTATTTAAAAACAAAGAAACAAAGTAATACAAACACCAGAAACAGCTAGTTCAGAAATAAAAAAGGAGAGTTTTAATAATTCATGTTTTGTTCCTGTACCAAATATAATGCAATAATCCAAAATAATGTACTTTACATTTTTAAAAGAATATTAAAAATAGTTTGACAGTATCATGACAGAATAAATTGACTTTTGCTAGTGCTCTTATCAAATGACAGTATTTCAAATGTCTTGAAGTATTGATAGATTTTAACTGTCTTTATCACTGCTTAATGTTAAATCTAAATCAGTAACACAGAATTTTCCCAGTCTCGTACTGAAGCCATAAGCCTTTTAAAAATGCCTACTTTCTGTTGGGCTCAGTGGAAACCAAGTCAAGCACCTAGCAGGGCGCTAAACAGAATTTTTGCAATGAATGAAATGCTGAATAAAAACAAACACAATATAGTATTACCAAAAGACAGCTGGAATTTTCCCCTTGCTTACAGAAAAATAATTCTCCATTGAGGTAGTAAAGAATATTCCCACCCCCTACCTCAGGCTACTCCAGGCATCCAACCCTGAATCCCACCCCCTCCCACTCTCTGCCTTTGCCCAAGGCATCTCTCTGACTTTGTTCCCTCCACAGAAACCACAGGCACCTGGCTCTCGGGACTGCAAGAGAAAATGGCCTGAAAATCCCCCTTCCACTAAACTTTTAAGAAAGAGAACTCAGCAAGAGTGTGATACTTTCTCTTTTAAAAACAGCAGGAGGAAGAAAGATACTTACACTTGATGTAGACRGAAATGTTATAAGTAAATTAGGATAGACAGATATGACACCTAACTACAGATTCTGAATTTCTATACTCCTTACATAACACATTTGTATAAACATGCATGTATCTCAGTCCTAATTTCAAAGGAAAACAAAAGGAAGAGTGAAGTCTGGGCCACAGCTTTCACAGTAGAGTCATGACTTTCCCTAGAGTCGGTAGCGAGCATTTGTCCACAGATGTCACTCATGTTTAGGACACTTCACTGAACTGCACCTCATATTTCATGACAGTCATATAAGAAAATATAAGGAAGAGAAACAGTTAATTAATAAAAAATAGTAAGAGTAACTTGAAAAAAGAAATAGTTAATCTTTAATACCACTTGCTTAAACCAAAATTTTCTATATCCAGTCTTTCATTTCCATCAAGCAGCTTCTACACAAGCCGTGTCCTCCAACCTAGAGGGAGGATCAATGAGAATGCAAACAAAACCATCTGCAAAGCCCTAACTTCTTAATGTTAAATAAAATAATTGGAAATTATTAGAAACTTTTCAATATATATACATATATAATATGTGTGTATATATATAATACATAAATATTTTTAAAAATAACTAATAGTTTATAGTTGTAATTATAATGAATAGCTTAAGTCCAATAATCTTATCCAAGCATCAAGACTGTAAATAACATACTTAGCATTATTTTTACATCTCCTGCTAATAATAACTTGCATGGTGATTTCTCTACCATAAAAATGAGGTAGCAAACATGTGCGAAGCCCATGCCTTTATCCTGCTGAAGAAGAATGGTTCCCTTCTTCCTCCTTCTCTGGGGTCAGAAGTTCTTACCAGAAAGGTGACTCTATAATTCACTCTGTTATAGTTTTCTGATTATTTATTTTCTTTTAAACAGACCGCTGAAGAGGAAGATACCAAGAGGACAGACTCTAGATCTGATAAAAGAAGGAATAGACTATTTATTACTGTCTGCCTGCAAAAGAAGGAGACATCAGCCACACTTACATAGTGCAAGTCAGAAATGCTTCCAGCTTTGTGGATCTGAATGCGTGCCAGGTATACTCTCCTTTTGCACTCTTGCTTCCCTCAAATAAATCCCTGGCATGTGGGTCAGAAAAAAGTGACCTGAATCTTCCCCTAAACCTTTCTTCCTGTTGTCTATTCCATCTGTATTTTTTACATTAATATCTGGACCCCGGGCTCTGATGGGAAGTGGATGAAATAAATCCCTGTTATCTGCACAGTTCCACAGGCTCTACAGGAATGGCACGTGGCACCAGTTTTGTTCTACAGAGTATCAGCAAGTACTTTGTCAACATTGCTTCCTCAGAAACAGCATTGCCAGGTGCCTCAACAGTGAGGGACCAAAATCCAGCTGTAGTTGGGATGCTGGCAATAGCAGTCTTCTGTGTGGTAGATGTTCTTCCTTCTTCTCCTCCCTGCAAATTTTCATTTTTCTCTCTGATGAGAGTAGTGCCTATAATGAGGTCTTCAAATAAAATCTGCTACAAACTTTCAAGTTTGCAAGTCTGATCAGCTCAATAAAACAAGTCAGGCAAACAATAAACTCTAACACAAGTATTGTGGTGACTTGTCATCGCTTTTGACTATCACTGTACGACAACCTTCATGGTGTTTTTCAACAGTATTATGGGCAGCTTCCAGACCTCACAGTATTTCAAAACCCTAATACTTTTAAGTCATCTATCTTTAGCTCTCCTCTGCCACAAGGAACAAGCTTCTTTCCTTGGAAAGGTAAACAATTTGTAACAAATTCATTAAAACCATCCCCATCAACAATTCCAAAAGCTATTAGCGTTAAATATTGAAACTAATTTTTAAGAGCCTAAAGGGAGTATTTTCAATTTAATGCGGAGATAAATACCACCTGATGTGATGGCTGCTTTCATTAGTTTGTTTCAGCTCTAGTGCCTGTAATGAAATTTAATTAAATTGATTTGGGTACTTAAAGGTACAGTACATAGCAGTGTCCTGCAGAGAAGAAAGCTGACTCAAAAGCAAAGTGTGTGAGACTGCATTTCAGAAACCAATTTACCACCCACAAACGTGTTCTAGGAGAGGAAGAGTAAGACAAAAAGATCTGACAAATTGGAAAGAAATTCAATGTAATTCTGTTACAGAATTTGTTAACTGGCAACAATTAATTAATAGGTGGCAACTGCATACTACAGGAGAGCACAGACCCACCAGAGTACAGAAATACCATTATACATCCTTATTGTCTCTTCCAAGGTATCTTCTACTGGGCATTTCTCTAGATTTTGACTATAATGAATATATGTATTCTCCCTCAATTATAGCCCATAAGGTCCAAACGTTAAAGCTTGATTGGCAGTGACATGTTTCTGATGATACGTTCTCGGGAAAATTGCAGGGATTAGATTTGGGGCAGGGGCTGGATAACCACTGTAGAAAACAAAAGGGATATTGTAGTCTCACTGATCACCTTTTACTGGGCTTAAGGAGTGAACAGGTCCTTTGTCCCCCTGCTCAACTTTAAGTTATTTTGAAAATAAATAATTATCTTCAGGCCCATGGGAAATAATTATTTTGTCAGGGTGACTAAACTTACTGTGCCAAACACCTATTGCACAGGTATCTTATGAAAATATAATTTGGGTTTTCCACATTATTCTTTTTGTGTTTAAAATGTAGGGAAAAAGAGAAAGCAGTTTTCTATTGTGTTTGCAAGAATTTCAAATTTTCAGAACTCTCTGGTGGCGGAGTCCTTGACTTGAGATGATTTGCGGAGGTGCGTGGTATCAGACACACCATTTTCTCACTTGTAGTACAGTAACGCTATAAGGACTGAATGAAACTAAGCCCTGATGGGAACTGACACCATGCTGACACAACGGGAAACCAGAGCTCCTGCCTGAAGAATTCACAGACAAGAGAGAAAAGAGGGGGGACCAGATACAACGAGGTGGCCAAGCAATGTGTGGTGGAGTTGGGAAGGAGCACCGGCATCGCCAGCCTCGGTGTGGTGCCCAGCCTGGATGACCTCATGGCATCCAGTCAGAAGGAAACCCCACATCAGCTCATGTGCTAATAGCCACGCAGCAAAAATAAAAACAAGCCCTACCCTCTGATTGATTATGCTGATCAGCTGCTAAGAGGACACTGACTTAAAAAGCATGGAGTGGTTTAGAAAAACTGTACGGTGGCTGCATGCAGTATCTTTCAATGCTGAAGAGCGTAGTCTGCCCTGACTCCTGGCCACTGATGTCCTAACATTGTCAGGAAGAAAGAGAGCAACTTCTCGGAAGCAGAGAAATCCCACTAGGGAAAAGAAACAAAAATGATGCAACAAATCCAATAATGAAACAGCTAAAACCTGAGAAACTACAGAGAATGTTGTGTCCTGCCTCCCCCAAGTTTACAAACTCTCCAGCATGCTACTTCTTGCTTCACGCCTGATCCTCTTCTGACTTGATTTAATAGACATTTTTCCAAATGACTTGAAGCATACAGGACCAGACTTGTTTTGCCATCCTACTTCCTTATCTGTTATCCAGCATTTTACTGGTTCCAGGAATTAACTGTAATAATAACTGCTCCTGTAATGGTAATAAGCTGTAGAAATGTGAAGTTTTGATAGGCAACCACTTGCAGGAATCGGTAACTAGACCCACCACGGTGTTAGAAGTAGGCGACACAACAAGGCAAAGTGCCTGTATGTACGTAACGTAGGATCTACTCGCTTTGAAACTCAGCCAGACATTGCTCTGAGTTGCTGGTGTTGCTTCTTTTGCAAGCTGAAGCACTGCTGTCAGGTTAAATGAAACATCCTGACTGGTGTGCACCAGTGTGACACTGTCTAGAGTAAAAGATAAATCTGATGTGAATTAAGTCAAGGCTCATCAGACTTACACAGGTCTGGGCAATTCTTCACTGGGAATTTGTTGTCACGACGCTAATAAGACATAACAGAAATTAGAACTGGATCAAATTATCTACATACATTGACATAGAAAGTTATGTGTGTGACTTGACTGTGGTGAGAAATCTAAAAAGGTAACAAGGTTGGGGCGATGCACATATGTATCTCATGGAGCTCTTAAATGGGATTTTTGAAATAACGTGGTTTAAATGTTCACCAACCACCACATTTATCATAAGGCATTATAACCTGGGACCATATTATTTTCTTTTAATACAAGAGGAAGAATAAATACATTTCCCAGTGCTTCTCAACAGAGATACCGAGCCTGACTTCTCTCCCTCTGCCAGCCCCACGGCAGAGAAGGCTAACCACCCCCCACCAAAACACCTGAGTATTCAGTTTCCTAGCAGGACTGCTCCCTGCGTGCCACCGAAGGAGCTGACAAGGAAATGTCAGCTGCTGAAGGAGAGATGGAGAGACGGCTGTTCTCTAAAAAAGCCCCTGCCTTTGTATTGAAGTGCGCTTACTTTGGAAGAGGGATTTCAACTAAATTCTTACAACTTCAGCAACTCTAGAAACACTCTTGAAAAACAGAACAACTAGTTTTAGATAAACTATCTATATTAAAAATAAAGGTGTTCTTTCATTTTTTCCTTTGAATTTACAGTGCCAAATCCTATTATCATTAAACAATTCCTGAAAGGATTGTCCTTTCTGGATTTGCTTGCGTTGCTTCCAGGAAAACTCAAACCAGCAGAGAATTCCTGGGCATTGATCTGCTTTATGATGAATTCTGAATAAATCTACTTCACTGATGGTTTTTTACTGCCATCAGCTAAGCTATAAACAATTATAAGCAGTATATTGCAATTTTTACTCCTAGGATTTTGTCTTCCGCTTCCAAAGTGGGAGCTCAAGATACGTTGTTGAACAGAGGAGTAGGGATTGAGCCTGGAAGATCTCGGCATTCTCCAGGCTTATACACTAGTGGTTGTTGCTTGGGTTAAATCCTTCAAACGGATTCTGCTTTAAGTCTGCAAGTGGAAATCTGGAGTAATTTCACTGGCTTCAAAAGACAAAGGGCTGCTGACTCCAATTCTCCTGTCTCCYCTCCTCTCCCAAAGAGTTTTGAGCCAGGCCCTCAAATCAACAGATACAAAGTGAAGACATGGATCATCGAAGCTCATCTTAACTTGAGGACTTTAGTTTTTATGTTTATAGTCTTATTTGCACAGCTTATGAAAGCCAGAAAATTACTTAAAACAGAGAAATTATTCAAGTTTGGGGGATTTAAAAATATTATAATAAATTGGATAAAAGTGCAGGAGTTGCTCACAGTAGGACCAGTTAGCTGAAGTGGTTAAAGGAAAATACAGTTTGCTTCCCATGCCTTCTGATGATGATAATGATGCCAGTTACTTACTGGTTACAGGTTATATTGGGAGTACGACACCTGCCGCTGTGCGAGCCGAGGAGGAAGGCCACTCGCTCCTCCCTTGCACAGACATAACCGAGGGGAGAGGACAGAGACCCCGCTGAGAGCACCAGGGGAGCAGTGCCGCCACTTGAGCCAAGGCAAAGAGCAGCGGTGGCTGGGCTGGGCAAGGAGGGACCAAGCCAGCTGGGCGGCAGAGCTGCCACTGGAGCAGCCGCCTCTCCTAGGGGCTCCCGGCCCCTGCCTCAGTGCCCAATGGCTGGGGGGCTGCCCCGCCGCTCCCCGGCTGGTACGGCTGTGTGATACACACATGCACTGCTTCAGTCTCCTTTCTTACAATGCACACTGGGCTTGACCTCAGCACTTCTCTACTTTTTACTCTGAATTTCAATGTACAAATGGCTTTTACTTATTAAGTGACCATTTCTGCATCCCAGACACAGCAGAAGTTCAATTGCTTAAGAAGTTGAAAGAGAAATACATATTTAGGGCAGCGTGCGGCTTAAAAAGGGGTTCCTAGTCAGTCACTAAACACAGCAAAACTGTCTGGCACTGGATGAGGATTATTAGGTTTTCTGCAGGCTCTTTAAAGTGACATTTTCAGAATCAGTGGTTAAACTCAATTCCTTTCAAAATGAGACGCGTACCTCCCAGCCTCCATCTCAGCTTCTCTGAAAGCAAAGCCATTATTCTCCTGTTGTCAGCGTTCCACCCCAAAATCATTTGGAATATTTTCTCTCCCTGTTTTTCTCTTGTCATCACAGAGCCTGAGGTACTATATTCTTCTAAGAGTATCACCCAAAACTTTTCTTTCAAAATACCACAGATGGCCTTGCCCAGTTTTCTCTTTTTCAAATGCTTTTTTTTGTGTGCAATGTTATCGTCTTCTAATCACATATCTTCTACCGTAATTTTACATCTCATCCCTTGAGTTTAGCTATGAAGACACACACGATAAGGGAGAGATATGTTAATTACTTGCCAAATCTACCCAAGTGAGAAACAGCTAGGTAACTATCCCCAGCTGTTTTATATAGTGCAACTCTGGGACGTTTCAGGAAACCACTGAGGCATTGCTTTACCTATCCATAATTAATTATTGATTTCCTGTTGTGCGAGTTGCGAAGATGACAAGACCTAATCTGATGAATAAAATAGCTATAAGAAAAGGGAATCGTATGTGAGGCAAAGCATGAAGGACATGACTTCAGATACGGCAGAGTTCATTATTAATTTTGCTGAGGTTATATGCAGCTAAATAATAAACCTTTCAAAACACTGCAATAAAATGAAATAAATTCATTTTTCAAAGCATCACTTCACCTCTTAAACAGAAACAAAATTGTTTTAATATATTTTAGAGGAAATGAAGGAATTTGGCCTTCAGCTAGAATTTCTGTTCTCCTATTTTCCCCTGCATAAGGTATATAAGCTATAATTTAAATTGTTAGAATCACAAAGAACTATTTTTTCTTGTACCTTGTATGCACAAAAAACCTTGCATCCATGAAAGTGTTTACAATAATCATGAAAGTGTTTACAATAATTTTTGACTTGTATTGTCATTTTCATTCCAGTAATGCAATTTCACCAATCTTAACATGTTTATGCCCTAGAAATGCAAACTCTGGCTCTTGGCCACAAAATCTCGGGGGTAGGACAAATGCTATTTTATGGTCAGGGTGAGTTTCTTAAGCCTACTGTCCTTACAAAGACTAGAAACCAATCAACACCTCTTACTCTTACTTTGCATGCATTAAATCATAAAATCAACAAAATACAACTCTTCTATTATACCTGTGAATGCAAAACACAGAAAAATCATTATCAGAAAAAAATTGTCTCTTATGGTGAAGAACATGGTAGGACTGATGATACTGATTGTGACCAAGAGCCATTAGGTTTTTGTGCTTCCTGAAGAGCGGCACTGGCTGAAAACTTGGAATCATTTTATTCACATGTGTAGCTGCCTGACAAACAAGGAATCAGTGCCCCTTTGGAAAAATCACTAGATCATAGAATCATAGAATGGTTTGGGTTGGAAGGGACCCTTAAAGGTCATCTAGTCCAAGCCCCCTGCAGTAAGCAGAGACACCTTCAACTAGATCAGGTTGCTCAGAGCCTCGTCCAACCTGATCTTGAAAGTTTCCAGAGATGGGGTATCTACCACCTCTCTGGGCAACCTCTTCCAGTGTCTCACCACCCTCAGCGTAAAAAAAATTCTTCCTTGTATCTAGTCTGAATCTACTCTCCTTTAGTTTAAAACCATTGCCCCTTGTCCTGTCACTGCAGGCCCTGCTAAAAAGTTTGCCACCATCTTTCTTATAAGCCCCCTTTAAGTATTGAAAGGCCACAATAAGGTCTCCCCGAAGCCTTCTCTTCTCCAGGCTGAACAACCCCAACTCTCTCAGCCTTTCCTCATAGGAGAGGCGTTCCATCCCCCTGATCATTTTCGTGGCCCTCCTCCGGACCACAGGCTCCAACAGGTCTATGTCTTTCTTGGGCTGAAGGCTCCAGAGCTGGACGCAGTACTCCAGGTGGGGTCTCACCAGAGCAGAGTAGAGGGGCAGAATCACCTCCCTCGACCTGCTGGCCACGCTTCTTTTGATGCAGCCCAGGATACGGTTGGCCTTCTGGGCTGTGAGCACACATTGTTGGCTCATGTCCAGCTTTTCATCCACCAGTACCCCCAAGTCCTTCTCGGCAGGGCTGCTCTCAATCCTTTCATCCCCCAGCCTGTACTGATACCAGGGCTTGCCCTGAATCAGGTGCAGGACCTTGCACTTGGCCTTATTGAACCTCATGAGGTTCACAGGGGCCCACTTCTCCAGCTTGTCCAGGTCCCTCTGGATGGCATCCCATCCCTCAGGCATGTTGACTGCACCACTCAGCTTGGTGTCATCTGCAAACTTGCTGAGGGTGCACTCGATCCCACTGTCTATGTCATTGATAAAGATATTAAACAGTACTGGTCCCAATACGGACCCCTGAGGGACACCACTCATCACTGAAACTCATGCCGTCCTTGGTTCTAGGTCAAAAGTTCTTGCATAAATACACTTAAACTAGACAGTTAGAGATCCAAGTGATTATTGCTAAGATGTATGAGTTTTGAGGATATGCTGCTTTGAACATGTAGTTTACCAACACACTTAGACATTAATAATGAGAAATGCATATTCTTTTTTACTGAAATAACTTTAAGAGTTTTTGATTCAGTAAATAAGAGCTCTAGTATTGTTAACTCAAACAGGAAGACACTATTGCACCAAAGCCTACAACTCTCATTTTAGAGGAACCACAACTTTCTCTAAAAGCACTTTGTAAAATTAAAAGTAATAAAAACAATTTAGAACTGCCAGTGAAACTTTTCATTTCTACTTTCTGCAGGAAGAAGAAGCTATAGCTTTTTCATCAAGACAAACTGTATCAGCTAGTAAATGAAGTAAAACAATTCAGAACAAAGCACACATACTACAAAAGAGACTCCTTTCAAATTACAAGGTTTCTTTCTTCAAGTCTGAAATGGCAGACATATTTAGGACATTTTTGAATTCTGTTAGTAGTTTTAGGAAGAGAAGAGGAAAAAAATGAGAAGGACTTCCCAGCAATTTTTTTCCCCACCTATTATTAGATCATGTAGAACATCAAAGAACTGAAAGTAGGATACTGATGCACCAGCTTAATATTTCATCGAACTTTGATTGAATTTACATGTACTGGCCACGTTTAAGAAACACTTTTAACCTCCTTATAGGTCCCAGAAGAATGAGGATGATGATAGTATAAGTACAGCAACACAGAGGAGCATCAGCAAAAGATGCCCAGTGTTATGCATCGGACCATCACAGCTAGACTATTTACCTCTGAAAAGAAAACATGCTTTGATTGCCACAATAATAAATTTAATTTGATTTCCATCCCCTCTGTGCTGCTTGCGTATCCTATTACTACTAGTAAAGGTTCTACTGATCCGATTCATTTGCAAAACTATAAGCAGCCATCCAACATACCGGTTCAACTTTGCTGGGAGAAACTGAATTTCTCACCCATACTCTTTACTACACATGTGCTTTTATCTGTGTCTGAACCTAGACATGCAAACATCAAGCATACAAGTTAATTAAAAATGTTATTTTGTTCTGAATGGCAGAAATCATGTTCCCTGAGTGAATTTTGGAGAGAAAGATTGACATGAATTACAAATGGTTTCTCTTAGCATGTATCTTCAAAAAGATTTCTTTTGAAAGTCTTTAGAAGGAGTTTTGGATTCTTTTCAATATTGTACCTCTGAATCCAGCTAAACTTTCTTTGTCATTAATTATTTATATTTGTTTTAAAAATATAATACATTATTTAAGTGGACTAAAAATGTTCCCAGTCCCAAAAGACAGGCAGATAATTTTCTTAGGTATCTACTTTGTATTCAAGTATGAAAATCCAATCTTATTCTCAGGAACCGTACTTTTGAGAGGAAAAATTCTGTAGATGTGACCTTTCACTTATGCATAACCCTCCAGATTCTGGATGCCTACTCATATCTCTACCCTAAGGATATTTCAGAAACTTCAGTTATACAATTCCCTTCAGAAAGAAGGCTCCAAGTCAAAGATACTGACTCCTGGGCTGCATTTTAAATTTTCTTTTCTTCAGAGAAGTTCAAAAGGTAAAGTACTTTAGAGACAGACTTTCCACAAATATGAGATTAAATTTCTCTCTTCTAAATCGGTACTTAGTAACCTTAAAATGGATTTGAGTTTTCAGGTGAAAAATACCTAGTGGTTCCCACATAAACCAGCTAGAGCTTACCATGAGACTCACTATCAATGCTGAGGATGCTTTAGCATCATATGTATGTATGGCTCATCCTAGAGAACTGTTTGGACAAACTTTGATTCTTTTCTTATTTGTTTAGCACCTATTGAGTCTAGCAGGTTTTGGATGAGAATGGTGTCAGCTTCCACACACCTCTTACTGATAATTTAGAAGAATTACTGCTAAGTCTGGTTGTTGAATTACCACTTGCTACAATGCTGACTGTTAAAGGAAAGGACTATCATGCCTTTAAGGCCCTCATCGGAAAAGCAACAGTCAAACATAGCTGCAGATACTTTCTATGCTCATAGCTCAAACCATTAAGGTTTATTCCTTTAGGAATTCCCAAACTCTCTTTGTTCAGACATCATGCTTAAAGGCAGCGTCTTGTAGGTCCATGCTGTGTTGTATGTTTTACATATACACCCCCCCATTTGTGTATACATATATGCACATATAGATATTTACCAGCAAAAACGCAGATACGTCGTCACACAGACATACAAGCACTTGCATGGAGTCCAAAAAAAAGCCATTAGTTTGGCTTTAATTGTGCTTAGTCATCATATCTGATTTTTTTGGATACTATTCTGTAAAAAAGCCCGCAGCAAAATAGTGTAAGGACGGGCAAAGTCTTGCTTCAGCTACACAGGACTGTTTTCATGAAAATACTATCATTAGTATTGAATCTTCAGTTCAGCACAGACTGTATCTTAGATTACCGCTAATATTTTAAATATCATAGTAAACACGGAAAATGTTTTAGAAAGAAACATATCAATACTGAAATAACTGAAACATGACTAAAGGAATGGTAGGTGATACTGCATAGCAAATAAACCTTTGTCGAGAGTATCACAAAGAATTTGACTATGTAAAATGCAAAATGATTAAAATAAATGAAGTCTATTATACAGTAATTGTGGAATTCAGAAGCATAAAACATTTGAAAACCTCTCCCTCTAACAATTGATGCAGAAACACAAATTTTGATACTCCATCATGTGTTGTCATTGTCATATAGGTAAGAACATTAATATTTTGGATTCCAAAAGACTTTCTACCCTCTTTAGGCCATGTAAAATATAAAAAAAATTGTATTAACATATTGGCAATCCCTTCTCTTTCTAGTATTGTCTGATAGTGTTAATAAACTCAAAGGGGGTTAGAAGGAACTAGGAAAAATATTTCTTGATATGATGGATAAGCTAGGAAAATCAGAACATGATCTACTTGACTGCCCAAGTGAAATGATAATTATTTGCATTAAAATAAAATCGAAATAACGTCCAGTTTGACTTAGTGTTTTGTAATATTTTAGATATAAATTTTGTCTTTTTTCTAAATTGTTCTTCTTAAAAACTAGCCAAATGATTTAGAATGGTAACACAGCTAGGTGAAGACACTTAATATATTTGTGTTATGCCAAATGCTGAGAATCTTTCTCTCCCCCTGCCCTTTTCTTTTTAAAAATTCAAGCAGTTTACACACCATTTTTTCCATGTGTGAATACTTCTGAATACTGCTGCATATGCCAAAGTTTTTACCTGTATAGCTCAGCTCAACTTATTTGCACAATTTGCTCTTTAGGCTTCATGATTTTGCTCATGATATGTAAATTCCTATTGTATAGACAAACAGGGTATTAGTTAAGCAGGCAACTGGCAATGAAAAAGCCACAAATGTTAAAATTTACTTGACCAAGTTTTGAATGAGTCTCAAAAAACCAATCCCTGGGAAGGCATACGCAATCAAAAGAGGAGGTAAGTTAAATGATAAGTTTATACTATACAGTGATGCTGCCTAGTGCTAATTATGTTGAAAAAAGTAGCATCAAGGTAAAAAGAAAAATGAAATTCCAGACTAACGTATCATTCCTCACTGAGGAGGTTTTGTGTCTCTAAGAAAGAATGTGAAAAGATTAACAGATCATTCTTTGGTCTGCAGCTACTACCTGTTATTTCCTGCAGAACACAAAATATGCCTTTGCCTTAATGAAGAAATACTTCATATTTGCATGTGCATTGGAAAAGGCAAGCCTATCTTACATGAACACTGGAAACTAATATACAGCATAAAATGTAGAATTAATAATAATTCAGCACACACACAAAAAAAATCAGTAATACCAACTTTTTCTCCAGTACTGAAACCAATGACAATTTCATGATTAAGTATTTAACACGATTGTCATTTGATAAAAAGCCACATTTAAAATGCTCACTTAAATGCGAATAACATGTTTTTAGGCAAGAAAGACTGAAATGGAAAGAAAAAAAGCAAGTATATATTTGAAGACTATAATTTTTTTTGCTATATTGGTTACAGAATCTCTATCTTCTAAAATTTCTCATGATGCTTTAAAAAGGCTTGAATATGTTAATTCCACAGAAAATTTCCACATTTCCTTTATTTAAAATCAATTTAGGAATTTGCTTAATTCCTGATTAACAAAAGAAAGTAATGTCATATATCAGATCATGAAATGCTGGGCATTTTAAATTCCTGTTAGCTAAAGATTAAAAGGATTTACCCTAACGTTGAAAGATATTTATGTCTAAAGTATTTAAATGAGCTCTTCTCTGATGTCTACTCTCTTCCAGGCAAACTTAGTAGAAAAAAAAATACACTGAAAGAAATAGCATAACTACTATGTCCTGTGTGGCCACCAAAAACATGTAAATTCGTATTTTCTCTAAATATTTTATCAGAAATAATATACAGACATATATACATGTATAAAGGTTTCTCCATGGATTTACTTGAATGTTGTGCATATGTAGAAGGTATTTTGTTTTTGCAATAATGCCACAGAGTCACATTTTATTATGAAAAAAATATTAGGAGGAAAACAAAAGACTACACTTGGTTAAGGAAATGGAATTTTAGTACCTAAAATTAAATAGTGCCTCTAATAAAAAAATGCCCAGTCGTGCTAATTCTCATCAGCTGTACTTATGTCTGAAGGAAATCTCCATTGTTCTTATTAATAGAGGCTTTGAAAATTAGCATTTTAAGAATTTAATTGACTCCTGGACACACTGATTTTTCTATAGATAACCTAGTTTACCTGGGATCCTCTTACTGAAATACGCAGCTATTGCTTTTTTCTTAGAGATGCCACTGGGCCAGAAAAGAAAGCAAAGTGCTTGATAAATTTAATCTCCTATTGCAACATAGCACTTATCAATAACTGCCTTTCTGTTTGAAAGGTTCAGACAATCAAAAAAGAGATTACAGAAATGCTAAAAAGTTTTCAGGGAACTGAATGTAATGCACTTGTCCCTCTCTCTGGTATATG
Source organism: Phoebastria nigripes (assembly GCA_035582835.1). Classification (NCBI taxonomy): domain Eukaryota; kingdom Metazoa; phylum Chordata; class Aves; order Procellariiformes; family Diomedeidae; genus Phoebastria; species Phoebastria nigripes. The sequence continues at coordinate 82,704 of JAYKAV010003201.1, forward strand.
ACATCCTCAGAGGGAGCAAAACTCTGCATACCTTCCTCACATGGTTGAAATGAACGGGACTGCTCTCCTAAGTGAAGTGAGACGCTTTCCATCTAGAACCTACAGGGTTCAGTAAATTAAATTGTATAATTTTAAAATATATACTCTAGTAAGGCTTTGTTACTTTTGATTCAAACGTCTCCTGTAGAACTCTCTTGGGTACAAATCTCAGTATGCATGAAACAGAACAATTCAACACTGGTCAGCTGACAGCCAGAATACCTGGGTTGGGGAATAGATTCTGGTTTCTTGGCTCTGGGAGAGAGTATGCTGAGCGTGCCATGACCCAGAGTGGTGGGTTGGTGAAAATCCTCTGTCATCAGTCACACTGAAGCTTGGGGCCGCCCACTGCCATAAATCAATCAGTCAGTCAATCATTTATTAATCAGGTACTTGCATTTTCATAGTTAATATAAAAATGGGCTCTAGACAATGCCTTCGCTATAATGACAATCTAGTTCTACATTACAGTGGGGGGTTTACCTTATATTAATCTATCCTTTTTCTAAAAGGGTAACATATTAATCTGAAAAAGGCCTTGCCAATTGTACAGAAATAAATTAAGCCATGCTGAAAGATCAGCACTGCAAAATACATATGTTCATGAACAATCTGAGCACATGAACAGTTCCTTCAAGTCAAGCCACTTTTTTGAGGAACTATTATGTTCTGGATTTGGAATTCAGATCCTTAATGTAGGGTTTAAGTTCTGCACAGACCTTTTCATTAGATAAATTTAACCTAAAGACAGCATCTTTTTGGGGGACGTCTGACTGATGATAACCTTACCAGAAGAAAATCCAAATGATGTGTTCCAAGTCTACATGATAGCACGATGTAATTAACATTTTTAAAGGGTGAGTAGGTATATTTTACTTAAGAAAGGACTTTAGATTCTAAAACTCCTTGATTAGGGTTTTGAAGTTTATTGCTGGCAATTTTCATGGAACATTTAGCAATAAAGGATCTTCTCAAAGAGTCATCATTTTATTATTCTGAAAGTCACATGAAAAGAGAGTCCTCTTCTAGATCCGGACTGGCTTAACTGCTTCTAAGGCTTCAGGCAATTCTAAATATCTTTTCCAGCCAATGACAGACAAGGCCATCTTCAGAGTGACTACTCTGACTTCATTAAATGCCTATCACAATAGTATCCCTGTTGTAAATGGCATACCACATGCTGAAGGACGACTGCCTTTAACAGCCTCCTTGGTTTCAAATAATTGGTTGTATTTTTATTCATATGGTAGGTGAATAGGACAAACATTTCTATTATTCCATGCAGAACAGAAACCTACGATAATAAACGGAAAAGAAAGAGAATTTCTACAAATTCATTGTGATCTCTACTTACATACTGGAAGACAGAATAAGTGTAAACATAATGATAGAATGTAAACATATTTTGTTGGAGCCTAAGTGGTTAGGCAAAGCAAACCAATGAATAGAAAACATATTCTTCCTGACAGTTCCTCCAGCTCTTTAATATTACACACATTTAATGCTAATTGAAGCTTGTTTTTAGCTAATAAATTTTCTTTCGTGCTCAAGCAGAAACCCTCAAGCTCAAGAGAAACCCTTTTGCTCAAATTTCCTCATGTAATTTAACAAGCTATCTGTGTTTAAGAGTAGTTGGTTATTTTCTTGAATATTGAGATAGAGAAGAGTTTGCCACCTAATGGAAATCTGCTCTCTTACAGTCACATCTGTATTTTCCAAGGTGTCCCCAAATCTTCAGCCAGCTTACAGCCTAGAGACTGGCATGGGGTCCAGTGTTCCTCACTTGTAAACAGGTGTCTTTAAAGAATCACTGTAGTAGCTGCTTTCACCTTGCTTAGGTGGCTAAACATAAATGGGACAGGACCTCTCTCTGGAGAGTGCAAGCAGCACTTAATTCTCCCGCTGACTGTACAGGTTACCAAGATACTTGAAGAAGAGGGGTGTACCATGAGTCTGAAGCACAGGGACAAGCGGGATAGCTCCCCTACCTGGTTTTTCGTAAGTGCTGAGCCACTGACCCACCCACGGGCCTATGGACCATGTGACCATTAAGCACTTTTCAAAATCAGATTTTAAGTATTTCGGAATGGACTTACAAAAATAGAGGCAGATAAATGATCATTTATGAAAATGTAAGTCTTATTTGTAGGGAACAAAGGAGTTTGAAAATGACATGACATTAAAGTCACTCTTTGGGAGACAATATTTCATCTACCGATGAAAAATTGTGACGATCACTTCTTTCTTACTTGCTAAGCTTTAGCAGTATGTAGAAATTAATCACACTAAATCATCCAAACACTGTTTATATGGGGCTGAATCTGTACCTTGTTTTCCTCTTGGTGGGAAGTTTTCAGATTAGATTTCTGTTTCAGCCATTACTCAGCAAACTAAAAACTATTTTACATGATTAAGTACCTGCAAGTTAAACTTCTGGGATGAGTGGCAACTCCTTCACTTCAAGACTAAATTCATTGCTTCCTCTTGGTCTGTCAAGCTTTTTTTTTCCCCTATAATTTCAGGACTGGAAACATTTATGCTTTTAATAACTTCTTCTTGTTGACTGTGCTAGGATAGTGCCAAATTAACCATACCAGGGAATGAAATCCTCTTTTTTCCCCAAAGTGCAAGCCTACAAAGGACGGTAAACACCGTAACCTCACTCACAGGTCTGAACGCTGACCGTTTACCTTCTGTGCCTTTCCCATGCCAGCCCTGCCTAACAAGACTGTGTGTCCCATTAAAGCCACAGCACAGCTATGAGCTGGAAATCCTAGTACGCTGGATAGAACCTGTCAGTGGAGGTTACAGGGCGTGACATAGCTCTGCAAACACAGTGCATAAGGTATTGTGGACTCACAGAGCTTTCCAAGCGGTTTTGAGACAACAAAGCCAATGCCTCCTCCTCTTCCCTGAGTTTGCAGCTCAAGCTGGAGGAAGTTAGAAATCTATCCATCATTCTCCTGAGCCAGGAAAGCTACAGCCTCCACCTTACCATGCTTTCGATAGAATAAAAAGCTATTTGAGAAGAGAGATCAACAGATCAAAGAGTGCAACTCCTGTTGTATTAGCTATTAATAAATGGGCACACTGTTCCTGCTCCAGCAAACTGAATGAAAGCAACACACAAACCTTCAATCCCTACTTTTTATAGGATCTTGGGAATCCCAGGACACATGGGATGCTGCAGACTACTTAGCCTCCCCAGTAAAGTTCAATTGGCTGCAAAAGTTCCAGCTCTTGCTTTTGAGGCCTTACAGAAAGGACCTATGAAATCAATAGGGCCTTCTCATTGCTTTCATTGGGAGCAGGATCAGCCCACTGCAGAGAAGTTCCTGGGTACCAGAACTCTGAGCTCTGGACTGTCAGAGCTACGTTGCTTGCAGCGTTTGTTCTGTCCATCTGCTCTGCCTTTCTTTTCAAACACAGCACATGGACTAGCCTGAAACTCTTTCTCCGGAAACACTTATATCTCTAGCTTAACTTGGCTTACCAGATTTAATTTTCTATGCTTTCTACCTCACTAACTTGTGGAATAATTTTGCATTTTTCAGGATAAAAAAGACGGATAGGACCTTAAATTTTTGTGTTGTCAAAAGATGTTGTTTGTATTCTTAGACAGATACACTATGACCTTGAGACAGGGTATATTGCTTGATTTGGTCAATGAAGTTAAATGAGTCACTGCGGTTGCTGCTGCAGTTTTTGGCTTTGAATAGACCACAGAAACAGGCAATATCTGTCAGACACTGAGCAGCACAGTGAAATTTGTGCACACTACTATTCTTCTTAAGCAACATAGCTGAAGCTGGCACCCTGAAATCTGTTAAATTCGGGCTATTTTTTATGCAACAGATGATTTTGACTGTGTCCTTAGAGTCTGCTTAATTTAGGTTTCACTACATAGGCATATTAATGTTATAGCCTTGGTTAAAGCTGAAGAGCTTGCTCACCCACGATGGGACGGAGCTTGCAGGAAGCACTGTATACCCTGCTTAGGCAGCCCAGCTGCTGGCAGCAGATGTGGGACTAGTTTCTGACTCCCGCACTTCACAGCCAGGAGTTTATTGGGGAGTGCTGCAAGTGGGAAATTGGTGCCTATGCACTTGGCTTTTGGTCCTTCACAAGTGTGGCAAGTCATCAGGTGACCCAACTCTGGATGGACTTTCTGTCAGTGCAGTTTATATTCTGCCAGCTATGGGATGATTCCTGTCATGTTGAGCAAAATTAGAAAAGTGAATGAGGTTTTCATGTTTTTGCTGATGCAGTCATATTTGGACTAAATATACTGACTACTACTGTAACAGCAGTAAACATACGTTGCCTTCTTTCCCCATTAATACAAAGGATCATGCTTCTATCCTTTTTCTCTCTCCTTACTCACTCTACTGTAAACATGTAGCCCTAAAATATACCACAATTCAAACTATTTGGTTACACTGTTTCTCAAACAGTAAGGTAAGTACTGCTACTTTTTCTTAAATGTGATGCGATGCTTGTAATTCCCTTGTATTACGATACAAAATTGTGCCTCTCTGTAGGCCACCAATTCTTTGAAAGCAATTGTATAGCTACTTCAGTACATAGGAAGAGATTGTTGATGGTTATGCAATGGGATTTACCTGCACTTCAACAAAGGCTGTGCAAGTGCAAGATACTGCAAAGTGCTGATCATATTATAATGTCAACTGTATGTTCACTCGTTTTACTAGCATATTGCATTGACCCAGTATCTTTATATTACATAACTAGCTGATTATTCATATAATGCAAGCTTTTCTAATTTTCCTATCATAAAAACATTATTTTCCCAACAGCGGTGAAACTCAGACAGCCAGCATAAGTCATCCTACTATTGGCAAGTTTAATAAATATTATGGACTTTATAAAGATTACTGTATGTCTTTTAACAAACAGGAGCATCTTAAATTAACTATCTGAACATATTTATACAATGCTTAGCAGCATATGTAATGGCATATAATGAATATATAAATATGTAGCAGAGACTGACCTTCATTTTAAGATTTTGTGAAGCCTGTAGGAATTAGCCAATATAGAGATTAATAACATGCTTCCTGAGAATATAGACAATCTGTCTGCTATGAGTGTCCTGGAAGCTAACTCAAAGGCTAGCCTTCACTATTTTCCATACCACAAGTATGTATTGGTGGCCACAGAAAATGTTCTTCTAAGCACGCAAGGTACTTAGTACCCAAACATGCTTAGTATGTATGTACATTACCAGACATTCACATTGGCAGCCAACAGAATGTCCTTTAGGTAGCAGTATACTCGGAAGCCATACAGCATATAGATTACCTCATGCATGGAGCAACCCCAGAAACTGCTTTTCTATCACAGCATATATATATATACAGACAGAAGGTTGGAAATGAGCCAGAAATTGTAAGAACTTCTAAGAGATTATGGTGCAATAAAGTTCAGCCTCTACAGTTCAGCCACCCACATGCACAGAAGTCAGGCTATGCACACTTCCAGTGTGTTACTGCCTTGCATCAAGAAAAGCCTCCTCTAGCTCATGTTTGTTCTCTTAATGGGACAGTTGATTATCAGCTCATTACTTGGCACATCTTCACATATGGTATCCCTAGGGCTGCCAAGGATGACTGAAAATACTGGAAGTGAACAACGGGAGAGACTCAATAATCATCTTCCTCACTGCTCAGACTTGACACAAGCAGGGCTGAGGCATGCAAAAGAACAGCGTGTCAAACAGAAGGTCAGCTTCCGCCAGTTTGAGATTTGGTGCATACATTCATGTACCTAAGTTCTTTTCTTGTGCAAAATACATACAGCACAGACTACGCTGCTGTGAACCTTCCCTACTTCACCACTCTTATGCCTCAGCCTTAACTAGGACCTGAACTTCTGTGCCACGCGAAGTCTTAGCTCTCTTTGCTGAGATTACAAATACAAGTATCAATTAGGTCAGCTGTGAAATTCCATGTAGCAAGAAGACCTTTGAGAACTAAATCTGCAGGCTGATACTCACATGGAGTGAGGTGATTCAGTTTGGAAATATTCAGCAAGAATTACTTTAAATGTTGTCATTTACTAAGTAGACACTTATGTTTTAAAAGCTATATAGGCCGTTATTTCACAGGATTGTATTACCGTATTGTGATTCATTTTTAAGAGGTTAGCAGGCCTGTGGGAATGGTATGGTACTATAGACTTCATAGACTGTCTGAAAACCAAGTGTATGATGCTACTTTCTGCCAGCCGATTGGAAGTGAAGCTGTCAAGTTTCAGCCCAGCTCCACATGTAACTGGTCCCTAAGCACCACTCCTTCAGATACTCTTGTTTACAATCCCATGAGGAAATTTGGGAGCTGAAGGGCTGGAAATCTGCTAATCTCCTCCGTACAGGGTGGGGAAGTGTAAAAAGGAAAGGTACAGTAGGAGAGCTTGCATACGTTTGTTCTATGAACAGAGGACTTCACTCTACAGGGCTGTCAGATCCAGCACTTTCTGTATAAATTCTTTTGAAAAGCAAATTCCCATCCCCTTTTCACCACCACATGTATTTTCAAAAGGTACTTCTATGTTAGAAGTAGAAACAAGGGAAAAACCCATAGCTCCAAGTATCTGAAATTTTAAACTCTAGGTGAATTTCAAGTTCACACAAATGTTTTGGTCTAAAGTCTCTCAGCCCCCAAATTTGGGTAACCATATGAAAGATGACAAATCTAGAAAAAACCCAAGCCTTACCTTCTTGTAGAGACTTCTCAGGTCTCTGTACTGCCACATACTATTGAGGACCTGAGATGCTGCTTTCACCACTTTTGGCGAATGCCTGTTACACACATATATGAAAAAGGGAGAGAGAGAGAAAGAAAGAGTGAGAAAGAGACTGTTAAATACAAGACTCCATTCATCCCAATTTTCAAATGCATTGCTATGGATTTAAACCCACAATTAAAATTGTGTTTTAAATGTACCATAAGATCTTTGGTTGGCATCTTGGAGACCAATGTGTTTTTAAGCAAGGGCAATACATGTTACTTCTATAGCACTAATTATTTAGTGAGGAGCAAAATGTGTGTTCCTCAGCACACTGAGAAGAAGGATTCATGCCGAGAGCATAGTAAGAGGAATGGGAGAGGCAGCAATTGGCAAAATTGTTGAGGACCCAACTTGTATTATGTACATATAAGAAGATGTCCTGGCTACAACTTTTGGCATAAAGGACAAGAAGTTAGAGCCAGAGTTTCTTTCTCTGTAAGCTGCCAAACTTCAACTCATGACAGTGTGCTCAACGTATTAAGCGCCTCTTAGCAGTGGCCAAAAGAAACACTCTAGATGGGTGATGAGCACTGTTTTTGAAGTGCAGAGCCAAGAAGCAGAAATACAACTGACTGTAAAAAGTCATGACAAATTTCATTAGGAATCCTAAGCAGGACTTGCATCTTGCTCACACGTTAGCCTTTAATGATAGCAATGTAATGTCATGTTGAAAACCATATATAACTTCATATGGACTTTCTCTCCAGAAAGGTTTTGAAAGACGTTCTAAACTATTGTTACAATCAGCTGGAGTCATATATTCCTCTTGGGATAGGTAACTTTAAAAAAAATCTAAAAAAAAAAATATCAGAGAGTATTCAGCTCAGTGAAGAAGGGTCAAATAGAAAAGGACCGGGAAGATAACCCAGCCCATTGAGGAAGCATACAGTGTGTGGTTAAGCCCTTGTGCTGTACCAATAATACACATAAAGCAGCAGAGCGCTAGAAAACCTTGCAAAGGCCAAAGTCTGGAGTGAGGATTGATGGAGTTCGGGGCAGTCATTCAGGTGATTCATGTTTTACTCAGAAAAGGCACATGGAGTGCAAAACCAAACAGAAACCAGAAAACCAGCAGCATATGTTACTGGTTTGGGCACGAAGTCTTCTCAGGGGTCAGGCTCTGGTGCATCCTGTGACCTCTGAGAGGGACCACTGCTAGGCTGACACTCTAGCTGGTAAAGCAATGTTCATGACACAACTGATTAAGTTACCTTATACAGTATTTTCCTAGTGATTTATTTGGTGCTTTTTTCCCCCTTTTCTTCCATTTCTCACCCAGAGTACAGCAGTGGGTGGGTAATTGGTGAATAAACAGGAATTTGATAAACCCTTTCAAGCATAATTGGTTTTATTATACTCCCAGCTGTACTGGCTAGTGGTGTGCTGGTAGCATGGAGTAACCAGGAAAATAACTGTGCCAACCATACTGTGAGTACTGAGGACAAATACGAACTATGTGAAGCCAGTACGGGCTTGGCCAGTATGACCTTATGAACACCAGTTCTCTCATGCCCAAGCCCTGGGCATGTTCCAAAGGCTAGCAGGGCCAGCCCCACGCTCCTGGCACTGACACATACCAGGATGCATGGCCAGGCTAGTATCCTGCACTTGTAGAAGCAGATGCTTCATACTGGACAAGATAAATTCATACTGAAGTGTTTTACTGTATTAAACTGAGCATGCCAGAATTTCCTGTCAGTCCAACAACCAGCAATTCTGATTTTTAAACAATGGATTACCTATAAGAAACCAAACCAACGCAACAGTGCACGATACTAATATTTCTGAAAGTTGAAAAATGAAACTTTCATTTAAGATAAGCATTTGTAGCTCTGTGAGTTGACAGGTTTTCTTGTTCTAGGACTCTGTAACCTGTAACAGTAATAACATAGGACCGCAACTCAAAGTACTTGAGAGAAGGGATACGTATCATGATTTGGGAGGGCATTTTGGAATTACTCAACACTACCTGGGCTAAATACTTTCATTCAACATAGATATGTCTTTCACAGTTATGAGGGATACTTAGACAGGGAATTATACCCTTCGATCTTCCTAAAACTGCCCCTGATACTTTCAAAATTTCAGACTCAACAGGTATTTATAATTTCTACCAGATAATGAGCAGGTAGACAAATGCATTACTCTGAGGAAAGACATGTTCAACTTAAGAGAAATAGATATGAACCTGCTTGCAATATCAGTCCATTTGATCTAGAAAATATAAAAAGTTTAAATAGATTTAATAATAATAAAAATGCAAATGTAAATAAATCGGCAGAGCATGGGGAGCTCCAACAACTGGAATCACATATTTTGTTACACTACTACTTTTTACCCCTTACAATTAAAATGTGAGAATGTTTCAATAATGAATTTGGTATGAAAAAGGTGACAATAGAGGAAAAGAAATGTGATTAAATTATATTGGCAATGCTCCAATCACATAGGCGAGCGTAAGTTCTCATACCAAATGTAGGTATGAGATGCATAAATGCAATAAATCTTTCCTTCAGATTGTGGCCTGGCTTTGTGGGGCTCTTTTAGAGCTCTGATGCTGCAGTAGGCTGTGTGATGACAGCTTCGAGTAGGTGGACTGATGGGTTTTGTACACTACAGTGAAGGCTTTTTGTTTTCAAACTGCCATAGTCCCATTGCACTATACTTCTGCAGGCTGACAAATATGAGAATCAGGCTATCTGTTTTAGGCGAAAGAAGGATAGAGTGAACTCTTCGTGAAGAGCGTGTACGTAGGAAAACAGACAAGATGAAACCATAGCTGCTCTGAAAATGTCACAGTCACGTGTAAGATCTTTGTATGTTTTGGTGCCTCACAAAGTAGCCTGCAGGTATCCTAATGGTCTCTCAGAAGCAAGGTGTTGGGAAAATCCATGGACCCATGTTTCTACTATGCCCCACCTTACCAGCAAGCTGGTGGCAGAGAAAAGGGTGCTGTGAAGAGGGACAGTGACTTTACATTCTTCATTCCTGGAGCAAGAGGAGCAGTAACAGAACTGCGGTGAGGTCCCTTCCTTTCACAGGATCCCTCCAACCCGCATGTCACCCCTTCTACAGGGTGCAATCCAACAGCTCTGCTCCCTAATGTTTTTCAGGATCTTCTGGAAGTGCTTAGAGGTAGCGGTTACTGTAGATAATTACTATTCCTTAAAGTGCACATGCAGCGCACTCCGTGCACTGCTGATGGTACATCAAAAATAAACCACAGCAGAGACTTTTACTATTGGTATTGTCTGCTTCTTGTCACCTTTCACACTGGGCATATGATTTCTCATGAAACTAAAGTATTCAACTCACGATTGCACAGAGGAGGCAAACACATTTAGGACTAGTAATAACTACCGGAGATGTTAAAAAAGGTGCAAGGTGATTTGCAAAACATACTTGTCTCCTTTACTCTTAGATATGCCAACCAGTTTCTCAATGCCGCCTGCGTCTCGTAAGGCCTTGGCATTCTCCATGTTTTTAGTGATGACTTCATGCAGAGTGCAGCAAATGGCAGTAACGGTGTCATCAGACATGGCCTTGCTTGCTGAGCTGTTGCTGTTGTTAGCGCCTGGCAGTCGGTGGACCAGATCCCTCATGGCATACTTGCCTTTGTTGAAAAAAAATGAAGGGAGAATTCAGAAGATACAGCAATAAAGGGTGATGGAGAAGAAGTACAGGGAAAACACGCAAGACTATTAGCACCATTTGCATCATTGCATGTAATCTAATTGGCTACTGATACTATTTTGGAGCAAGCCACATTTATACGACTGCATGTTCAAGCATTTCACACATTAGGGGCTCTGTTAATATTTCYATATTACATCAGTTGGAGACTTCGGATATGGGCTACATTGTGCCCTTAGGAGAATGAAATGATGATAGTAAAGGTGAAGTATATGCATAAAGATAACCTGAATGCCCCAACTTACAGAACTTGGCAAGTCCTCATCTCCCACCACACAACTCATAACTCAAGTTACTATAAATAAAATGTGCATCAGTTGTTAAAAACACTACAGTGAATGCAAAGCCAATGACATTGTTGCTATTTGTGAAAAAGTCTCTGAAGGACCAGTTTCACTGTACAAGGCTAATGCTATACTACATGCAGTAATTTAACTAGGTTTATTAGTGTTTCTATGACTTTATTGCTTATTCAGTGCTCAGAGATGACACTGCACTCTTCCACACATCCTTAGTTGTATGCATGGTACTGACCAGAAAGGAAGCCTTTCTGAAATCTATTCCTGTATGATATTTAGAGATTATTTTATATAAGACTAACTTCCAGAACTTAAAATCTCCTAAAATGAAAGGCGCAATGGATTTTTAAAATGGTCACATTGAACTGAAGACATGAAAAAGAAATTCTGTTAATTATTATAACTTTTTTCATGTTTAAATGAACAAAGTTTTTTTTTTTTTCAAAATTGTGCTTGGAAGTCATGTAGTGCTTGTAAAAATAACGCAAGAGCAGCTTCTGAAAATTTTTTTATATATATATATATAGTGTAAATGTAAATATATATAAATGTAGGGCAGGGCTAGCACCAGCACAGATATACAAGAGGCCTCACACCAGTTCTAGAGGGTCACTATTATGGTAAAATGGCAGCTCAGTCCTTCAACGTGATGAAGACAAGAGAGGGCGAGGGCCTGATGAAGTTGTTGCTGCGGTCAGTGAAACAACTCTGAATCACCTTCAGTGCAGCTGTGCTAGGAATTTGCATACAGCAATCACCATGAGAGTGTATCATGCAGGATGAAAAGGACAGGAAAATTGAGAAAAATAAATATAATTAGTAATCTAATCTACATCACATTTTATGAATGAAATAATCAGGTATGATTATTGTATATAATATGATAATTTAATCAGATTTTTTTGATAACTTAAAAAAGTTCTGATCAATTAGTATTTATGAGTACTCATTAAAAATCTTATTTCTGAATTCATAAATTCAGTTGTGTATGTCCATATTTGAAGGAAGAGATAAGAGGAAAATCACATCTTTTAACTATCAGATGTTAAATTATTTTTATTTCTCACAATTTTGCCTGCTGTGGTAGAAATACAGCCAGTCATTTGAAACAGAATATTCATAGTACAGATAAAAACTAAAATCTCTGTACTGAAATGTTAAACTTAAAGGTTATGAAATAGATTTTGTGGTAATGTGAGATGTTAGAAACTACTCACTTTATATCATATGAAAACATTCCTGATTATAAAAACCATAACATTACCAACAAAATGTGTGCATTAGGATTTGAATCTTAACCTGTGTGCTGCAATACAAATACAAATCTTGTCTTCAAACATTTTTATTTCTTTGCACTTAATATTGAATTGGTCATTTGCATTATTAGCTTTTCAGCAATATTATTAATATCAGATGCAGTACAGATGTTAACATCACTTTCTCTTTCAGAAATGGTTTGTTTGAGCAAACTGAAAATCTTTTTTTCCCCTACACATGTATGAAACACCATTCAAGAACACCCTGAAATGCTATTTACATCTGCATCTGTTTGTTCTTTGTAACATGAACACATTAATAGATGCTTATCACTTATGGTGATTACTTCAGTCTGTAGCATATAGTAAATAAAGCTTATGTGTCAAAAAAAAAAAACCCCACCATGATTTGCTGTAGCTTTTACTCTTCTAATGCAGTGTCCGCCTTGGGTCAAGAGTAAGTACAAGTAGATAACCCAGATCAGTGAGACACTCTGCTTTACTCTGTACACGCATCCAGAACAGACCAATGTTCCTTTTTCCTTTCGTACCTCACTTAAAGTGCAATGAAGCATCTCACTGGTGGAACCAGATGACAGTGATCATTCCATTAGCAGACAAAGACTGTGTCCCTTAGCTCTGGGCATAAGGAAATCTGGATGGCTGCCCCAAGCAGATTTCCTTCCTGGAACTGGCCTAGTATTCCAGGCAATAGTATTCATGCCAGTACACATGCCTAGACACACAAGATACTTCTTATAATAAATAAAGGCTTTGGAGCTATCAGGAAAAGCTCAGTAGAAAAACTAAAATAAACACAATCAGGCATGGTATGAGCATTCTGGACATGTTAATGCTCAACAGTTCTAACATTTCTGCTGCGCACACACTTAAGTTAGGCATGAGAAGGTCAAATCAGTATTAGATACTTCAAAACAGTAAACCAGGCTTTTTATAGATAATGTGTAACAGTGGGACAGTACAGCATCCCTTATTCTGAAGCGGCTGTAGTAATTCCAGCTCAATAATACTATTCAATTTTTAATCAGTTGCATATTTAAACTAAAATATATTCTGAGTGTTTTTGGTTTTTTTTTCCCCTAAGAATTGCATCAAATTTAGCCTTTGGATAGAAAGTGCCAGAAGACTCACAGTGCACATTTTGTAGACCTAAAATCTAGTCAGCAGATTGCAGCTGTGGCAGCTGTGCAAGCTGGTGTCCCGTTTGGAGATGCCCCTATCAGAACCTGTAATGACAATGCCAGGCCCCTAGTCCTGCCAGGTGCTGCTGGTGAGGGAGCCAGGCTTCTTTCTCCCTGCCCTGTCCCCAAGGTGCAGCAAAAGCCAGAACTGCCACCTCCAACAGAGCTGCTCACACGTGCAGGTAAAGCAGCTGACTGCATAGACAGGCATCGTTGGTCAAACTGTCCTTCCAGAGGGTCATCAGAAAAAGGTGGCACACCAGCTGGAAGAAGAGGGGAGTGGCTGGGCTATAGAGTTGAGCTAAGCCACTGTTTACACGGTCTTAAAATCTATTAACAAGTGTAACTGTTAACATATTTTCTGTGGGTTTAGTACTTCAAACACTTTGTTAGCTATTTGAAAATATATTCGGGATGAGAAAAACCCCTGCCTTAGCCATAAAAAATGTGTCATTAATTTAATTTAATTCAAAACATATGAACTTATACTGAAAAAGCAGTAAATTTGCTTTAATATAGAGTTAAGTCATGAAAGTTAAAAGTTAAGGACTATTCTTTATACTGTAGAAAACATTCCACAGTAACTTGCTTGCATTCCAAATGCATTTTCTAAAACTATACATAGTTAATAAATTACTGCATTATATTCACAGAAAAAAATTCAGGTATCAGTTAACTTCTCTTATCTCAGTTATTTTCCTGCTGCTTTACAATAGGCATGAAGGAGAGAAGAGTCATGTTTTTTAGCATTAACTACAGAAGAAATCCTACTCTAGAATGGTGTAAATGTTGAGTAATGCCAATGAAAGTACAGCTACCGCTACATCAGCCCAACACAGCTAACAACACATGTGATCCTTGACTTTTGCATTAGTGTTTGTTACAATATGCAGAGTGTTTGCATTTAGAATTATTTTTTCAATGTTAAGAACCTCTTCTGAAAGCAGACTGAAACGTATAATGGAAACTAGGCTTGTAATGTCAGCAAAGTTTTATCTAGCACTACCACTAGGAAGGCTGGGGAATTCAACTCGCAGCTCAAGAAGTCTCTGTGAGCTGACGAAGTGAGAACTGATGAGGGTCCTGGGAAGAGAGGAGGATGTGTGTGAGAATGATATTAAAAATAAACAGCATTGTTAATTTTTGTTAGGGTTCATACAGAACTGCTTTGATCTACAAATAAATTGATTTTTTATTTGAGCAACATTACACATTGTAAGACCCAAAACTGATTTGATGCTTTTAAAGAGGATTTACATAATATGATTAAACATAATCACCAGCTTGACAAGGAAAAAAGAAATCATATTTATTTGTTCCATTTCACTCATAAAAGAAGGAAGAAAGACATTAAATAGCCACAATTTGAGGGCAGTGCCACAGGAAAGGAGTTGTCCTTTAGGTGTTTGGGACAGCATTTTTCTCACATGATACATTTTGAAGTTATTTTTCTAAGATAAGACTTTTATCAGTATTTTATATTGAGAGCAGGATTCGTCTATCACCGTACACTAAGTCTTTGACTGTAAGATGATAAGGTTTGCTTACTAAACATTTCTACAATGCAGATTTAACATCTTTTCCTCTGCATGATAAAGTCTCATTAGCACCTTAGTACATGCCTCCGTTACTTAATTCAGGAAACTTTTTCCTTTATAGGATCAAACTGACAGCTGTCCTAAGAAAGATTCTGCCTTCAGAGCAAAACCGTAAAGCAAACTATTCTTCTGGTTGATTTAACAGGAGCAAAATCATCAGAGATAAGGTTCCACTTCTGGAAATATTTCCCTACTATTGCCTTGAGACAAATTCACTGCTCGTGTAACCCCATTGACTTCATTTCCATTTTCACTCATCTCTGAAAAATGACTTTGACACATTGGCACATTTATTTAATAGTTGTGGCATGGTTCCTAGTTTGAGAGAACAAGACTAGGAAAATTAACCTATTGAAAACACAAGAAACCTCAAACAGATACTAATTCAAACTAAGAACCCTGTCCTAGATGTAGAGCTTGCTCTAATAAAAGTAATACATCACCATTTTTTCCCCCTCAGATATACCCATTAACTCACATCATGTAGCTAGATAACATAAAAATAGCAAAATGCCACCATATTTTGTTGTAATGATACAGATATCCTATTACAGAACTACTGGTGTCTGTATGTCACAATATATGTGAATTTTGTTCTCTTGGTTCCAACACATGCGCTCCACTTAAATTTCCAGACATACATGTTTTTGTGCATGTTCATCATCCTTGTGTGTTTTTAAGACCATTCAACTTCACTATTTCACAGCCTTTTTGGAAAGATTATTACTGGGAGAGCTTTTATTATTACTTTCAATCATTATTTAATAAATGTGCCAAAACTGCCTATATAACTCGGGTGGAACAAATTTTGATCGTGAGTCAGTGTGTTCAACTGATAGTCTAACAAATTAGAGTATATTTATCATATGCTAGCAGTGGCAGAAATACCACTTCTGTATTTGATAAAGAGTTAACTTGTGCACCATGTTTTCTCTTGACAGATACTGTTTTTTTAAGGTATAACTGATAATCACTGTTGGTAGTAGGGTAGCATCTGAAAGTGCCCCTCAGGGTCCAGATGTCCTTGTACCAGAGGAACCCTGTCCCTTCTCTGAACACTGGAATTCTTCAGTACATACCGAGGTGCAAGAGTGGGGTGTAAGAGCCCACAAAAAAATGATTATACTTAGTACAATATGTAGCAAACTCTGGACTCGGACTGCTGAGGCAGTAAAAGGTATTTTGTAGGCATCAGAGCAGCAGTGAATCCCATGTGATTTAAGAGGGTAAAGGTTTGTTAGTTTTCATAGTGAGATTTTCTTCTGCCACTGAAACACCCGAGGGGGAAAAACTACCCCGAATTTTAAAGGCAAAATAGGTTAAGAAGTAAGAAATGCTGTCAGACTGGGTCTTACAGCCAAACACGTGTAGTTTTTTGTGGGACAGAGGAGGAAGCAAACTGCAGAAGATGAAGCAGGGTAATGCCAGAGCTGTTGGGCCAGCAGCAAAGTCAGCGGATGGAAGGAGACGAAGTTGTATTTTTGAAAGCAAGAAAGGCTGCAGTACTGAGGTTGAGAGACACTTGTCTATGTGAGTAGATGATTACTCCTCAGACTTTAGGGAGCACCAGGAAAGAACAAGAAATAATCTACCTGACGTGGTAATGTTGGTTTAAAAAGGAGGGCCCCTATTTCAGAAGATAGAGCAGCACAAACTGAAATAAGGGTCATTAGCCACCCCAAAGTTAAATGTCCTCTCGCTCAGCACTGAATGACATGACTGCCTCCAGACAGGCTTTCCACCACAACCACTGAGCCAGCGACTTTGCTATCCACCCCTATCCATAATATACAGTCTCTAGCATTGCTGACTGCATCCTACATTGCGCATGAAGGAACTGTAAGTCACAACAGCTTGTATACAGCAACTCTCTCTTCCCTTTGTCTGGTGACTTCTGGTTTGACATGACTTAAGCTGTTGACAGGGCAGATTTATGCAACTCAAATGCAGTGGCTACTGTCAAACCCATGTGCCTGACCAGCGCTAGCTAATGGTCTGTGATGTTGCTCATCACAACAGATCAGTTTCAAGTTCCTAAGACCACTGTGCATGAAGTAGTACTGGATGAGGAAAGTGGAAAAAAACCTGAGCAGTAGGATTGGAAAGCATGCACCCAAAAAGCATGGGCCCCACCACTTTGAGCAAGTGTCAGAGAACAGAGGACTTTGGATCAGTTTGGGATTTAGGTGTAAAAGGAAAGCTACAATTGTTTTTTAGGCATGTAGGGGGCAATTCATGTGTCCAAACATAGGGGGTTAATGCAGTTTCAAATGCCCTTAGATACCCGAGATGTCTGCATAGAGTCAGTAAACCTATGGAAGATACACAGCCTTCTGGAAAAGCAGCTGAAGACAAGGTAGGATGCCCTATGGTCTTTAATGTTTAGGCACCTGAATCTCACTCCCAACGTTTGGACAAAAATGTTTCTTAGGTACCCAAGTCCTTTTACTTCTTAAGTGAGGGATGTGCACAAACATTTGTAATCTCTGACACTTCAGAGTAAATGCATATGAAGACATTTCACTACATAACGTTAATTGACTATAGTACTGCAATTATCCCTATCAAAAAAACTATCATCTCAGTTCAATCATTTGTAAGGGAATGAGCGATGAGTTAACTTAGACTGGTTTGAGTAAGCACCTCAAAACTCGTGGGCTGGAGCCACTGCTTTAGCTGCTTCATATTAAGCCTAGCCTGCCAATTAAGTTGGGATAATGAGTGCTTTGAGCTAGAGAACAATGCTGGATTTCACCTCCTTGCAGCTTTATTTGAACTTAAATTTTAAGACTCTGTGGAGATAAATTATTTTTGGAGAAGACAGAAAGAATAAAAAATTTTACACACACATGTCCTCCTGTGCCCCCAAGCACCCAGGTGCACTTTGCTGATGGCTGCTGAGACAGAACAAAAGATCAGGTGGAGGTCTCAGATTCCCTCTTCCCCTCAGAAAAATGACACATATTTTTCACTTTTCCACCACCTCTGATGACAGGCAGCAAAATTTCAATATATAAGATTGGTATTCGGTATGAACCACAACAAAGAGGAACAATATCTTCCCCGATGCATTGTATGTGACATGCCATTCATTGGTTTTCTTTTTTAAAAATCTTTTTTATCAAGAATAAATTCAGCCATAAGTAGTGTAGCACATAAAGCCCTACAGGGAGCAGGAATAGTCATCTTTCTTTTACAGTTTCAGGGAAGAAACCCTCAAACTTTCATAGAGAGATGAAAGTACATGAAACACCAATATCTGTATTGGCAATGTCAATTGATATTTGCTTGTAAAAGAATCAAATATCTATCTAAAAGAGTAACCAATATAGAAGCTTTTATCTTTTTAGAAAGATTAAAGATGCTGGTTCTCTATTTTGCAAGAGAAAGGTATGGCATGAGGAGAACTAGGAATGACAAAGGGCACAGCCATAACAGGGGTGGAAGAGTAGTATGTATAGAAGCTAGTAGCGCTGGACAAAAACAAGAGAGAAGTATTTTGGTATTTTAACCTTGAACATGCCATGGGAAATGACAACTGGGTGCAATATAATCACTGCTTTTCAGCAAATTGCTTTCTCAGATCCATGATCCTTCATAGATTTTCTTTCCTGTAGCAGCATTTTAATCCAGCCACCTTCCTCCTTCAGTTTCTCTGCTTCCAGAAATGCAACTTTTCCATTTCATGTATTTCCTGCCTCCCTCTGGCTGACCATTTTTCTTCCTTTCAACTCACCTTCTCAGGGCTGCCCTGTCCCCTCTATTACACGACTGATATTTTTTCTTCCTTGAGCTGTACCCCCTCAGCCCTTTGGGTCTTAACTGCTAAGCTTTCATGTTCCTTCGCCATCTCTTCCCTACCTGCTATT
The DNA here is from genome assembly GCA_035582835.1 of Phoebastria nigripes. Lineage (NCBI taxonomy): Eukaryota > Metazoa > Chordata > Aves > Procellariiformes > Diomedeidae > Phoebastria > Phoebastria nigripes. The sequence goes on from JAYKAV010003201.1 coordinate 101,470, forward strand.
TAAGCGTATATCTCTGCATCTGCCCTGTCTGACAAGCTTTTCTGTTCTCTCCTCATACTGGTTTAAACACCTTCAGTTTGATGCTCAGCTAGATCCTGTTTTGTCACACCCCTGCACACCCATGCCCCCCACCCAGGATCTTGCTCTTCAATGTTCTGAACTAACAGAAATTTTAGCTAGCTTACAAGCATAGATTTTAGACTTGAAAATACTGGTGTGTTTAAAAGCTATTGCTCTTGTACTACTCTTGTTGTCTCTCTTGTATATCTCAATTCCATGGACAGCTATCTATTTAATCTACTGTTACTCCTAATACTGATTTTACTCCTCTCTCAATGGAATACCTTCATATTCTGCATTTCTCTCACACAGCAAGACTGCAGATATTCAGGCTTTATATTAGCGGTTGTCTTAAGACCTAGAGATTAAAGAACTTCCAGGGCTCTTTAGCTGGCCATGAACTGCTAATTCATACAGCATATCTGTCCCAACACGTGCTTTAAAGGCTAGATCTATGTCTACGCTTTGCATGCAGAAGCACTTCAGCTGGCTCCATCGGAGCTAATGCCAAAAGTAAAGCAGTATTGAGACCCTGCTGTACATCTCTGCCTCTTTCATCTGACTTAGTCACCAAAATTGCTGTCTTTTTGGCAATTGTCATGGGATGCATGCTGCCACAGAAAAATGGATTTCTGGAGAAACTAGTTCTCTTTTGGGGGAGCAGATGTTTGCAGCAGAACAGCCAGAAAACTAGTACAGAAATGGATTTATGGGTACCATGGCCAAATGGAGTTTCTGTTTCTTAACAGCACCTCTCACGCAGCATAGTGGGTGGCTTCTATTTTGAATGTTAATCCATATATCAGCTGTGCAATCTCTATCCCCTCTCTCTCAGGCTGGAGAAGCAAACCAACCATCAAACACAGGCTGCCCAACTCAGGGTGCGTTCTCTGACATGCAACCTGGTTTTGGAAGATGAATTTGGGAAGAGGTGTAAGTGCAATTTGTTGACTGTCTCACCCACACTGGGACTATAAAAATGAGTCAGTTCAAGTCCAGCTTGACCTGCCTAATTACCTGTTGACCTGATATGCCAAACAACTACTGGGTCCACAGGAGGAGAAAAATCTCCACCAATAAGCTTCTATTTGTCACCCTCAGCAGCAAAGGAAGCAGCATTTTTTAAGATAAACTGTCACAAACCCACAGATATTACTGCTTTTGTGTTGTTCCCCCTCCCCTGGCCAGAAAAAGGATTTGGGTGGTGGCTTTGGCTGTCGCCCTTGCAGTCTTAGCTTTGCTAGGTTGCCTGGGAACAAAAATGACAGACCCAGGCTTTATTGTTCTTGGATCCAAGGAATTTGATCTTGCATGCTTGGGTTTTACATCCAGAATGGATGGAGTCCATGTGGGCAACCACTCAAATAATTTCCTTTTTAATTCATTTTGTTTACATTTCCTGCCAGGTATACAAACTGGAAAAAGCACGGAAAGGAGTTGTTAGCCTACCTATTGACCCAGGTAGTGCAAATATATCTAATCAATCAGCTCCTTTACACACAAGCAGATTTATTTCTCGTTTAGACTGCACTGTCATCTTTCCTTTCATCTTTCCACTAGCCCAAGGTAAAAAAGATTCTGCAAAGGGGAGTGATTCCTCAGTTTAATTGCTGCAGGCTAAGTTTTCTGATTACTGGAGCTTGTTTTAGTCCCTTGCTATCCTCTTCCCTGCTCCCTGTAGAGAATAGAGCTTTTGGAAGGCTGAATTTTAAAAAACATAGTCGTTTAATTAATGTTATGATTAATCAGTGTTTCTAAAGTGCTTTGAAGAGGAAAAGTGCTATGTGAGTGTTGAGTGGAATTTTATCTGTATTATTTTCTGAGATAGGATAATATTTTGTTAATAGTCTGATTGAAGGGACTTTAAATTAGGCCATAATGAAGAAATAAGAATGTAATCTATTTTTGGAAAAATAAGTTTAGGCTTCAAGATCTATGCCCTGATCCAACACCCATTGAAATTAACGAGCCTGTCTACCAATGTCAGAAGCTATTAAACTGGATTCATAAAGAAGTACCTTTTCTTTTCTACTTTGGTTTTTTACTTTGTGTCCAAAACGGAACAAGATTCTGACAGGAGACTGATGTAGCCAGAGTGAATTGCAACTAGACATTATCCTGCTTTAACAGTCCATGAAGCAATTGCTATTTATTTGCTACTATTTTTCTTCTTCTTCACTTGTGCTATAATATTGCCTGAAACTAATGAAGAAATTTGTCCCCACTGTATAGTCTGAAAGACTGATTATTTTTGCATGCTTTTATATGCAGTTATGACAATATCATGGTGAAACATACAAAAATTCTTATGTTTAGAGATGTACATTAAAATATTAAGAGAAATAAAACCAAAATGGATCCTCATGATATATTCTGTTACTAAAAATCAAATAAGATGCATAGATGTAAATGTGTTAGCTCAATAAATATAAATCTTGGTAAAGTGATAGTGTCTTTTGAAAACAACTCTTCCAACAAATATCAAAACCACTCCAGGTCATACTGCAATGTTCATATATTCCTTAATTACTGCAATGTTCAAACATTTCTTAAGTCATCACCATGAAAACTCTACATGGAGCAGTTAAGATAATTAATCTGTGCATGATGGCAAAACAACAATACTGAGGATACACATCGGTATTTCACATTGCTTTATTGTGCACCATACAATAAAATCATTTATATTTAATAACAAAATCCTGGTTAGTATCTAAGGCTCAGTGAAACCATACACTAACTTCACAGATGTCGATGTTTGGGAGAAGGGACAGAAGGTAAAAGAAGAAGAACACGTAAAAGAATAGCAACAGAAAAAGTGGTAACTGTTTAAAAAATATTTTTAAAAATGTCAAAGACAATTTATCCATGAAAGGGTAAGAGTATAATACAATATTTGCTTTTTTTCTGCAATTTGGAATTGTTAGCAAAGACCTCGCGAAGACAGAGTGTCCATCTGTTGAACTGCTAATGCATCAGTGTAACTAAAACAGATGATACAAAGGTCTGCTGTAGTAATGAAGTTATAGGTACGTTTATTAGAAATGGGGTCTGTCACACTGGTCATGCAGAAAGTGGACAGGTAGTCAGTTTTACTAGGTATTTTTTAGAGGTCAATTCATTTGGCAGATAATACTAATGTTCTGACTCAGTTTAATTCCTGTTTCAACAGAGTGCTTTGTGTTCTTAGCAACACAGTCACTGGAAAAGAGCAAATGATATTGTAGCTTTATATTTTAATTCACCTGAAGCTACTACAATTTAAGGCCTGAATACAGTAGGCATGTAAGCAAGGATATGGTGCAGAGTTAAAATAAGCTTTGTGTTCTCATGGGAAGGGCAAAAATAACCTTCCTTAACTAATGTATATTATATTATTTTTTGTTTGACTACAACATGACTAGTTTTTACATTTCTCATAAAAAAACTTCCTCAGCTCTTCTTAGTTGTACAGCTCATTATTAGCTGTGTTTAAAGAAGTTGTGACAAATGAATCCTAGTCCCGACTCCTCCATCAGAGTACAGATCTACTAGAGCACAGCTCTATTTGTGCTTCCTCAGGAGGTGTGAGTCAAAGGTTTCACAATGTGACTTGGTTTTGTGTTGTGCTACTGCTGTTCCTTTCAAGGTAACAGCTCCAGGTGGTATCTTCAGGCTAGTAGCTGATCAAGTCTTCTCTCTAGTGGCCCCCAAAGAAACCTTGCCTCCACACATCCATTTGAGCCTCCTCAGCATCACTAAATTATTGCTTTTTTAACCTGAGTCACAGCTGCTCACCTAGATCTGAGTAACACACGGAGGGAGGATTCTCAGGACTGTGCACTCACTGAATTTCCTTCTCTTACCTCCATGGGGATGCAATTGCCCACATGGCAAGAGTCAGAGAGTCCACACATTAGACTTGATACGCTAGACTTGATCTCCTTCTTGGAGATCAAGTTGGACAGAGGAGATTTGCTTAAGGCAAAGCGCATAATCTCTTAGATCCTTCAAGTTCATCTCTCTCAGACCTCTGCGATGTTGGCTGATCTCTGCTACTCCCAAAGAGAGGGGGAGAATTGGGCAAGTCTTCCAAAAGGCTTCTCCTCTCTCCAGACTTGGGGAAAAGAAGAATCTGCCAGAGACCAGCTGGCTCCCTGGCTCCATGTGCCATATTCTAAATGATCACAGTGCTCTGAATGACTAGGGTGGAGTCAGAGTGAAAATTTTACATATACTCAGCAGCTTTGCTACTTCCCTGCAACATGGCAGAATATAAACTACACTCTGCATTGCAGGGGAAGGACGGGAGATCAGATTTGAAGTGCTAGAAAAGACTTGACTTAACAACAACAACAAAAAAGCAAAGCAGAAAAATGAATGCTCTCAGTCAAACAGAACAGGCGAGAGGTCAGATACAATGCTGACCTCCTAACCACGGGAGATTCAGAGGGCAATATTCCCAAAGGTAAACTATTTCTTGATAGACTGCTCCACTGCAAATGAAAAATTAAATTTGCAGAATATCATATTCCCTTTGTGAGAGCAACCGTTGTTGCCAGTGTCACCTTGAAAAATTTTGCACACGAATGTATGACTTTGCATATACTCATGCTAATAGTATGCATTTTCCTCTAATTAAAATTAGCACTCTGATTATTTGCTATAATAATCCTGAGTTATGAAATCCAAATAATGTATAAAACATATCACTTTAAGAGCACCCTGAGTAGCACACAATCTAAGAGATCCTGTAACTTTTCTCCTGAGAGGAGTAAGTAATGAGGCAATTTATTTTCCTCATGTTGCACATTAGATCTACCAAACAGCAAGTGAACTCTGAACACAACCACTGCACATTCTTTTGGTACACGGAGCTGAATTACTGCCTTATGCTGCAAAATCTGTAAACTTGGACTAGGAGCTTTTATCTCTTTCTCAGGATTGTAGAGGACTTCTCAGGATTTTGAGAAGAAAAGGAAATTTAGAGCCTGTATCTTGAATAAAATGCAAGGACAGCCATAAACTAACAGGGCCATTCACTGATTAATTAAAAGACTAAGTTCCCTATGTTAGATAGTCCACCTCTGCTGCTGTTCCCCAAAGGGTTAAGTGTATAAAACTGAGGTGCAACCATGCATGAATGAGGTGCCTAGCTTAGTCATGCTTGACCGTGGACCTTGATACTTCTGGTAGCAAAAATGAAACAAAAATTGATGCAAATAATTTCCTTATAAATCATAGAACACTTGAGGTTGTCAGGATCCTCTAGAGATCATCTAGTCCAACCCCTCCGCTCAAAGTAGGGTCAGCTTGGTGTTTTCTTATATTTGGATGGAATTTCCTGTATTTCAGTTTGTGCCCATGACCCATTGTCCTGACACTGGGCATCAGCAAGAAGAGTCTGTCTCTGTCCTCTTTACACCCTCCCATCAGGCATTTATACACATGGATGAGATCCCCCTGAGCCTCCTCTTCTCTAGGCTGAACAGTCCCTGCTCTCTCAGCCTCTCCTCACAGGAGAGATGCTCCATCCTGATAATCACCCTTGAGGCCCTTCACTGGACTTTCTCCCATATGTCCACGTCTCTCTTGTAGCGGAGAGCCCAGAACTGGACCCAGTACTCCAGGTGTGGCCTCACCAGTGCTGAGCAGAGGGGAATGATCACCTCCATCAACCTGCTGGTAACACTCCTAATGCAGCCCAGGAGGCTGTCGGCCCATTTTGCTGCTGGGGCATGCTGCCGACTTACGGATTTTTTTATTTTTCTTGGCAATTAAAGCGATGGCAAGGTAGTACAGTGAATGTGAGAACACATTTTTTAGGCCCTTACCCTAACTCTGGCCACTAACCCTAAGCCCTCGTAACCCGACCCCTAACCTTTACCCCAGCACCCTCCTCTAATCCCTAACACCAAGCCCTATCGCAAAGCCAAAGACCAAAACCCTAACCCTTTATCTTATCCCTACCCTAAACCCTTGCCCGGGTTGCTAGCCTTAAATTGCTGTCCCTAACCCTAACCCTAGCCCTCAGTGCTACTCCCGACTCAACCCCCATCCTACACCCTAACTGCTTACCACAAACCCTTCACAGAACCCCCAACCTTCACCCAAAGCCCTTCTCTAACTCCAAAGCCCTCTCCCCAAAAGGCGAGCTCAACCCCCTCGCCCTAACCCTGCGCAGATGCTCAAAACCTAAGCCCAACCCCTCCTTCTTGGCCCTGCACGTTCACCCCCTCTCCTGGCCCCAGCTCTCAGGCGCCTGTACCCGGGAGGTGGGCAGAGGCCCAGGGCGAGAGACGGGCCATTGAGGCAGAGATGGGGGCGACAGGCCAGAGCTGCACTGTCAGCTGTGAGGACAGCTGTGCTGGCAGAAGCTGATTGGCTAGGACAGCAGGCAGGCATTTGTGAGGTGGATGCTGACTGGCCAGGGTGGCAGGCCGGCATTGTGAGGCGCTAGAGTGCCTTTGCAGGCAGGCAGGGGGAAGGCAGAAGAGAGGTAGGCCCCATGGCAGGGGCTTGGGATCTGGGGGGTCCTTGTGCTTCAGCACTTGAGTAGGCAGGAGCTGGAGGCTGGCACGTGAGGACACAAAGGGTGTGAGAGAGCTGGACCAACAAGGAAGGGTGATTTTGTGGCTATAAGGGGGATTCAGGTGATGGGACATCGATTGTGAGACCACATTTGTTAAGCCTTTACCCTAACTCTGACCACTAACCCTAAGCCTGACTCCTAACACCTACCTCTACCCCCACCCCTTACCCAATCCCAAACTCTAATCCCTGACCCCAATATCAGAAACACAAAGTCTGAGCCCATAACGAAAAACCAATAATGAATAATCTGGTAAAAGAAGAAAATCAATTACCACAAGAAATATTTATAATTGTCAAAAAAGAAACCACAATTTTTTGACATGATCTTGCTCTCATAAAGCTGAGCAGGAGCAGTGAGGTAAGGCTTCATTTATCACTGTCTCAAGCAAACATTAGTCTTCACTATGTGAGAAAATTAAAGATTTTGCTCCCATTAGCCATGGTGTTTCTGCAGCACAAGCTGGTTCCCAGCTTATTTAACTTAGCAGAAACACCCAATTAAAATTCCTGCCTATGAATCAAATCCAGTGTAAAGCAGCTGGAGGATAGTGATGGATCTGATGCAATGCACTAGCAAATGGCACTGGTCTTCTCTTTGTCAATTATACTAAATACTCTATTTAAATGGCATCATGAAAATCAATGGATCTTAAATATCATAGCCCTACTCTTCAAAAAAATTCCACTCAGATAAATGAAACTTTTGTGAAAAAAATGAGGGAAGGAGAGAGAATATTAGTATTGGCATATCAGCTTTTGAGTGAGATGCAGTTAATAGCAATATCGTTCAGCCACGTGTTCCTTTAAACATGAGCTCCTTATCTAATATAATCAGCAATACAAAAATATTTGCAGTCATGTTGTATGAAATTTACAGCAGACAAACCATACTGAAAAGATTCTTTAAAAATCATTAATATAAAGCACACTCTTACCAATTATGTGATATTCTATTGGATATTTCTTAGCTTCCAGATTTATTGACATGCATATTCTTATCTTGAAAATGTCTGAAATATATCCTCAGTACATATTTATTTCAAATATTAAAAGTAAACATCCTGGAGAATATCTTGGAACCTGGCCCACTTCTGAGCTATGAAATCCTCTTCTGAAAACAAATAAAGTAGATAAATCTGTCATTTACGTTCAAGTTCTCTTTGTCCTGGAATTATTTTTCCTTTCAGAGACTGAGTCAGATAGTGCTTTCCTTATAATTCATAGAAGTATTTGGTTTTAGATACACACGAAAAAATGTTTATATTAGTATCAAGTAAATTTCATAATTACATCTAGAATCAGGATAACTGAGGTTGGAAAGGACATCTGGAGTTTGTCTAGTCCAACCTCCCTGCCCAAAGCAAATGCAAAACCAATGCAATGCAAAAACATCACAACAGACAACTGTGTATCAATAGGAGAAGACTGTTTAAAAAATACGTGTATTATATCTGATATAGTTGACATAATACACTGGATGTCACATACAGTCCCTTTGCTGCTCTCCTGCTAAAAAGGCTACTATTCATAAGGAAATAAATATTTAAATATGATGAATGTGTCTCTTCATGTGTGCACACACGTGTTTAGTCTCTTCTCCCAGTACAATTTTTAAACAGAATTTTGCCTACATAAAGACCACAGTGGACTGCATTCTTTCTGATATGAATATATTCTGGGAGATGAAGGCAGCAAGAGTATGTAAGTGGAAAGATTAGCTAATACAGAGCAGAAAAAATGTATTTATTGATAGAACAGGAATGGAARTTAAGATGGTTTCTATGTATTGGTACACGCACATACCACTACGCAGCTGCAGATGCCTTTAAAACTCTGATCTTTCTTCAACAGAAACTACTAGTATATTAAGATTTCAAATTAAAACCTATGCTTTTCTTTTGCCATGGCAGTTGAAACTTGATGCTACTTTTCAAACATTTTGTAATTTGGGAGAAAAGTGGGCATAAGAGTATGTCCCTGGAAGGAATGCACTGCTAGAGCAGCTGCAGTTTACTCTCACGATGTTAGCCTTTATGCTTGCAGATGTGCAGCCTGCAGCAATGAAGAACAATACAGGAAGAACTCAGAAATGAAGAGCAGACTATTCAAAATCATGACAGCAGTAACATGGGGTCCCGAATAAGGTTTCAAGAGTTGGGTTTTTTTTCAGAACCTATTGGTACTTTGCACCTTTGCAATATGGTATATTTGTGCATTTTGTGGTTAAAAGAAAATACCTATAGCAGAAGGTCTCATGGAGGAAAGCTTGTGGATCTCACTTGTTTTGACATCAGTAAAGCCTACAAGAGTAGTCTCACCTAACACTCTCATGAGAAAGCTAACAGGAACTGCTGCAAATAGGATGAAAAATATTTGGATGGTGCTACTCAGAACAGTTACCAATGGTTCGTCCTTGAAATAGAAGCATGTATCGAATTCTACAGAAAATGCATGAAGTAAGTTCTGTAGACAATCTTCTATCCTGGGTCTATATCAATCCAGTGTCACAATCAGTAGTATGGATGGTGAAAGAGAGAAGGACAGGGGCTGAAAAGTGTTTGAGGACTGGTTTAGAATTCAGTTATCTTGATTTAGGAAGATGGAATTCATTAAAGGCAAATGGATAATACTATACACAGGCAGGAGATGATTATCTGCAGAAATACAGAATGAAGAACAATCTACTGAGTAATAATTCTGCAGAAAAGGATCAGGAAGCCCAAGAGGATCATGAGATAGGCATGTGTTACAAGATGGGTTGCTGTGAGAAAGACAGCTATACACGGGTGTATTAACAATTATTCCTGGCAGAACATATAGATAATATGTTCCTCTGTGCAAAGCCTATGGAGGAATACCACAACTAGTCTGAATGCTGAACTTCAGGAAAGATATGGACCAACTGAAGTAAGTCCAAATGAAAGTAACAAGAATAGCTAGGAAGACAGACCAAACAGACTGCTGCGATCTCAGCTTCAATAATATATTCAACTACTCTAACTATACCTTTTCAATCTGCAAACAAGGTATAATGCTGTCTTCTTTGTGGTACTGTACTGCAGTGGCATCGTTCTGACTGATTGTCTTCATGAATGACTAGATCTATGGCAGAGAAGGCTTCTATTTGGGGATGCAGATCATCAAGACAAGACAGAAAAAGCAGGGTCCCTGAACATATGGCCCCATTGCATGTTCAGGATGAGGTCTTCATATGGCCTACTTAAAGAACATAGACAATTGCGAGTCAAGAGTCCAAAATCAGAAGATTTTAAAGAAATGGTCCAGCTGGTATTTTTTGTGGTTTCTGAATTTACACTTGTAAGCTTCTCTTTCTGGCCTTGAAATAGAGTGGTTCAGTTTATATGTAAGGTCCATCTCAGTTTCACATTATTTACTCAGTCAGCTAACTTAATATTTATAAGTAGTCAGTTAGGACTGAAACACAGTTTGCTCCAACAGGATAGTGTGACTCCCCAGGAAGGGACTTATTCCGCCAGGTTTTGGGGTCACAATGTGGCAGGCACTGCTCCACTGGCTTTAGAAATTTTAGTCCATGAGGCTCACACATTACCAAGGGGCGAAGAAGCAATTCACCTTTCTCTTTGTCCAAAGGTGGAAGTACACTGTTGTCTCTGCAGACTTTGAAATAGATTTCTTGCCCTATTACCTCTGGAATGGCTCCTTGTGGTATGATCATACTAACTCTAGGCTCTATGGAGCTCAATACACCACCATTGCTGTTAAAGACACCTCTTGCTGTGGCTACCACTGTGTGTCCGTCGTCTTGCTCCTCATCCTTGAGTGCTGAAGGGCTTACAGGAATGGCTTTAGACACAGCACTAACATTATTTGGTTGATAGGCTTTTCGACAGTGAAGGTATCCATTCCACTGTCAAACTCAGGAGGCTGCGATGAGCTGTGTGCTTTCAAAATTGGTTGAGGAGAATTTGGAGATTTTGATGGCAAGTCTGGTTTATGTTCAGCTTCATTTGTGAAGAGATTATGGTTGAGTTTAGGACTTTCAAACTTGCGCTCAAAGGGTCTGGCGGCTCTAGAGTAAGGTTTTGTTGTAAAGTGGTTGTAAGAAGGAGTGACTGTTTTCTGAATCTGTTCAGTTCCTTTAACAAGGCCTTTGTTGGGGAAGTTTTTCTGAGGATAAAAAGTGGACTGCACAGTGTCCTGTCTAGAGGATCTGAAAATTGCTGGCTTATTCTGAGGTGGAGGAGGGCCAGACACAGAGTTAACTTCAGAAAGTGCAGACTTGTGATGTGCTGGAAGAGATAGGACAGCACTATTAAATGACTGAGGTTGTGTATACTGTACTGAAGGAGCAGGAGGAGGAGTTGTAAATTGAGGGACTGGCTCACAGTGCTTTTCACCGACGGGCCTATCCATTGATTCAGCATTAGTTGGTTTCCCCTTAGAATAATTGGTGAAATTCAGCTGATTCTGCGAACGTATTGGGTTAGTGGGCTCAGAACGATGGCTGGCAGGAACCTGTGCAGACAGGTTATTTTCAAAACTCCTGAGATCAAAGTATGACAGCTGTTTTCAATAATACTCTTCATCTTCTTCAGGATCATAATGATTTGAGACCTTCACTTGAGGTCTCTGTGGTTCAGAGGCCCTGTAAATATAGTTCTTAGGTGAAGTACCCTCTTAGCTTGTGAATGAGGGCAATACACTGGTTGGAAGATAAGATAACATGATCTTGCAAAAGGAATGAACCACTTAACTTTCTGGTATTTGGAAGAAAGGAAAAAAAGAGGTCCAAGAAAAGAAGCGAGATGAGAGAAATCACAGATTCAGCAACCTGAGTCACCAGATCCAGGTCTCTGAATCTGTTTTCCTTACATTTTCAAACTGCACAATTCCCCAAGTTCATTTGACCACCACCCTTCTTTTCTTATTCTCCCTGTTGTCTGCTCCCTTTCTTTCAGGATCAGGAGAAGCAGAAAGCAGAGACATCTTATCTCCTTCCACTCCTCTTCATAATCCAGGGAATATTCTTTCTCTTTGTTCACAGCCTTCAGGTGACTTGGCAATCCTGGCTTCTGGGTCAGCTGCTGCCACTGCCAGACGGTGTAAGTGCCTGCTCTGACTCACCTATCCTGCAAGAGTTATGCACACACTGAAGGGCCAATACTCAAGAGGACTGCTCTTTCCAGCAAGAATAGTGTGTGAACAGCTCACCTTGGATGCTTTCTCCTGGGCTCCTTCTGCAATCTAATCTAGGCTGTGCCACAGGACTGGTAATAAAGAAAGCTCATGCCATCCTAACTTTCAAATTAGTACCACTGCTTCTGAAAGTACTTCCATCAATTTTGTAATAATGACGTGCTTTTTATAATGCCTTTTAGCTGATGATGTCTAGGCATTTTCTGCCCATTAATTGTCCCTGATAATGACAAAGACACATGTGATTATTCATTCACAGTTAAGGAAACCAAGGCAAGACAGGCCAACGACCAACCCAAGAAGCCATCTAAGACTTAGTGGTTTTCCTCCTCAAGAATGACTGAACAAACCTAGAGAACAAATTAAGTCTTCCAACTTCTGGATGTGATTTTGTTGTGTTTGCTTTCTAAACCATTTAATTCTCTTACGTTGTTTACTTCAGTGGCAACTCTACAACAAATCTCTAGCCGCTGGGCTCCTAATTGCTGCATCTTATTAATACTGCCAGGCTAATAGTTACTGATCTCTTAAGTTTTAAGTAGATTTTAGAAGAAAAAGGGTAATGAAAGAGACAACATTTGATTTCCATAAGAATGTGGAAATGGTTACAACCAAGCTAATCTCTGACTCTTAATTTTTGTCTTGTTTGAAGCTTGAACTAAAGGTGCAGTTCTTTTTTCTTTCTCTTTTTAATAACTTTGCCTCAGCTTTGAAGTTTCTGTAAGCTGAGGATAGCTTATCAGAAAAGTCCCAGTGAATGAAAGATGCTTAAATAGGGCTACAAGTGAATGAGACAAATTTCAGTCTCCCTAGGAAGAGGCTGAGCTCTTCAGTATAAGGCATATACATATTCAATCCCAAGGCAGAAGAATGGATTTAACTATAGTGGATAATGCACAAAAATCCATCCTCAGAACCCCCGTCTCAAAGGCTTTGCTTGTGATGTACTCGGTATCTCGTATTGTTAGTGGCTCACAAGGGAGAAGGAGACATGCCCTTTTCTTTGGGGCTTGATTTAGACATTGCAGTACAGTATTGTACAACAGAGGATAACACCTTGAACTGCTGAAGATTTAATACCTATATAGGGAAATTATACATGCTGGTTTGCCAGCCTATCTGATATCATCATATTCCAAAGGAGCTTTTGACTGGCTGAGGAATGCAGCTTATCTGTTTTGTTATTCTAATTTTCTAGTAAAGACATGAAGGAATTACCAAAACTGTTTTTTTTTTGGGGGGGGAGGAAGGGGGAGGGAGGGTTTGTAGAACCTAACAGTTTACAATGGTGCAATAATACTCCGGTAGGACTCACAGTGGCTGGATTCTAACAAAATAAAACAACTTCCAGGGGGCGGGCAGACATCCAGTATGCAAGTATGAAGATTTATTGGATAATGACCACATTTTGAGCCTTACAAGCACTACTGGGCCAAGTCAGAGCTTTCCACCCCTTCAGGTTGGCTGCTCACATGACTTGTTTGAGTTTGTTCTGTTTAACAAAAGTTTGTCTGTAAAAGGAAAGAGTAATTTTTTGCTCACCCAGCTCATTTTGATTGATAAGTCAGGCAGTGCTGACTCACACAAGTGGTTTGACTGTAGACGTGATGTGTTAATGGGAGGCTGGAGGGAGCCTAGGAGCAGGAGTATCTTCTGCCACTGACCGCCTCAGGGTGAGTTGTCTTAGGTGAGGGAACTGTAATTTCCTAAACATGCTAACTCAATCAACTGAGAACCTATAATTTTAGAGTGAAAATAGAAATTCCACTATTAAAAAAAGGAACTGTTTTATATAATATGTTTAACATGGATTTATTTCTATGATGAAATACATTTAGTGGGGAAAGTGCAACATTTGCAAAGGACCAAAGTGACTTAACTGGCGTCCAACTCCGTTTTTCAGAATAAACTATTAGTCCCTTTAAAACAGTCAGCTTAGAGCCTATGTCATGACTGAAAATAGAAATTCAGTTCTTAATTCACCATCAAGCACCTAAAAATTTTACCCAGATGTTATTAACATGGTAAAAACCAGTTGTACTTTCACTTTCCCTGCTCTCATACTCAACTAATTGATTTAAAGTAGACCTCACCATTGTTTGACATTGTTATGATGATCAGCACCTATGCAGCCTACTTACTCTACCTTAATAATGCTGCTTTGTTACTCTGAGTTGAATCCTGCTTCTCAGGAATTTGATGGAAAAATTCCTTTTAGCTTCCATGATGGTAAGTTTAACCTGACAGCTACAAGATTTTATTCTGGTTGTTGCAATTGTGTGCCATAATATGTGTTTTTAAAAGGAATGGAGTACCTTTCTACATGCACATGTACTCTCCAACACACCTTCCCTTTCTCTTTGGTGCAGGTAAAAGGTCGGATTAAAACCTACCTACCTACCTACACACACACACATACATATTTTGTGTGTATATATTCATATATATAAAGATTAAGTTAAAGACACTCTAGGTCAATTTAATATGGGGATAATTTTGCAGATGATAAACAGAGGTGAAGTTGAAGAAAGTTACAATAAAGGAGAGAATGAAAATGCCTTTGGACGTAAGAGTGTGATTACATTTCTTACAACAACAATTTTTTCCATGTATCTGCAATAATTTAAAATTTATGTTATTGCTATATAATTAAATTATATATCAGATCAGATCAGAATCTATTAGTCTACATGTGATCATTAAGTTTAATAATAGGCATCACTACTGAACACTAGGGAAATGACATTTATTTCTGCTGATTTTAAACTAACCAATTCAAAAGACAAAGTTAAAGACATTCCACAGTATTTCCCTTTTAAAATCTGCAAGTACAGTGCAACATTTTGAGCTATTATTATAATAAAATGCAACATTTTGAGCTATTATTGTAATTCCCTCTCTGGTAAAAAAAGCAAACTCCTGTGTCTAAGTGAATTTAGTGGCAATTATCCTATTATGGCCTTGATTCCACAATAAGATGATTTGACCCTGGTTCTTATACATTGTCACACTGAAATTGTGGTTTAAAATTTAGTGAAACTTATCCTGAAGTAACTTAAGTACATGCTATAATGTCACTGAGGTTAAACATATTTAAATCGTATTTATCCACTTCTAATTTAGGAATTACAGAGTTTACTCTGCATGGCTTGAAATAACAAACATGTCAGCTTACCCACTTCTTACTCACTATAGTACCCTTACTGAGATTTTGACCAGATAAGTGGATGATATGGTGGGTGGAAAACTGGCTGGACTGCTGGGCTCAAAAGGTGGTGATCGCCAGTACAAAATCCAACTGGCAGATGGTTACTAGTGGTGTCCCACAGGTGGTGATACTGGGGGCAATATTGTTTAACATCTTCATTAACAACCTGAATGATAGAATAGAAAGCATTCTCAGAAAGACTGTGGACAATATGATGTTGGGAGGAGTCGTCAATATACTGGAAGGCAGGACTGCTGTTCAGCTGGACAGCTGGACAGGAACCTCAAAGTTCAACAAAGGCAAATGTAAAGTCCTGCACCCAAGATGAAATTACCCCCTGCACCAGCACAGGCCGGGGCTCAACTAGTCAGAAAGCAGGTTTTCAAAAAAACTCCAAAACCTAGGGGTGCTGGTAGACAAGTTGAGCATGAGTCCACAATGTGCCCTCGCAGCAAAGGCAGCCAACCACATCCCGGGCTGTATTAGACAGACTCTAGCCAACCAATCACAGAAATGATTCTTCCTCTAGACTGCATCTAGAGTATCGCATCCAGTTTTGGTCTCCCCAGTACAAGAAAGACATTGCGATATTGGAACAAGTCCAGTGGAGTACCACAAAGACAGTAGGGGGGCTGGAACACATGGCATACAAGAACTACATTTTCTGGGCCTTAAGAGAAGGTTAAGGAGAGATCTTACTGTTGTCTACAACTACTTAATGGGATGGTGTAGAGAAGATGGAGTCAGGCGCAGCTTAGGGTTCCACAGTCTAAGAAAAAGAAGCAAAAACACAAGTTGGAACACAGGAAATTCCAACTGATAAAAGGAGGTGAATTTTTACTGACGGTGGTCAAACAATGCAACAGATTGCCCAGGGAGGTTGAGGAATCTCCATCCCTTCATCAACTGGACAAGGTCCTGAGCAACCTGCTCTTACTGGACCTCCCTTGAGCAGGAGGTTGGACTAGCTGACCTCTAGAGGTCCCATCCAAGCCCAATGGATTCAGAAAGACCAAATTCTGTCTTTTGTTGCACTGGCAGACTGAAGCCTTCCCTACAAACCAAGAAAGTGAGTTTATTTTTTGAATGTATTTTCTTAAGTTACCCAGTTAACTTAATTTTCTAGGCTTACATGGACTTACAGAGGAGGTAAACTGGCACAAGATCATCTAGTACCCACATGAATTTCATAGTATATGTATCCCAGACTGTTAACAATTACTTAACAGTTAAGACTGCCCACAAAGAGAAGTAATTTTTGAATTTTATTGGTGATTCCTTCCGTGCACATTCATCGTGGTTTATAAGGCACCAGCAACAAGCTAGATTTTATTTCCATTTCTTTCTGTAGGGCAGGGCTCCACAATCTACTGAAAATTCTCAAAACGATCTCTTTGGAGGTGGTTCTCTGATTCAAGTTTCTTCAAAATCTTCATTCTGCAGTATAAGAGGGATCATATCTAAAATACTCAATTATCTAGTTTCTTTTAAAAAAAGAAATGCTTTCAATCATAAGTTTTAAGAAAATGCTGTACTCTTTTGTCTTAACCTGATCTTTCAATCTGCACTACGCATATTACATTTCTACACAAAAAGCATGGGTTTAAGCAGTAATGCATAGAAATGCTTTCTTAGATCAATTCCTGAAGTCTGATCTATCATTATAAAGTGTTATAAAATTGCTAACTCTAGGGGGTGTTCACTGTATCTTTTTCATGTTTGCGCAATCTCTTGCATAATGCAGCCACAAGAGGAAGCAAAAGGAAAATGAAAAACATAATAATACTAAAGATTGTATCAGTAATACCAAATTTCAAATAATTTGATAGAGATGCCATGGAGAGATCAATGGGGCTTTGAAGCTGATTCTAAGGGTTCTCTAGGCTTTCCTTGGAAGGAAAACTAAAATTATTTATTTTTGTTTAATTGAGCCCATCGAGATATTAAGTACCAGAATCACGGTCCTACCTTATGGAATTATGATAATAAGGCCCCTCAGCAAATTGATTATTTCCTCACTTATCTCAGATGATGAGAATTTGTTACCCTTTTAATATTTTGTAACTGCGTAATACAAAACTGCTGCTATTCAATCCCAGCAGTTATAAGCATGAAACAGCAGATTTGGATTTTTTTAAGAATTGCTTGTTAAGTAGGGGTGCAAACTGATGTAGTCTGAGACCTATTCAACTAGTATCCAAAAGAAGAACCCCAGAAATGAGCAGAAAGCTAACACACAGTGAAAGTGCTTCCAGCCAGTCATGGAGAGTGTCTTTTTAGAGATACTACATGCACCTAAAGGTAAAATATTAATGAGGAAACGCAAGAATTCATTTGTAAAGGCTTCAGCACAAGACCATTATTCTGCTTTCTGTAATCAAAAAGATCTTTGAAGTTTTAATAATGTTATCTGAAACGAGAGCCTTTAACACTAAAACCCGTAATAAATGATGGAAAAAACTAGTGTATGGCTTAGTTCTTAAAAGCAAGCAAATCCTACATCAAAGTACCTCATGAAGAACAATTATTCTGTAAGAAAACAGTGGCATCTGAAGATGCCATGCAGTAACCAACACGTATGAGACTGAGTTCCCTTGTTATAACTGTCAAAGACTAAACTAACACTAGGATCACCTGTATTTTGGCACAGAATGCATATAACCCAACAGAGAACTGCAATCACCTTCTGCATATACTGGGGCAACTGCTAACAACCAGCAATGTTGTGTAAGCACCTAATGGTTAGGAATGGAAAGAAAAACTAAATTCAATTTAACTGCGTTGAGATTTAGTTAGAATGCCAGTTGTAAGAATCCAGACATCTGTTTCCTAATCTTGCATTCTTTGAACACCGACTCTCTGATATCTTTTACCTTTGTCATATTTTTATCCTGGGAAAATGAGACATTTTACAGTGCAAATATTTATCTAATGGATGATGACAAACATCTGTGTTGCATATCCACAGGTGTTTTACTTCTGTGTTAGCCTACATCAGGCCAGCATAGTCCTCCTGTGCAGGGGCATAGCAATCTTTTAGGTCCCTGCAATTTGAGTTTTCTACCAGTGTCACCTTTGTGAAGGGTGTTTGGGTTTTGTCCTTAACATTCTTCCTTTTTAAGCAACCACCACTCTGAAACATGCAGAAGACAAGTTTGGGGACACTGAAATAGAAGTCTGAGTATGTCTCAAAAGCCACATGTGGGGAGAGGGACATTGTGTACAGCCATTTCACCTGTCAATAGCTCTCTCAGGAACTAGGATTGTACGAGATTTTGCAAGAACAACTGCACTAATTTAGAGAGTGCAAGGATGTAGATGCATAGAGAAAATTACTATTAATATGACTGGAAGCAATCTATAGATAGCTTAAATTTAACCCACACACATTCATCCTTTTTTTTCTTTTTCTAAATTTTTCCATTTCTCAGCTCCACCTCCAACATCCTTTGCAACTACAGTGCCCCAGCCCCATTCCCAGAGTCTTCACACGCGAGAAGAAAAGGATGTTACTTTCCTCTACCAAATGCTAATTCACCTGCCATGTTCTACTCTCTTTCACCAACATTGTCATGAATAGGATAGGAGTCCTAGCTTCTTCAAAGAAAAGTGCTTTTAGTAAAAAATGCCATATATGTAATTTCTGTTATTTGAAAATTGCTTAAGTTGATAAGGATTTCAGAAGAAAACGTTATTTTGCATCTTACATAGCATAAAACTAGCTCACTGTTCCATGAATTGAAGCTGATACAGAACAGGCTGGAAACATCTGTCTTGATACACTTACCTGTTAATGTAAGGCTGTCACAAAACTTGGATTTTCAAAACTGCTTTGCAGATTTACGATAATTCCTCATGGATTTAAAAGTACTTTTAAAATTACTTTGGCAGTTTGTGACATTTGCATTTCTACCTTTGTACGTTTTATGGAATATGCTACTGAATTATATGTACTTTTTAGATCAGCTCTGAATTTTCAAAAGATAAGTAGCACTTCTCAGCATGAACATACTGAGAAACAGAGATGAAAATTAATATTGAATTGTTTGACATGTCAGTCTTCTGAGTGAGAAAAGTGGCTACAGTTACAATTTAATTGCTTTCTACCTTGTGCAGAAGAACAGAACCAAACGGAAATTGTTTATCTCAAACAAAATGTAAGGTGCAGGTTGGGGCACTTTCTTATGTGTGAAATGCACATCAATGAAGTGAAAAGGCACATCCGTTGGCTGCTTGTTGTTTTTTGGTGGTGGTGTTTTTGGCAGTCACACTGAATTTAGGCTTTCCTGAGGCACCTCCACAAGATTTTGCAACTTTTATGAATTGCACTCAGAATTTAATCTTAAGTAATACTGAATGTGAATACAAACTTATAAAACCTATAATAAAGGCTTTAAGGTTTATAAAACTTAAACCACTATATGGGATCATTTAAAATCACTGCTATCATCTAGATGAGCTGTCATGGTGCAATGCTGAAGATGATTCTCTTGAGACTCTGGCATTTGAAAGAGAAACACAGGCATTTTCCAGGCATTTCCCCACAGGTTATTCTACTATGAGGAATAGCTGACCTGGGGCTGGGTTGTGGTTAGTATTGTAAGGCATCTTGATCTTATTTTATGGAGATGAAATGTTGTGTGATTCTTTGACTTGGCATTACAATGACAAACAGATCTGTGAAAGTGGTATTCTTCGTTATCCTAGATCTGAGCCCGTATACAGTTATTTCTGTTGTTTTGAGTGACAATGAAAAATTGTAGTGCTTTTTCACTAATTGCCCTTGCAAAGTCTACTGAGCTAATTAAAGGGGAGCTAATTAAAGGACAGTACTTATTCTGCATTATCAGAACAGCTTCTGATGGGATACTACTTGCTTATCTTCAGTCACCCAAAAGTAAGCTATCAAGTTTCTGGCTACTTCTCTAGGTTCTCACATAGGACCCATTCCACTGTAAGATCCAAGACTTTAGGTGATAGAGGTAAGTGGGATGAACACCTAGAGGTGCCATTTTCTCTCTACTGTCCACACCAGAAGCCTACCTGACTAGCTGAAACACCAGTTTTTTTAGATGGTTCACGGTAGAGAAAAATCCCTCCAAATCCAGACAGCCATACTTAGGCAATAGGGAAGTTCAAATGTAAAAGACTTAATCTAGTCTTGAAATGCTTGATCTTGACTTTGATAGTAAAAATGAGAATTCTGTTTTACCAACCCTGTTTTTCCCCCTAAATCCCTTCACTTGAGAATGTTATTTAATAAGAAATGACTGAGGAAGGAAACCTTTCCTAACCTCTATAGCTACCAAGTCTGCTTGTCAGAAATATGTGAGATAAACTGGAGCAAAAGGCAGTGCACAAGTGGCTGAAGGCACATGAAAAGTCAAAATCTCCTTGACATAAGGCTTTTACACTGTAATGGAAAAAATATTTAACATTTAAACTTTTATCAGTTTAAATTCTCAGCTAACTTGTGTATACAACACTAGAAACCAGGAGTCTAGACTTTGCCATACAGGTGTTATAAAACATCAAAGCTTAATTATGCATTTACCACCTTAAGTAACAACTTTCTCTTCACTGATGTAGAGTAAGGAGCACCAGCTATTAATGCAAGACCATTTTCTAAATCGACTTCTTGATGACAGCCTCTTCTTATTCAGTTATCTGTTTATTGTAATATAGGTTTTGCACAGCTCAACTATTAAACACAACAAATGAAGTGCAATAAAAACTGACACAAATTAAACAAATTGCAGCATATATTCTGTCTTCACCTTCTTCCGAACAAATGTCTACGATTCCTGATTAATGCTTTCTGGCATCTTGTGCATTGCGAATTTATGTCAATTTAACATTTCAGTGACTAAGATACTTTATAAGTCAATTAAAAATTCAATAAAAAAATTCAGTGTCTCTCTTTCAGATCCTTGCAGATGTATGTGTGAGAAATTCAGAAGTGCTCACATTTAAAAAGGAGAGAAAACTGCATGTAGACACTCTAAGTGGGGTGAAAGCTGCATATTTGATTTAATCATCTCCCAACCCATCCCCACATTCTCTATCAAGGTACATTACTAGGACTTGAATTTCTTATAGCTGCTGTTCTTGTAAGTACACAAGTGAACACTGTTTTCACTTGGATTTATTACTAACAGTGAAACAAAGTTACGGTCTCAAAATGTGGCCATGTTCTAAGATAGGAGAACCCCACGTAGTTAGTTATGCTCCAGAAGAGTCACGTTCTGCTGTGAGAATGCAGATACTGTTTCTGACGTGTTTTCAGCCTAACAGCTGAAAGCAAATCTTTCCAAATGTGAATCAATGTCACACTTTGAAATAACATACCTGACCCTGCTTTGAGTGCAAGGCTGGGCAAGATGACTTCCTGAGGTTCCTTCCAACCTGAATTATTCTGCGATTCTAACAATTCATTAGAGTTGTGAACTCCCGATATATATTTCAATCACACTTTCTCAAGTTTAGCAATAAAACTTTGAAACAAATGCCAGTTATTTCAGGCACCC
This sequence comes from Phoebastria nigripes, assembly GCA_035582835.1. NCBI lineage: Eukaryota > Metazoa > Chordata > Aves > Procellariiformes > Diomedeidae > Phoebastria > Phoebastria nigripes. The sequence continues at coordinate 123,016 of JAYKAV010003201.1, forward strand.
AAATAGATCCACATTGCTCATGAGATGGCAAGGCATACACTCAGTGGCGATTTACACATTCCCTAGAATTTTTTCATCACTCAGCAATGGTGAGACAGTAATACAGGGTGAGATCCATTTTATCGCATGTTAGATAAAATAAATCACTTCCTGGGAATCTCTCTCTCTCAGTCAACTATAAGGGAGTCTATAAGGTATCTTATATTGGACAATGAACTTTTAGACACCTAGCAAGACTGAGCAGGTTCCAATACACATTAAGTAACAATTTAATTGATACGCTATCCTTGAATTTTGTGTATATCTTTTAACTGCATTACCAACAGATGAGTAGTGAATTGAGAATAATTCAGTACTGACACCTTGTAGCCCCCAACTCAGGAACAATTATTAAAAAATGACCCCTGCCACAGGCACTGTTTCAGGACTTGATTCAAAACCTTGTGAAGGCGGCAGAAATTGTACCACTAACTTCACTTATCTGAATCATGCTTTTACAGCGATAGCCACAAAAAAGGTGTCTTAAGTATTGCAACACTTCAATTTATCCCATCAAACTCCCTAGAATCTAGAGCCCTGAAGGGACACATGGATTCTCTACACATTTTAAGGGAAGAGATACATAAGGACATATCTTCTACACAGGACAAGAATTTAACAAACACCTTTAGGTGGAATTGTCCTCCTTTCTTTTCAAGGGTGAGTGATCAAAATACTTCCAGTCTCTAAAAGCAGCTTTTATTTGACCACAAAAATACAGGCCAAGAGGCTAAGAGAAAGAATGCTGCTCTTGAATTACTAGTACAGTACTTCTCTCAATCAACATTGATCCAGAATAGCATTAGAAACCACTGTCAGGATAAGAGAAAGCTGATAGAAAGACCTGAAGCACAAAACTGAGCATTGAAATTTTATACATTTTACCTCCAGCTCTGCATTCACTCCAAAGCCCGTACCCTGTGGACTTACCGCTAAACAGTATGAAATGCAATACTAATACAAGTTCCAAATTGTACTTCAAGAGGGCAAATCCTATATTGTACATATCCTGCTGTACATGAATAGTGACAAATTTCTCATCTGGGGCAGCTTGAAAAATCAGCTTAACTCTTCTGAACCTAACCTACTGCACTTTAAAATGCCACAATAATTGTCATTTAAAATCAAAGGTAAATGCCATGCATATACAAGAACAATGCAAATGTAAATTTTGGGGACAGAGATTCATCCTTTAAAAATTTCACTGACAGGGACAGTCTGTACCTGCGTGTGTAGGTAGAATAACAAGTCACATAGTTTTCAATTAACTGTACATTTCATATTCTCTTTTGTTAAAGAGGTTGTGGATGGCAGCAGAGAGGAAAACTGCTGGCTGTGTTTCAGATAAAAGAAAGATGAAGCTGGCTTGTTCCCCAAGATCAAATGGGGAATCTCGGTTTGGAGAGCCTTCTTGCATGCAGAGTGAGGAGAGGGACTAGCAAGAAGGGAGGCTGCTGCACCAGTGCTGGCTGGGAGACTCTAGGGAGGAAAAGAGAGTTTGTCTGAAGTAGGACACAGGTCTGAGTGCAGGCTCAGATGATCCACAGAAAGTTTCCTAGAAGCCCAGAGGACTGTGTGGAAGGTGTTTGAATCAGAAAGCCACTGAAGGTTGCTGGAGCAGACTGCAAGGAAACTATTCATCCTGCAAAGATGCTGTTTACAGAAGACAGATTTATTTTTAAGCCTTTCTGCCCCACCCAGCTGATCCAAGTTTCCTCTATTTAAAGAAGAAAACCTTATTCTAAGTCAGCGATTTTTTGACATCATTCCAACAAAGTGTGGCTTTAGAGAATAAAAGTCTGTAGGTGCGCTCACTGTAGGGAAGACGGTGGGACAGCTCCGGCGCAAGGCACTGGCCTGACTGGCATCCTGCTGTGGCACTGCCAGAAGCAGCAGGTCTGCAGGTAATCCTCAAGTTAAAAACAACATTCCTGGGGGAGGGAGAATAATGCCATATCCTCAAATTAAGGCACCTACATAGCGTTGAGGGACAGAGAAGGGTGGATTTGTTATTCTACTTCCCCCTCCTCCCCCTTTTTTCTTAGAGAGGGAAAGACAAAGGAAGAAGGAAGGAACATGGGGATGACATAACTGCACAAAGGTCATCAACAAAGCTCTTGGAGGACCTGTGGGACAAAAGTGATTTTCTTCTATCTAAGTGTATGATCAAAAGCGAAAAAAATGTGATTTTTGGCCAACTCAGAGGCATCTAGTGGGGCTGGGGGAGAAGCTAATGGCCCCATGAAGAAGCTTAGCAGAGACAGAACCTGCTTCGAGGAAGGAAAACAAGCCTTCCAAAATGCTTACAGAGCACGTGAAAAGAAGCAGGAAGATGCTGGGGTACCAGAGGGACACTGGGGAGCTGTGCAGCCTAGACTGCTGAAACCAAAGAACAACAAAAGAGGCAATACCAGCAGTGGGTCTTCTCAAGACCCACAGCACCACTTCCCTCAGCTGTGGCACTGCTGGGAGAGAGAAAAGGCTGATAAATCTTCCCATGGGGTGCACTCTTGGGAAGCAAGATAGAGTGGGTACTATTTCATGCAGATGAGTGTCCTGAAAGGCAAGTGAAAATGAATGTGATCTGACCATGACCAGGAACGCACCTGGGCAGCATGCCCAAGGAGGGAAAAGCGGGTGCTGGATTACCTAGTGCCAGTACTAAGTAGGCCAGGTTTACCATGTCTTTGTCTGAGTGCAGTTTAATTTTGGGAAGGAGAGAGATGAACACGCCCGCTGTCTCGGCCTAGAGACATATGACACAACGCAAAAGCAATGGAGAAGGAGAAAAAAGAGGGTCCTGTTAAGGACATGGAACATGCCTGAAATGAAACCCAGGAAGAAGACCTCAATATAAATTAAGAAAATGCTGTTATGGGGATGGCTCAGCTAAATTATAAGCGAAGCCTGGCACTAACCTTTGGCAATATAACAACACACTTGATAGATCTGTGCAAAAAACAAAACAGATTCATCAATTCAATGAAGTCTAGAAAGAAACTTCTGGTCTTTAAAAAAAAAAAAAGGGTCTTTTTGTTTGTTTTGTAGTTCGGTACAGGTAAGTCAGGATTTTAGCAAGCTTTCTGATGTATTTGCCAGATGCCTCAACACTGATATGGGCTGCTTGGCAGCAGCAGAAAGAGGTATTTCGTTCTCTGGCACATTTCAGTGAAAATTTGTCAGCCGGGAATGGAACCACACCACCACTGAAAAGAAAGCTTTATAGATGCATTAAAGAAAAACAACTCAATTCTACTTATATAATTTTACTATATATACAGTTGGAAAATTCACCTTTAAAAAAGGTTATCTTAAGGGGGAAATTTCAGTTCGTGAGGTAGAGTTTGTCACTGTAAGAATAAGATGCACAAACAAAAACTGCAAAGAGGAAAGATAACCAGGATGTTGATTCTGCTTAGGCAGAAAGATGCTTGAGCGACTAACCTCAAGAAGCTCCTTTTGAGTCCTCCTTTCCATAACAACAGCTAAGGCATCTTATGACACATGGAACTGTAATATTCACAAAAATGGACTGCCTACAACATGAGTTGAAATCCTTGACAACTCCAGGTGTTTAGCATTTCTGAAAATCAGCTCTATCATATGCCCTATTTGCTAAAAAATATGCAGGAACAAGAAAAATAATGACCGTTTCTTTGAAATTCAATGATGAAAGCCAGAGAAAGAACATATAAAGATCACAGCTGAAATGGTTCATGAATTATAGTCACAACTTCCTTGTCATATTGGCATGTTTGGACTTTTTTTAAACTGCAGCAAATTTGTATTGCAGTTATAAAGTACAATCCCCCAGAACCACCCCACGAATAACTTAAATCTGAGCAGCACTGCATAGCCATTACAGGTTGGCTACATAAATAAATTCATTAAATTTATTTTCAACAGACTTTTCCTACCTTTTTAAAATTCATCTTTGTTTATATCATGTGATCTCCAAGAATTCCATAAAATATTAAAATGTGGAGGTTGTGCAAGCTTATTATCCATAATTTACCAAGTATTTTGAACTGCACATCATATTAAGACAGCTCCATTTTCAGATGTTTAGCCTTACTTTCCTAAATGAAATTTGCATATTTGGGAAGGAAATAAAACTTTCAATTAAAAAATAATAATCAAGCACAGAAAAGGTAACCATATATAGTCTAATTCATGGCATTACAAACCATGTTTATACTCAGTAAATTCAACTGTATAGAGTTTTTTGTGATGTCAGTAAGTAGGGATACGAGAGTATAGAAGAAAACTCAGCATGAATGTAGTCTGTGAACCCTACAGAGGAAGTCCCACAAATAAAGGAATAAGATGTTAAATAATAGAGACTATGACATACGGTAGACTGAATGTGGAGGTGGATCATGAGAGAAAAAAAAAAAGGTCTGTTATTAATCCAGATTAGATAGCCTGATATACATGCTTCAGCAGTAATTTCTACTTTAAAATTCCTAGAAAACAACAAAAAACCACTAAGAACACATATGCAGCATCCTGCTTCCTGAAAGCTGAACACAATACATCAAACAAATATACTTTTATGCCAATTTTATCAACTATAACACGAGCAAAAGCCGAACAAGCAGGCTGGTCTTGCAGGTAAAGCATCAGTCTTGAGTTCAATCCCTGGGCAATCACATCAGGTTTACACTATTCACCAACCTCTACCTCTTCTTGCTTTACAACATTTTGTCAATTAAGTCTCTCTAGTTCATACAATACATGAAGGGAGTGATTGCCTTGTTTTAACAACTTGCAGAGCACTGCTGTAATGAAGCACTAACCCTGAGATAGCACTGGATACAAATAATAAAACATTATGATCCAAGTATCTATTTGTGGAATTCTAAAATTAAAAGCAGAGGAGGAGAAGCATGCTGTAATGATAACAAATTAACAAGTTCACAAAAATGAATAAAAAAAATGCTCTTAATGTACAGAAGAAGCAGAAATAATTTTGTCATGACTATTGAAATAGTTCAAAACCAAGGAARTGATTATTTTTCAAAGACAGAACATGAAAGTAAAAGTTCAACGATCCACAGCGTTTGGATGAATTTCAGCTAAAAAAACTCACCAAAAACCTAAACAAAATAAAAAAACCCAAAACCCCAAGACGTTTGCTTACCATACTGTCAGAATTCAGGGGCAAGAATGATTTATGTAAATTATTGTCCTCTTCCTTAACTGCATATATGTTTGTGAATCATGCATCTCCCAGTTCTCTTGCTGGAGCTACTAATCTGCCCAGTAAATTCCTCGAACCATCTTAAAATCTTTATGATTTTTCACTTCATGACCCCAAAATTACTTGCATTAGATAATCTGAGGATCAGGAGTGGCTGCTCTGCTTAGATCCTTGATCTGGAAGATGCAAGTGCTACTGCCAGCCTAGGAATGCCAAGTGCTAAAGCAGAACAAAGCCATTGCTTTTCTTCTGGAGATTACAGTATGACAGATCATGAAACATTGCATGATGTTTAATTAATTTAACAATTCCTTGCAATATAGCACTAAGCTGTCACATAAAATGTGAATATGACACATTAGAGAAAGAATTAAAGAAATTGTGATAGAAATATTTGAGAATAATTGTTTTCATTGTGCTCATTCTGCTGCAATCTGGAAAAAAAAACAACAAACCCACAGAATATATAGATTGTTTGGAAAGAACATACCTATTAACTCCTTATTTCTGACATCTAAGGCCATGTTTCGTAAAGCTGTAGCAACTGCACATACCACCCGGTCATTGTCTATTCGAAGCAGCTCCACCAGGATTGGCAATCCTTTTTCTTTGCGGACAGCAGCGCGGATATACACTGACCACTGTAAAGACACATGGGACAGTGTGAAGAAGAAAGTGAGAAATCCACTACAGAAAGCAAGGCATCTCAGGTTATAACAGATATAGGGTGAGGGGTAACAGAAGCATGTGGATGCAAACTCAAAAGAGAGGAAATAATTGCATTTATGATGCTAGATGACCACTTGATTTGGAAATCTGCACTAATTTTTTATGGTGGCAGAGAAATTAAATGATGAATCGACTTTACTCCTAGCACACCTGGTTACATTTTCACAGCCCAAGTCTGCAGACCACTTGCTTTGCATCAGCATTTTCTATGCAACATCTAATGATGCTTGTTCACTGCTGAAACAGCAAAATTTATATTACAAAATATATATTACAAAACACGTTCAAGAGGTCTGAGTATTTCTTTGTTATTACTGTAAGAACTATTCAGTATAAAAACATGAAAATGCTGTTATAATTTCTCTTGTGATTGTCAACTTGTCCAGAAGGAAAAATGAGGACAACTATATGTCTGGTTTTGGCACCTGTAGTGGTCCTAACCGGAAGACTATTGTACATTGAGGAGTTAGAGATTCACATAAGAGTTGAGATGAGGCAGGCGCAGGTCCGTGCTGTGCCATGCTGCATGTACCATGTGGCTGCAGGATAAACCCAGTGGCTGATCGTATTGGAGAAGCCTGTAGGCATCTCCCACTTGGCAGCTGGTCATGACACCACTGGCATGCCCTTGTCTTTATCTCAAAGTGAAGCAGCATGTTCTCATGTGAACATACTTTTTGTTTGACAGCAGAAATGATGAATAGAGTTGTTTACTTCTAAGAAAATCCTCTAAGAGCTCTAAAGACTATCATGCCAGTGAACTTCTCCATGGATGGGATCTGTGCAGCGTACTGTGACTAGGAGGTCCATCCAATGCTGCACAACCTGGGGTTCCCAGCATCTGAAGGGATGAAAGATTAACTATACTATCCTCTTTTTCATTCCACCGTTAGCTCCAGAAGTTGGAAAAAATCAAGACCAAAACTGTGACCTTGTGTTTTTAAAATCTATGGGTATTGCCAAATTTGAGATGTTTGGACACCTGCAGGATGTGCAGGTCTTCTCAGCGCAGTCTGCTTCAAAATAAGCCATCTGCTGGGCATATATTCCTTCCCACATCCTGAACTCTTCTCTGGAATTTTCATGAAGTTCACATTCATGCTCCTCGTACTGATAGTTGACAGGAATTTATTGAAGCAGAGCTTCTCCCTCCTTTCACTGCTATGGCATGGATGCTTATCCTGCCATCATACCTGGAAGGTGAAGACAAAGTTCTGGAAGCCCTTAGCCTTTGAAATATTTCAAATATTTCAGAAACTAAGATGATTAAGCCTTAGGATTTTCAGATCATGATGACCCTTCCCTTTTGACAAACCTTCCTTAAAGAACAGTTAGATCACGCCTTAAAGAACAGTTACATCGCAATAGTGTTCCCTCTATAAACAGAAAAAGTAAAAACAAATTCCATGAAATAAAGCATTAGAAAATGGTAAGCACACTCACTGTCAGCAGACCATGCTTAACCTCTGCATATGGCCTCTACTTACCACAGTTGAAGTGCTCACTTTAAAAGCTAGCATCTGTTTATGCTATAGACAGGTGCCTTGAAGAGCAAAAGCCAGAATATATTTTATGGTAACAACTGTAGATACAGAGACAGACAAGGGCTGCAATGTTGCAATATCTGCAGTGCAAATTCATTCCAAGTGAAGTCACTCAGGAGAAATTGGGAAAAAGGAAAAGAAACCAGCATTTAAAGAATATTATTTTATTATTTCTCCTCCGTAGTAACCACGCATAACAAAAGCTAGCTGGCTGGACTTTGCTGTAGACAAAAGCGATAATGGTTACGATAAGCTTTCAAGTCAGGTAAATGGGACATGGGGTTCTCAGCATCACTGAGCACAGTAATGTGTCTAAAACGTAAATGTGTGTAAAGCAAATAGCTCTTGGGTGAGAGAAGAAGTGGTAGCAGGATTCTTGACTGATCTTATTCTAGGGTCTCTCCTCCAGTCTCTTCTCTAGAACCGGTGTATAGGATGATCATCAGATAAAAAACTAAAACACATCTTAAGGATCAGTGAGTGTCCTGGTTTCGGCTGGGATAGAGTTAATTTTCTTCCTAGTAGCTGGTATAGTGCTGTGTTTTGGATTTAGTACTAGAAGAATGTTGATATCACACTGATATTTTAGTTGTTGCTAAGTAGCGTTTATACTAGTCAGGGACTTTCCAGCTTCCCATGCTCTGCCAGGTGCACAAGAAGCTGGGAGGGGGCGTAGCCAAGACAGCTGACCCAAACTGGCCAAAGGGGTATTCCATACCATATGATGTCATGCTCAGTATATAAACTGGGGGAGTTGGTTGGGGGGAGCGATCACTGTTCGGGGACTGGCTGGGCATTGGTCGGCGGGTGGTGAGCAAATGCATTGTGCATCACTTAGTTTGTATATTCTATTATTATTATTATTATTATTATTATTATTTTCCCTTCCTTTTCTGTTCTATTAAACTGTCTTTATCTCAATCCACGAATTTTACTTTTTTTCAATTCTCTCCCCCATCCCACTGTGGGGGGTGGGGAGGGAGTGAGCTGCTATGTGGTGTTTGGCTGCCTGCCAGGTTAAACCACAACAGTGAGTTTAACCGAAAGTATCTGCTGAAAAATAATTTCTTTCTTATATCTTGATTTTAATGGAATACTAAATATAAAGGATGCTATGAAAACACCAAATTAATCTTTCTAAGCTTCATGTTTCAATAAACATGTATTTACCTGCCAGTTAAACACACTCTCACCTGCAGCTGGGAGTAGCCAAAGCAATAGCTCTTTGCACTTAAAACCGCCCATCACTGGATTTTCTACACCTCTCCCAGGGGAGGCCTCCGCTGTGTCTGCTGTGATTACAAGGTGACTGCCGGAGTGAGAGCTCATGGTAGCAGTGAGACTATTTTGAGAAAGTAGTGAGCCTGTCTGGTTGAGGTGAGAGTTCAAGCTAGCAGACAGTATATTGAAAGATGCTGTCGTTCATCGCAAAAGTACATCACAGATGTAGTGCCTCCAGTATGGCTTACATGGGGAATCACTGGGGGTGTTTGTTTTTAGAAAAAGACTTATTTGTGTCTATTCAATACCAGAGAGAAATCTAAAATGATCTTATAGATTATTCACTATATTATAAAAATCTCCATATTAAAACAGTTTTCCTTTGAATTTTTTTAGTCAGCTACCAAGGGAAAACACAAGCACTTGTTTTATGAAACCCAGGTTTAGAACAGACTTCTTGGATTGTAGTATTTTCATCATCCATTCCAAAACAAAAATCTAAAAGAAACAAATTAAGAAATGGATTTTTTTAACCCTAGGGAGAGCAGAAGACATTGTAGGAGAAACACTGAAATATCTCAGTATGAAAAAAAGAGAAAATATAAACCTCCTTACTGAATAAATGACAGGCAAGCCTTCAGTATCTGTAACGAACCAATTAATTTGATCACAATAGTAAAAAATATCAATCCAAAGTTTTCATAGGGGGAAAATCCAGATATAATCTCTTACAGACACACATATGCACACACATACACAAAACAATGAGAGAAAGAGAGAAAAGTATGTCCAAAACCTCTCCTCTCCCCTGCGCATTCCTCCCCCCCACAGCGCACTCTTTCCAGAGAATGCCATCCACTTTGGGAGAAGTTCACAGACTCCTCAGTGTGTGATTTGCTATCATTTCATCTGCGTTTTCAAGTCATACACCTTAGGCAGAAAGACAGAAATGTCTATTAATTGTTTCAACAGTCTCCAGAGAACCTTCCATGTGGAAAGTGGTAAGAACTGTCTGTGTCTCTTTCCTCAAGCTGCCAATTAGGACAAGTCTCTGCAAGCAATTACGCTGCACTGTGCGGATTTCAGGAACGCTCTAATTGAGATGCCTCAAAACGGTTATTTTATTCTCGCAAAGAATGGAAAAAATGATTCGCTCTTGCGTATACTGATGATCCTTTTGTGTGCCTAAAGCCATCGTGAAACACGCCTGCATTTCCACATTGCAGGTCAATTGCTAATATGAGCTCAGTGAATTATAAAAGAGAAGAGATGAAAAATCGTAAAAAAGAGACAAAGGGTTTGTTGCCTATCAGTAGCTAAATGAGGCACTCTGCCAATATACTTAATCATCCTGTTACTGCACAAATCAGTGGCAGTGTCAACGATCAAATAACTGTTCAGTTTGTAAAGAGAAAGGGCTCCTATGGGAACAGCAAACACTTTAGAGGGAACAAGGAGCCAAAAAATAAAATAAGATCATTATTGTTGCATCAGATTGCGGCTAAATTATCAGAGACAAACCCAGGAGCCACAATCTGTGCATGAATGCTCTTTACAGATAATTGAATTTGGGGGACATAACTACTATGCATCACTTTGAAGGTACCTAGTGCATCTCTATGTCCACTTTCATTACTAGTTCCCTTTTTATTTTTGTTATAGTAATTAAGTAGAAAAATACAGTAAACGGGAAAATTATTCTTTAGTTTGTCACAGTTATTATTATAAAGGACCCTTTCCAGAGCTGAATGCCTCTAGGGATTAAGATTACATTAGGCTGAAACTCAACAAAAGAGTAATTAATCTAGATAAAACTTACTTATTTCTTTCAGAAAAATTGAAAATCATTTAGGCAGTTAACTCCTTTTAGTGTTTCATGTGGTTTTCTTTATTCTCCTATGAAGCACCACCACAGGAGACCAAACTAAAAAATGAAGAAATTTCCAGCACAAAATGAAAAAGAAAAAACCCCACCAAAATAAACCCACAACCCGCCCCCCCCCCCAAGGAATACCAACAATTGTATACACTTGATATTTTGAATGGATTCACTTTCCTGCTATTGACATCAGTGTTATCAGAGCACCTCCACAATATTTCACCATCACATACTTCAGTTTTGACTACAGTTTGTATTGTATTGGCACAGTTCAACACTGTGACTCAAAGACTATTGAGATATCAAATATTAAAGGGAATTTCTGAGACATAAACTACAAAACGAAAGCCAAATCAGGGCAGCAAGCATGACAAAGCAAACTAAATTACCAACAGAACCAGGAAGATTAGAGAGACTCAGAATTTGCTAGGAGAGGCTCAGAAAGGGGCTGTCTGCTAACAGTAGTGGAACAATAGACCATGGAAGCGAACTGCATATTGAATAATCAAAGATCAATGAGTAATCAAAGATCAATATTCCTCTTTGTCTGATCACACTCAATGTAATACATGCATCAGGAAAAAAAGAGAGTACTTTTACATTTTTACATTCCACTTAGAAAATTACACATCTACTTTACTCAAGTAACTCTACTGGGATCCCTGAGAAGTCACACCACCTGACAGAGAGCAAGGCTCTGAAATCTTTTTGCAATTTCTGAACAGAGAGAGCACTTCCCAGAGACTTTCTGCTCCCTGACTGCAGTGTTTTGTTCTCAGAAATCATCCCGTCTGGTAGGCCACCAGTAAGTTCTCTACATCTTTGTGTTGGGACAAGAGAAAAGTATTAACTGGTTACTGTCCTCTTGCTCCATGACCTGAGTCAAGCTTAAAGAGAAAGGAAAAAAGCTGGTGGGTAAAAATATATAGTTAAATAAATAAATTGGAGAAAACTAAAATGGTGTTAATAGAAGATATATTAAATGTTTGAGGAAGGTAAAGTTCAGAAGGAACTGCCCTCCCACCTCATTATTCTTGGTTCTGCAGTACAAGTATGTACTGTGTATTCAAAATGATCTGAGAGCCATTACAATGACTTTTCCGAACACCGTACCTAGTATCATTAAAAAACAAAGGCTTTGAGACAAAAGTGACACATCTCATGGGAAGCAAACTGCCTGAGTATAGTAAGGATTACTTCAAGCATGAATTCAGCATGAGCTACTGTGCTCCCATTCCACAAACTGATGTCCGTGCTGATCTCCTCATGATGTCTGTGATATGGGTGTTTGCAGCAGCAGGTCTTGCTTCTTGAATATTGTCCTGTCCCTTGAATCTTGTCTTCCTTCCTACAGAGCCAATATGTTTCCCTGTATTAATTGATGCTGCCTCACCTACAGGGGGGGGATTCCACCCAGGGAAGAATTCCTGACAAAATAAATCATTGATTATTTAAGTGATGTGTTATAAGTGGTCTTTTCCATCCTATCACATAAGGATTCATAATATTAATATTCTGGAGAAAATGAATGTAAGCCTTTTCACTGTAATCCAAAAAACTTTGTCCTGGAACAGCCTGATGGAACTCCAAAGGGTTAATATGTAAATAACTAGAGTAGTCAGAAAAGTCTGCCAGGGAACCCACAATATGTCCTTGCCTGATAAGAGGAAGATTGATAACCTAGATGTCTGCTGCTTTAAACAATAATTACTCATTATCTGCAAGTGTCTGGATGGTAAGGAGCTTGAAACTCTTTTCATACTACTCTTTGAAGTAGCTGCACTGACCTTGTGACTGAATTAGTCCCTTTTATGTTTTCAGTTTCCTTATCTAATAATTTACTTAATGGAACTCTTGCTCCCATAAGAGTCAGATTTCTCTAGGATGGAATTAAGAAAATGTAGTTGCTTGCCTACGGAACAAAGACTGAGATCGCATCTAGCTATCTCAAGAGATCAGGCCAATGATCCATAAACCCCATTCACATGGATACTGTACCTGTCCCCTCAAAGGCAGGGACATTCAGTTGTCTAACCAAAGAGCCTTATCATTCCCTGATGAGCATGATCAAACATGGAAGCGAAAGGAAAGAAGGTAGAAAGAACAAGCCAAGGAATGCTATGGCCTCATGCGATTACAAGACTTAAACAGAGCAGCACTTGTTCCTGATGTTAAGGAGCCCAAGGAACTAACAGACACTCAGGAAAATGAAGCTGGCCATCCTGTCGTTAAAGCAGATGAGGGAAGTTTGTAAAGCCTGAAAAGTAACAGGGACAGAAGACTGGGCACACAGAAGGGACTAACCAAGGCCCAGAGCAGGTGTGCTACCTGTTCTAATGTAAGCCATAACGCTGCCAACAGAAACACAGTAGATCCTGTTTCCTGGTTTTAAAAGATATGTATTACCTATATAAGTTATGATAGTATTTTAGAACAAAACAGGATCATATGAATGAAGAAATTATTTTTAAGGGTTTGACAAAACTACGGAAATCCTACTTGTGGTGACCTGTGTTTTTAACTGCATGTAATAGAAAAGGTAATATTGTAGGACCAGAGGCAAGGGGAACAAACTGAAACACAGGAGGTTTGCAGAACATCAGGAAATGCTTTTTCACTGTGAGGGTGACCAAGCACTGGCACAACTTGCCCAGAGGGGTGTGGAGCCTCCATCCTTGGAGACATTCAAAAAACCATCTAGACATGGTCCTGGGCAGCTGGCTCTAGGTGACCCTTTGAGCAGGAGGTTGGACCAGATGACCTCCAGAGGTCCCTTCCAGCCTCAGCCCTTCTGTGATTCTATGAGTTCACAGCAACAGGTATTGCAGAAATGTCTCTGGCAGATAAACTGACAACAGCTTAAGTTCAGCTGTCAGATACATATAGACAGACATAGTAATATACAGATATCCCAATATCTCCTTTCTTCCTGAGAGGGAAATTTTGTTCAGAAGAGACATAACCTTAGATTCTTGACATCATTAACTCTAGGACATTTTGCATATAACTTTTTACATGCTCAGTAGATTTAACGTATTAATAGCCTATTGACCAAGGTGAAAACTAAAAAGAACTTGCCACTTTTATTCCCACCATCTAAGGAAAAATACTGATGCCAGAGTACGTATAAAAAGACCTATGGAGATTTCCTTTTACAGGATGAGTCTTGTAATTTTATACCTCGTCATTTTTTTAATCCAAGGTATTAAAATAAATAATGATATGAGGTTGCAGAAAGGACTTCAGGTTTGAAGTGTTATAGTGAGAGAAATTTCTTAATAAGCAGGCAAGTGTCTTCAGAATACAGCTGAGTAAGTCAGCAAACTGCCTATTTTTATTTGTGCATTTTTGCACAAACTTGGCAAAACCCAGATTAAGTGGCAAAGAAAACTAACAAAGCTCCCAATGAAAGTAGATACCTCATGGGAGCAGTCTCCACTGCTTCCAAAAGCATGTCTCAAGCCTTATTTACTCAGTGAAAACTCCAGCTAAGCTTGATGAGGAACGTATTTGCCTAGATTTTTATTTCATATTACTAAGCAGCTTTAAAATACAAGTTCACATTAAGTAGAATTGGAAAAAGTCTACTTTTGGACAAAAATACATCTCAGAGTGGCAATAAAAGAAAGCAAAACCAAAACCAATGGCCATCCTTTTTATGTGTTGCTCCTTCTGCCTGTAGGAAGTTTAGGATACAGTGAAATTACCCTGGTTGTGATTTGATGGGAGAAAGCATTTTGGGAAGCAACAAGTCCCCTCAGACAGAAACCTATTCAGCCCCAGGTAGCAGCTGAGTTCTGCAGAAGCAGGTAGGCGTGCGCACGTACAGCACTGACAACCTGACCCAAAGGCTGTCAGGTTGCATGTGTACTTGGAGTGCGCACTGCTAGTGGCCATCAACCCCATCAGGAGGGGGACATGCAGTGACCAACTGCTAGTATCACAGGYCACTGCGCAAAGCAGTAGTCACCCCTTAAACATATCCTGGCAGCGATGTGGAAAATTTTAATTTGTGAAATCCCCCCCAAAGGCATACATATTTGGACGTCTCCATATATATTATTCCAGAAGGGCCATTCATATTATGCACAGATGCATCAAATAAGTGTATGAACAAAAAAGAGAGATCTGTGAGGATACGCATGTATTTTTCCATGAAAGGAATGGGTTTGCTTCCTTCAGATTCCTCCCTATGTAACGACATCTTGGTGCAGAAGAGCAAGATAAACGAAATTCCATATTCACCTGAAACAGCCCCTTCCAAAATGAGTTCTGCTTTGTATATAAGCTGTTAATCTCTTCTTCAGAACCACAATATATGTCAAAGTCAAGATACGCAGTTGTGATCTATCCCAGGTTAAATTTTCGCACTGAAAATATCCTTCGTATCCTGTTTTATTGGTGAACTTTCATTTGGACCTGTTAATGTATTTGTCACCAATATGCTCCTTTTTTGATTCATTATAGATTGTTCTGGTTCTAATAATAATTGCACAGACCAAATATTGCATTAGTCATTGCAAAAAAACCCAAGTTTACTTTGCAGATGGGTAATATATGTCAAGGCTTTGGTCCAAAGTGTTTAATCTTGACATAGAAAAATTATATGCAAATATACATATTTCACACTTTTTTCATTTTTGTTAGTATCTGGCTTTAGAAGGAATTCCTGCAACTGAAACAGTGCTAAAAACAGTCCTACAGATTAAGATTTATTATGTGCATGTGATGACTTTATGTGTATGTATCAATGAGAAACTATATTCCCTGAAATAATGAAAACTTTCAGCCTCTCTCAGCTATTAATCCTTAAAGCTACGTACTGCTGCTTTCTCTTTGTGTTTGAAATTTTCGAAAGCAGTCTAGGGGATTTAGACACATATCATCTGTTAATTCTAGTAGCAGACATTTATCTAAATCCCCTACACAATTTTTTATTTTTTAAAAATTATTCAGGCTTCCTTTTATCTGCTCACTTTCCCTTCCTGACGGCACTAGTTAAGCACTGCCTGTGTTAAAAGTGTTGCCTCTCGGTCACCAAAGAGGATTAGACAGCTTTATACCAGAGGAACCAAAAGGGTGAAACAGCTAGGAAAGAATTATGCAAGTGTATCAACTGCACTGTAATTTCTTCCAGAAGAGACCGTATCTTTGGAAGTGCGTGAGCTTGCCTGGTGCACTGGCTGCCTCATATATTCTGGGATTCTTCTGGCATTAAAAACCCCACAATTGCTGTTGCTATTAATATTAATAGCAACATTATTTATTTTAATGCAGTTTGCTCTTTTTCTCTCTTTCAGTCCATCATAGAGTTCTTCTTGAAAGATTTCAAGTAAAAAAAAAAAAAAAAAATTCCCATTCTTTATACAATTACAATTTCTTGGAGGAACTAAAAAAATGAAAATCTCCCTTAGGAATAACCTCTTCTTGTAAGAGTTTTCATCTTTGATTTCAGTCATTTTATATCCAGAAGACTGCACCAGTGGAAAAGAGAGGTCAAAAGGTGGAAACATCAATGCTTATGTAATCCCCAAAGAGGATTATTCCCCTCACAAAAATGGCTAGTATGACATGTGAAATTAAGGATATTCATTCTGTGTCTGCACATCACTTGTAATGGAATTGGTGAATCTTTAGAAAAATAGAGCAACACGAGAACAACTGAGCTTTTCCCATGGTATCAGCGTAGATAGTATTAAAGTTCAAATCAGTTTTTCTAACCCGGCACTTGCCAAACAGCTCCACCTTCCTTCCTCTCGCCACCATACACTTCTGCCAACTAAAGGATGACAGATACAGATTTATTAGAAATGGGAGAAGGGGCACCACTTGGATTTTAGCACTCCTGTAAGTCCCGGCAAATATGCATGCATTGTTTTCTCATTTGGACCAGGGCTACACCCATTCCCAGATGAATAAAACATATTTATCATGTTTCTGTGCCAGGATTACACAATCTGATGTGGTCTACAATATGAGAATAATAAAAGTATGATTTTCAAGCACAGTGTATACATAGCACTTTGTAGGACAGAAATCACTGGACAGATACTTCTGTTACTCATTTCATATGTCAATGAATGCAATAGTCAAAGGCATTTTATAAGTTTGGTGGGCTCAAAAAAAAAATCACATGCGTCTGAAGATCTACTGAATGTGCCAACTCAACTTCCAATAAAACTTTAGGGGGAAAAAAGTGACTTAATAGCCTCAGGGCTAACATTTCAAAATGAATGCCTCATTAAATTGGTATTTACATATGACATACAAATGCCCAAATGCTTAAAAACCAAACAGGATACATTCTGAGATCTAACTTTGATAACCGTATTTCCCCATACATGCATGTTTTCATAGTAAATGTGAAAAATTCCTACTGAGAGTTAACTTAAAATCAAGGCATTACCTTTATATAATTGGACTAGATACTTAGTACTTTCACCCAATCAAACCAGTTTACCATCAGGAAAGTGATGAAGGAATTGCCCTAAAAAGTAAACCAGGCTCAACTGTTACCTTGAATTTTATTGATTTGTTCTAAGTTTAGAAATATTTTCAAAATCTAATAAATGAGTTCTTAAATTTTTTCTCAATTCACTGCAAATAATATGAGAGAGAAAAATGGATCTTTTGATTATAATTGAAAAGTAGGATGAGCTGGAATAGAGTGCCTTGATTGAGCATTTCCTTGCTCATTGCACATATTTAATCATATTGTCAACGCAACGTCTTATTTTTTAAAAAAGTAGATGGTAAGATTACTTGTGTTGGTGTCACATCATTTATATCTTGCTCTGCTCTTGCCTGGTTTCTTCTAAGAGACAGAATGTCAACCAGTTTCTGCAGTGACAAAACAATATGGTTTCATTTGATTGCCACTGGTGATAGTTTTGGCTCATTTTTCATGGCTCTGTCACCCCAGATTCATAAAGATGCTGCTTCTCCTCATTTGGATATTGGTTTTCAGCAGCAGTTTTTCATACTTGACTTGACCAATGTGATTTTCACTGCTGTATGCTGACTTGTCCTATGATATGACTACCTGTATCAATTCAGAGGACTTAAAATACTATCTCAAATTTGACTGCAGATAGTTCTGTGAAAACAGAGGGTTATTCCACTACCAGGTGCATTCAGATACATTTATATCACCAACCTGCTGTCATCTGTAGGGGTTTTTCCGAATTGAAAAAGAAATACATATCAGGTTAATATTCCTACCTTCCAACTCCCAGCAGCCAAATTCTGCAGTGCCCCTGCTGCCCCCTCCAGCGTGTCTGGATTTGAGCACTCAGAAAGAAGTGTGAGGTAGGGTTTGACTATTGAAGGGTGCCACAGCATCTGGATTCCTTTGGGTGGTTCTGCACAGTCTGGAAGAGGTCCTACGCCATCCCACTGTTGGAAAGTACAAATCAGATTGTCAGCAAAGAACAGCGAAATACTTGACAATTGCCTCAGTTGAAGCTATAACATCTATGTCTGCGTGTGTGAAGGCATCTGCTTGCAAGCAGCCGTTCTTGATTTTAGCGTATCATGTGATTCTTCATAGAGAAACCAGATTTCTTACTCAACACCCCTTACAGAGGAGCTATAGCATTGGCAGAAATCACAGTGTTTTAGCTAGCTGACATAACAAAAACATTTTTTGCTGCATTTATTTTTTTGGGTGGGAACAGAAGCCCAGTGAACGCGAACGTATCTTAAGAGGCAAATCTAGAACTTGCACATGAAGAGAATTTCCTTTTTCACATCCTGCAGCAGCAGTTCTCCAGGTTCTCTCTCTTCTCATGAGAGGGAAAAAACACCGACATGAAACACTAATGTGGAAAACTAAATCATGCAAGGCCATGAGCCCTCCATCGCCTGAAAGGCCCAAGTGTGACAAGTCTTCTCCAACTGCTCAACTTCTTCTGGCTTCTCACTGTGCAAGTTCTGGAAGCGTTCAGCTGTACAGCCAGCCAGCCATACAGTCTGAGACTCCGATGTAGTAGGTACTCACAAAACAGGCTCTTCCTCTCATCACATACAGAGTTTTGCCATGAAAATAACCCTAGTCTGAGATCCAAAATGGGCAATATTAACACCTGGAGAACAAGCAGGTTATTGCACAGAACCCACTCCTACCAGAAACTTTATTCCAGGAGAACAGTGATTCACCTCTCCAGTGGAATGCACAATACTTGCACCTAAGCACAAAACGTCTTAAAAAGAAGGTAATTCAAGGACTTTTTTTGCTTTTTTAAAACGAAAGATAGATATGGAATGCACTTTTAACGATATTTTAAACGTGATTTTTATCTAGATATGTAATATATATTTTTATTTGCTTTGAACAGATAAAGGGATTTAGAAAATTCGTAACCTTAATACCAGTGTTAAAACCCCCCCCCGGCTTTTTAATACAATCTCTTTTCTAACACCTCTGACATGTACAGATTGGACGATATGATACAAAGTAAACCTCTTAATGCCATAGCTTAGAGCTTACTGTGATTATGTAGACAAAAAATGTGTATCATAACATCAATCATCTACTAGACATACGAAGATAACACAGGCCAAATTAAGTCCTTGTTCAGATCTGCAACAGTTAATTTTCCTAGCTGATTTAATTAGTTATGAGTCAAACAACACAATGATACTTGCACTGGGAAAAGACCTAGATTCTCTCGTTTTCAGGAAGTATCAATCATCATTTTACTTAAGCTAACTTCAAAAACCTACATAGAATTTAAGAGACGATCAATCAAGTCTTATCTAATAACTAACACAGCTTAATTTTAACAAGGTTTTGCTAGGTTACTACCGTTGAGAATCCAGAACACTATTTTTTCTAAATTAAAGCAGAAAAAACACCAAAATGGAAAGCTGGGACCATTTAATACACATGAGCAGCTACTCAAAACTAGAAAGCTGCTCAGATATGAAACTCACTGCACTGGACAAAAGTTACCATAGTTGAACTGGCACAGCAATACCCAGTGGTAGTTGAGAAACTACAGGAAAATCGCCTTCTGGAGAAACAATCCCTTCCAATGGCACTATTATAGGGCTGTGCCTTTGAATTTTTTTAATACATTTCTGCCTTTAAACCAATAGGTTGATTTCACTGTATGTGACTCAGTTTTTTTTTCTCCATATAAATCACCATCCTTGCCAGAAATGACTTCTCATCAGCTCATAAAAAATACATTAAAACCTGCTTCTTATTTTAACTCTTGGAATTTAATAATTTGTGCTGTCAGAATTTTTTGGAAAACAAATGAGAAACATGTCTTACAGGTCAAATCTGACCCCACACCAGATTTGGGCTTTGTACCTTAGTGAGTCCACTAATGAATGACTTGTGATGTCCAAGGGCACAAATTCAGGTCTTCATCCATCTCATTCCAATTTGCACGAATTATGGACACATTATGCAACTGAACAGTGTTTGCACAGGGTACTTACTATATTATTTCAGGGACAAAGTACATACAATGTATCAAATGTATCAGATCAACCCAATACATTTTTTGTGCGCATGTGGGGATACAACTGTTTTTTTTAAACTCAGGTATTTACAATCCCAAAGACTGCTGAAAATCAGTGAAAATCAGCTGATATAAATAGAGCTGTATATATGTTCATGCTGTGCTGGTACTTATAAAGCACTAGAAATGATACTTGCAGATAAATTAATATTTAATGTGGTTTTGCCATTCTGCCCAGTAATGAGAAAACATTAAAAAAAAAAATGTGAGACAAATTACTGCATTTCCCTGCCCTTCTTGCTACTCACTTTAGCACATGATTGTATTAATTTATCACCAACTGTGGGGGCAGATGTTTTTCTCAAGACACTGTGATGCCTCAGGGTCCTTGTGATGGAAGTCTTTGGTACCACACCTGCATGTACAGTGAAGGTGCAGTAAATCCAGTGACACTGGATAAAGTCCTGCACTATTCTTCAGGCGTCGTGTGTGTGCCCAGAGCAGCTGAGCAGCACACATAGGGAGGGTGTCACTGCCAACCACGCATAATATACATGCTGTGCCTATGGTCGCCTCCTCTTCAAGGTCATGCGATAAAGGGTGACAGAAAAGATGCTCCTGTAGCCACTTTCTGGGAGGCAGAAGGCACAAGCAACCATGACCTGTCACGTACTCCCTGTCTTCATGTTTCAGCTCCTTTCTGCTCCTGCATGTGTGATCTCAGCTAACTCTTCACTGAAGGGCTTAATGGCTTCTGGCATCTTCCATGTAGCTGAGACCAGTGCCTGCAGCTGTACAGCCCAACTGTTGCAGGGCATGCAGGACTGATACAGGTCAGAAGAGAAGCTATTGCAAAGGAGATTTTCCTGATCTTCACCCATCTATTTTGTATTTCATAAATATAAACATCAATTGCCTGAGCAACAAAAAATATTTTCCCCAAAATGATATTACAGTCCATTTTCTCAAATTGTGGTTAAGGCATGGCAGAAGTTGCTTTGTAGTTCATATTGCTCAATCTTAATGAACTGAGGCAGTGTGCTAAACAACTCTACCCAGTGAATTACCGGAACAGTTACTGTATTGTTGCAGACCATCAGGAATGATCAGTAAGGTCCATTTGAGATAGGCTGTGGATGTATTAGGAGCCTCTGAAAAACAGTACGACTGCATGCAATTACTCTTCCTAGCTTATGCTAAGGAGGAAAAAAAAGTCATAAACAAATATTCCTTCCAGGCTTCCCTCCTTCAGCTGAAATTACCCACATATACTGTGGTGGAGGCTGACAAACTGTTTGTTACGTGGGTGAGATACCAATCTCTCATTTCCTGAAACTGGTGCAAAGAAAGGATGAAAGTCAAGAAGAATAAAAAGCCGAATATAAAGATCTTTAACAACAACAGACTTCTGAGAGTAAGAGTACCCTAATAAAGTTTCCAAAGTTTTCACATTACTAAGGAACTCTGAGAGGAGAAAAAGCTCACTCATCAAGATGCTCCCCCGTGCCACACAACAGATTATCTACCACCTTCTTTCTCATTTTAATGAAAGCAAATCCATGTTTATAGTGTAATTGTACTGAGTAGCAGGGAAGGCTTCAACTCAGTAAGAGAAGTGCACTCTCCATATTTTGGTTTTTGTACTAACAACCTCAAGCTGATGGGGTTTGTTATTAAGGAGTATCACATGATGATAGGTTTTCCTGTGATAACAAAACAACAGTGTTTTATTTTCATTTATTAAATATGAGTATTTTCCTTTCCCCCAGTCTGTGCAAAATACCACTACTAAAAAAAAAAAATCTAGGAAAAAACTCAAACAAAACCGAGCAACGACTAAACAACAACTGAGATAGTCTGGTAACGCTGCAGTTATGCTCTTTGTAGCAGCAGTGACAAAATTTATATCAGCAATTAAACAGTGCTCACCAAAAGCATTTTTTTAAATGCTAAAGACTTGTAAACTCACAGGCCCCCTCAGAGGACAATGACTTCTCACCCTGCATATCTTAGTGGCCGTGGCAGTCCATGCCAGCTGTCCCTACGCACGTCAGTCCAAGAACCTCTTTTGGAAACCTTTGTCCAAGAGATGCATTGGCCAATGCTGTCAAGAACAGAAATCTAAAGTTGAGCAACAAAAATTCATCAAAATCACAGAGCTTGCTTTCAGGGGTGATGGGAATCCATGCAGCTGATACAAAGGAGGCAGGAATGCCACTATTTAAATCAAGTCAAATTTCAGTTTAGACATCCAGGCCTAAAGAAAGGTGGTGTATATAAATGAAGGTGTCTACTGACACAGAGGCTACAGGAGTAGGGTGGGAGAGGGCAGAGCTGCTGTGGTCCAGCAACACATAGTCCCAACAAAACTGGGCAATTTTTGGATACAGTTTATTGCATAAATAACGGTAACCTCCCCAATGTGATGCAACAATGTTTACAATTTTGGGAAAGGTGTTTGGAATGCTTTCAAAACATTCCAATGTTTTGAATCTTTATTACTAATCTGAGATATGGATAAATCTAAATTATAATTCAGATTATATATTACATTCTTAAAATAATTGTCTAAGTCTTTATTCAACTTTTTTATATTATTACCCTTAGCTAAGAAAAATAATTTCATTTGATTTGTGCATTTTGTCTTTGCTTAAAACCAGATCCCTCCCAAATAAAACAGGATGGAGTTCAATCCAGGGACAACAATCTTTGGCATCTCACTACATCTTCTCCTCACCACTCTCCTCTCCATAGGACGCTGAAGCTAATGGGCTTGGCACTATATTCCACAAATTGACAAATAAAAATTATATTTAATAACCCTGTAGTTTTGACTTTGAAAACAATTTGGTCATACATGATACTGAGAGATTCCCAGGGTATATGAGATGTTTCTGTGTAGGCAAGCAAGAATTTAGAAATGGTTGCTAAGAGGCTCTGTAAGGAGCTGCTCAAGATAGTTGATTTCTTGCTAATCAACACTTGGCATAACCACCTTGTGTAAGACAAGGAAGCAACAAGTGGAAATAATAACCTTCCTGAGCAGAACATACTGGCAATACAGCCTTTCATCTCTAATCTCAGTTTAGATTATTAGCTAAACCCAGGAGCCACCGCCATTTCTCTGTTTCTGTGCTTATTAATTTGGTATGGCTTGGTAGAGTATTGAAATATACTTGGTAAAATAGTAGTCTCACCACATGAAAAGGCATATCTGACAGCTTTATTTTTTATTATTTTTGAAATATTATTGCCTTAAACCTGCTATTTCACCTGGATAGAAGAATTTACAGCCCATTTAGCAAGCATGCTAAAGAGGTGTGCCAGTCAGTTCATAATGATATATAACTTGAAATGTTGCTGTTATACCTTAAGGCTCCTGACAGAAGGTGAAAGAGAAGGTCAGGCTCATTTCAAAAGTGTCACTTCCAATCAAAAATCAGATTTTGGGCTAGATTCTGGGTTGACAAGAATGATCACAGATGGGGAACTTGAGAGGAGCATGAAGCCAAGAAGTCAGCCTGTTTCTTCTTAGTGAAGAAAGGAAAAGAAATGAAATAGTGCCACATGTGTATATAATGGGCTGCATAACAAGAAATAAAATAAGGATTAATGACAACTCCCTGGCTCTTTTACTGAAATTGGACCATACATCTTATCTTCCCTAACTGCTTTTTGTCATAATCCTCATTTCTCATACAGCTCAAAGAATAAACTTGTTGGCAGCAGTGAGCATACTAACAACAGCGACAAAATTTTCAGTGGTGGAAAAATTAGTTTCCATCTGAAGAGTGACATGATACAAGGCAGAGAGGTTGATGTCTACAATGTCCTAGTCAGAAATGAAGGCTGCTACAGCTGGAGAGCTTTGCGGGGTGAGGGCTCAGTAACAGCTGATCACAGGTAAGCAGCAGAGAGAATATAATGAACAATGGCGATGGTTGGGAATTACAGTCCTTAGGATCTGAGACAGAAATAAAGTCAGGTGAGTCTCACTTATTTTTCCTGAAGCCTTTATAGAAGTTTTGCTTTCTGTTTTTCCATAGATAATACCAATGCTATACCTGGCTTTTATGACAAATCTTTAGATGGTTTGGGTCTCTTCCGGCATTAAACTTGTGTGACAAAGCATACGCCTCGGGAACCTGTCTGAACTCTGGTAAACCACTGAAGAGAGGAAGGATTGTGGGCTCTTTTAACACCACTCACCTTTGTTGTGAAATGAGGAGAACACTTGTTTCCTGTGATCCTAAGGGAACTCCTTAAGTAAAGTCATTTGAAAGGTGACATTAGACTTAACTATGAACTGAACAAAGAAACATCTCTTATTTGATTTCAAGATGTAGAGAAATTGCCATTGGTATAGACAACTGATGTCATTAATGAAAAATACATTCCAATTTGTTCTTGAAAGGCCTTTCAAAGAAAACCACATTTTATATTACCACTCAGTTCTGTTCTTCTCCTCAAGTAACTTATGTGCGACTACAACTGAAATATAAGGGGAGAAATAGGGAGAATTTTTTCCCAAATCATAAAACAAAGAAATTAACTTCTACTTGCTTTACAGAGAAAACCAATGAGAAAGTGACTTTAACGTTACAGAAGGTTTCTCGTGGTTTATGGTATAAGAAACAAACTCCCTAGCTGTGTATGGGATTTTTTTTTTTTTTTTTTTTAAAAGTATAGAAAACTGCGACTTCATCCACATCTGCTGTCTAAAATGATACATCTGGTACTATTGCCCAATTACAGTAGTTCTGCTACTAGTAGCTTTTAGATAAGTTGAATACTTTTATTCAAAAATGAAAAACCACCCCATAAATACCCATATCAGTCACTTCAGAAGGTGATCAAGAAAATACACACTTGAGAAACTAAGTGAAGGACCRAAGAGTATACTGTAAAAGGAAAATTTCACAGTTGCATTCACTAAAATCTGAACATTTTTTCCCCACACTGTTTTGTAAACCTTATCTTCTGAGGAAGACTGAGACAGTCAATTTTATTATACGAGAACCCCATGCACTGCCAAAAGAAGAACGATACCTATACCCTCAACACTTATTTTCTGGGGACATAAAACATAGCAGGCTGCAGAACTGGAACCTACTCCCCTGTACTGAGGTGTCACAACTCTTAGAGATGTGTCTGTGCCCTGTGCTTTGCCTGACAGGAAAGGCAAAACTCTCAAGTATTAAAGGAATCACACAGGTAAATGACTGGAGTTTTAATACTGGGCTGAACTCTACTTTGTGTATCTGTAAGTGACAATAATAAGGAGCCTAAAGAAAGATTTGTTTTTTACGTTTGTGAAGAACTTTTCTGACAGGTAACTAGGTTTGTATTGTCTAGCGTGAACAATCTATTAAAAGTGGCCTGAAGCTCAATGCCGTCTCTTCACAGGGCATCTGAGTAACTGACTACTTTTATATCTCTCTCGTCTTCCATTTCTTTGAGGTTTCCTTCCACAGGTTCCCAATCCGTACTGGTGTGCAGTGCTTTCAGTGTTTCAGATGTTGTAAATCATAGAATCATTAAGGTTGGAAAAGACCTCTAAGATCATCAAGTCCAACCGTCAACCCAACACCACCATGCCCACTAAACCATGTCCCTAAGYGCCTCATCTACACGTCTTTTAAATACTDCCAGGGATGGTGACTCCACCACTTCCCGGGGCAGCCTGTTCCAATGCTTAACCACTCTTCCAGTAAAGAAATTTTTCCTAATGTCCAACCTAAACCTCCCCTGGCACAACTTGAGGCCATTTCCTCTCATCCTATCGCTAGTTACTTGGGAGACGAGACCAACACCCACCTCGCTGCAACCTCCTTTCAGGTAGTTGTAGAGCGCGATAAGGTCTCCCCCCAGCCTCCTCTTCTCCAGGCTAAACAGTCCCAGTTCCCTCAGCCGCTCCTCACAAGACTTGCTCTCCAGACCCTTCACCAGCTTCGTTGCCCTCCTCTGGACACGCTCCAGCACCTCAATGTCCTTCTTGTAGTGAGGGGCCCAAAACTGAACACAGTATTCAAGGTGGGGCCTCACCAGTGCCGAGTACAGGGGGACAATCACTTCCCTACTCCTGCTGGTCACACTATTTCTGATACAGGCCAGGATGCCATTGGCTTCTTGGCCACCTGAGCACACTGCCCGCTCATATTCAGCCGGCTGTCAACCAGCACCCCCAGGTCCTTTTCTGCCAGGCAGCTTTCCAGCCACTCTTCCCCCAGCCTGTAGCGTTGCATGGGGTTGTTGTGGCCAAAGTGCAGGACCTGGCACTTGGCCTTGTTGAACCTCATACAGTTGGCCTCAGCCCATCGATCCAGCCTGTCCAGGTCCCTCTGCAGAGCCCTCCTACCCTCCAGCAGATTGACACTCACGCCCAGCTTGGTGTCGTCTGCAAACTTAGTGAGGGAGCACTCAATCCCCTCATCCAGATCGTTGATAAAGATATTGAACAAGACCGGCCCCAAAACGGAGCCCTGGGGGACACCGCTCGTGACCGGCTGCCAAGTGGACTTCGCTCCATTCACCACAACTCTCTGGGCCCGGCCATCCAGCCAGTTTTTTACCCAGCGAAGAGTACACCTGTCTAGGCCATGAGCCGCCAGCTTCTCTAGGAGAATGCTGTGGGAGACAGTGTCAAAGGCTTTACTGAAGTCCAGGTAGATCACATCCACAGCCTTTCCCTCATCCACTAGGTGGGTCACCTGGTCATAGAAGGAGATAAGGTTGGTCAAGCAGGACCTGCCCTTCATGAACCCATGCTGGCTGGGCCTGATCCCCTGGTTGTCCTGCACATGCCTTGCGAGCACCCCCAAGATGAACCGCTCCATAATCTTCCCCGGCACCGAGGTCAGGCTGACAGGCCTGTAGTTCCCCGGGTCCTCCTTCAGGCCCTTCTTGTAGATGGGCGTCACATTGGCAAGCCTCCAGTCGTCCGGGACCTCCCCCGTTAACCAGGACTGCTGATAAATGATGGAGAGTGGCTTGGCAAGCTCCTCTGCCAGCTCCCTCAGCACTCTCGGGTGGATCCCATCTGGCCCCATGGACTTGTGAGTGTCCAGGTGGCGTAGCAGGTCGTTCAGCACTTCCTCCTGGATTATGGGGGGTTTATCCCGCTCACCGTCCCCGTCTTMCAGCTCAGGGGGCTGAATACCCTGAGGGTGGCTGGTCTGACTATTGAAGACTGAGGCAAAGAAGGCATTAAGTACCTCAGCCTTTTCCTCATCCTCGGTGGCAACGTTCCCCCCGGCATCCAATAGAGGATGGAGATTCTCCTTGGCTCTCTTTTTGACGTTAATGTATTTGTAAAAACATTTTTTGTTGTCTCTAACGACAGCGGCCAGATTGCATTCTAGCTGGGCTTTTGCCTTTCTGATTTCCTCTCTACATGACCTGACGAGATCCCTGTACTCTTCTTGAGTCGCCTGCCCCTTCTTCCACAAGTGGTAAACGCACCTTTTTTTCCTGAGTTGCAGGAAGAGCTCCCGGTTCAGCCAGGCCAGTCGTCTTCCCTGCCTATTCTTCTTATAGCACATGGGGACAGCCTGCTCCTGCGCCTTCAAGACTTCCTTCTTGAAGAACGTCCAGCCTTCCTGGACCCCTTTGCCCTTCAGGACCGCCTCCCAAGGGACTCTCTCGACCAGTGCCCTGAACAGGCCAAAGTCTGCCCTCCGGAAGTCCATGGTAGCAGTTTTGCTGGTCCCCCTCCTTACTTCACCAAGAATYGAGAATTCTATCATTTCATGGTCGCTAAGCCCAAGACGGCCTCCGACCACCACATCTCCCACCAGTCCTTCTCTGTTTGTAAACAGCAGGTCGAGAGAGGCACCTCCCCTGGTAGGCTCCCTCACCAGCTGTGTCAGGAAGTTGTCTTCCACACACTCCAGGAACCTCCTGGACTGTTTTCTCTCTGCCGTGTTGTATTTCCAGCAGACGTCTGGGAAGTTGAAGTCCCCCACAAGAACAAGGGCTAGCGATCGCGAGACTTCTGCCAGCCGCTTGTAGAATGCTTCATCGGCCTCTTCATCCTGGTTGGGTGGCCTGTAACAGACTCCCAGCAGGATATCTGCCTTGTTGGCCTTCCCCCTCATCCTTACCCATAAGCACTCGACTTTGTCATCACCACAGTCGTCAAGCTCTAGACAGTCAAAACACTCCCTGACATACAGAGCCTATGAAGATTCCATAGGTATGCCTTGGTTATTTACATGTAAAACACTGTCCATCACAAGTTCTTCAGAACTAAGATATTTCAGACCATAAAAGCTTCCCTGCTGAGACACTTAAAGGAATGAGCTCTCTAAAAATAGCATCCTGAGGAGAGCCCAAGATCTGTTCTGAGGGACAGAACAAGCAGCAGGTAACAGCTTAAGCACTGCAACTGAAAAGAGATTATGAAAGGCATTACCTGAAAAAATTTAGAAGTCTTGCAGAAAAACAATGACATTACTGTAAAAGAATATGTACACGTGCAACACACAGGGCAGCAGTCAGCACACAGGGAGACAACGTATGGTGAAAGGACATGTGAAAACTTTCTCCCGCAAGCTGCGGTTTAGATGGGGTGAATTCTGACTAACCTGAGGAACACAAGGTGATTCTGTTGTTAGAGACTTTTGCCTGGAAAAAAACAACCCCAACAAAACACCCAAAACCACTGATTTTTCTTGACACACACAGAAATAGTAAACAGAGTATTCCTGACTCTGACACAGTCCAGAAGAACATGATCTGGGTTGCCAGTTAGTCCTACTTTTCAGTAGTAATGAACGTACTGGGGTCCTGAAAAGCTGCAAGACAATGACAGAGCCAAAGCAGCAGAAAGAACTTTTTTTTTTTTTTTTTTTACATAATTGGACTGGGTGGTTTCTAGAAACAAAGCCAACTGAGTATAGTTGTGAGCTCATTTTTGCAAAATAATGACAAAAAATGGACAAAAAAAGTTACCTTTACCCTTACCCTAGTTTGAGTTGGGGGTCAAGCTCTATGCTATTAATATAAATGCACAGTTACATGAAAAACATTCTTCTGTTTTTCTTTTCCGTTTATGAGAGTAACTTGGGAGAGCTGTTTCTAGCATGATGATCTTGCTGATAGACCTCAGTCACATTTGTTTTCAGTAGCATTCTAGTTAACTTGATAACATATTTTAAAATGTTTGGTATGGTCAACCACAGCCAAGGATCATGGGGTCATAACGCACTCTGCAGAAGACTCACAAGGCTCCCTTAAACTCCTGAACTGAATAATAGCCACAGGTGAGAACTGGTATATGGCAAGATGGGGTAGGCTGTCCAGATTCAAAGGAAATGAGATGAAAGAAGAAAAATCATTCGAAAAATATTTCTAATGTTAGTAAGGCAAAGTAGTCCTGTGCACCACAAAAGTAGTTCTGGAAAGAATAAATTCATTTCCTTGCCGCAGAAAAGCCTAGTGAACATAAACTTGAAAATATGTGCATAGTTTTACTTTTCTTTGGATTTTAAAAATTACATTAAACCCTTCCATTAGACAAACACAAGCAGATCTGAAGAGACCTTTACCATGCTGCATGCTGATAATGAACGCTCATAGAAACAGACAAAAGATATCTAAGAGCAGGCATAAGCATGTATATTGTAAAGAAAATCAGCCAAAAGAGATTAGTTCTTTGGCCTGGAGGAGAAAGATCTTCTATAGGGAACCTTTAAAGTACAGAGAAGTCTGACAGGAACAATGAAACGGTCAGTGGTAGAGTTAAAAGTATGAACCCGAGATCCAGAAATCACAGGAGGAGTATAAAAGGAAGAGTTAAAAAAGACTTTATATTGTGTATGTGTGTGTGTATGCGTGTGTGTGGGTGGACAGAGCATCAAAAGAGAAAGGCTAGTTGCAGTATGACCCATTCATATCCAGACATGCTATTTTTCTTGCTGCACTTTGAATAACTGCAAGCGTAGTGTGTGGGAACTGTTAATTCAGGAACAGGGATGTTGACTGCTTTATGGGGTAACATTAGCTTGCTTTGGCACTTTTTATCTTGCAGTAGCCTAATATAGGAATCCCAACAAAAGGCCATAATAAATTCAAGTTATCTGATGACGGCAGTGTTTAACTAGAAGAGCAGGTGAAATTAAAGTCTTAATAGTCACGAGTGCTGCATTTTTCAGCACTTGAATCTTAGCTTGCTAATGTTCCTATGACTTTTCCACATTAACACAATCTGCCTTTATGAACTCAGGAATATTTTCAATACTGGTTTACATCATTTATGCAAATACCCTGTGCACCTAATTGCTTACTCAAATGAGTATTTTCTTTGAGCAATCTGAAACAGAAATAAACAGCAATGGAAAAGACTAAGTCTAGGAAGAGATGAAGAACTGCCGGCTGCCAGCACAGGTGATTTGAAAAGGTTCATAAATCAGCCGCCATTCTCATTGCTGTTTAGTGTGTG
This sequence comes from Phoebastria nigripes, assembly GCA_035582835.1. Lineage (NCBI taxonomy): Eukaryota > Metazoa > Chordata > Aves > Procellariiformes > Diomedeidae > Phoebastria > Phoebastria nigripes. Next base: position 153,545 of record JAYKAV010003201.1, read on the forward strand.
TACTGATACGACAACGTCTTTCTCTGTAACATCATTATCAGCATTCCCCAAATTTTAAGTTATTAATAGGAAAACAAGGAGATAAATAGACTTTGAAAGTCAACYCACCTAAAATAAAAACCCGCAGCACCTCATATAACTTGAGGAAACTATCAAGACTGTACTTCTCAATCTTTGTTTGGTAATAACATTAAATATATCAAAATATGCATGCTTTTTTAACATTCACTCATATTGCTTGATTCAGTCCTGTACAGTTTTCTCTCAACATGTAGAGGCAGCATACAAGACTAACTTTGAAGCAGATAAGTATACAAATGTAAGCCTGATGTTTGCTTGCATCAAGGCCTCTCTACACACAGGTGGCTGTGTGGAAGTACAGTGTAAAGTATATGCAGATTACATCTGAATATTAAGACTTACACTTTTCATTATAAATGGCTTCCTTTAATAGACTGAGCAGTTTACAGTATTTATGGCATTCACAGTGTACCCATAACTACAGTTTCCAGGTGCCACTGCGTAATGTGCAACTTTCTCAAGCAAACATATTTCGTTACTCGAGCCATACTCTGCTTTAAGCTCTCAGCTAATTAACAAAGGCAACAGTTTTGTATATTATGCATCATGCATTTTATTTCTAATACAGTGCATTAATCATTTATATTTTAAATGATGGGCACTTCAACCACTCGCAATGCAGCTGCAAGTAACTTTCCTTACCTGATCTTGTGATTTCTTTTTCTTCTTCTTTTTCCCCCAGCACCCTGAACTCTCTGTATCTTTTCCATTGGCATCACCACAGAGTAATCCATCAAGTTCATCTGTTCCCATCTGCTGTCCCTGAGATGTTTCTGCAGCTAGTCTGTATGAGAGGTTCCTCAAAATGCACACACAGTTTTCAACGGTCTGAAAAGTGTGACAAAAAAAAAAAAAAACACAGAAAACAAAACCAGAAAAAAGTTAAAATCCTTCCTTTGCTCACTCTGTATACAAAGCAGAAGAAACACCATTGATCTTTGCACACACATTTTCCCAGCACAGTTCTTATCTGCTCATTTCTGAGTGCTCCCCCGTTAACCACAGCTTAAAAGACTTAGAAATTTTTATGGAAAGAAATCAGTAGTCTGGACAATATTTTTTGCATGAGTTTTTTTATCGTCATTCTGAACTTCATGATGGAGCCCCATGTGAAACAGTAGCCGAGATAAAAAGTGATCAAGAGAACCTGAACATGCACAGAATGTCAGCAAAGTCCCACCTCAGTGAACAGAAAATGCTACGAACAGGAAATGGCAATAGGTTGTGGGTTTTGTTTGTTTTTGTGGTTTTTTTTTTGTTAACAGAAATAAAGGTTATTTCTGGCATCAATTCTATGTAAATTACCAGAAAAATGGGAGCAGAGTTCCATTTCACAAATACTTGTAGCATGAACAGATGATGTTTCTCGAGTCCCAGAAGTAAGACTAGAAATCTCAGGAGACTTGCTGCTTTTACTGCTTCTAGCCAGGCTGCAAATAACTTGTAGGCAGCCTTTCCCTTTCATCCGTTTGTCCCCCTAGTAGGTTGTGCCTTCTGTAAAAGATGGTGGCGGGAATTCAGAAATGGAGTGAGAACCAGCGGAGGAAAAAGATGGCACTGATAATTCAAGATAATTTCTGCAAGTCTAAAAGAAGCTCAGTTTAGACTTGCTTGAAGCCTCCTCATTCAGTTGGTTCAATTTGGTTTGACTACTCTTAACAGGAAGGATATGTGCTTAATTTTCTGGAGGCAGGGAAAGCATAGTTAAAAAAAGCCAGTCTGTATCTATTTATATCTATTTCAAAAGTTCCTAATGTTGCACGGAGATAAAAAGTGATAGTCACTACATTCCATCTCTGTGTCTCCATTAGSCCAGAATGCAATGACTGTGAGGATTTCGGCTCAATCGTACTCTGCCGTATTCACCAGTGAGGCTAACAGATGGGGCTTCATTTACTTTCATATACTGTATGAGCTTATGCCAGGTATGCATTTGGCACATGGTTTTTGAGATGACATTAAGTTTCAGAGATGATATTGAACACTGAACTCGGACTCATCTAGACAGGAATTTTAGTTTGTTTGTTTTTTTTTTTTTAAACATAAATGAAGTTTCACATTACACTTGTGCTAATTTGAAATCTCCAGCCAAATACGTAAACACATGTAGAAATATATATGTAGAAAATGTGAAACTTCTTAGTGCACCTTTCATATCTCAAAGCTGTGCAGATCTTATGGCGACCATAAAAAGTTTGCTACCCCTTTTACTTTTCTTTAACATTTCCATATTTGAATTTTACTCACTCTTGCTAATACTTACTTCTGCACATCCGTAACATGCTGAAGTTGAAGCTTTGCGTTTGTTGATTAGGGTTCTGAATTTTAAATTCCCCTTTTTATGAATAATAGTTTTTACACTTAAAATTCTCACCATGTCAAAAACAAATTAGCCAAGTCCACTACAAGGACAACGTTACTGCAGACTAAAAACTGATAAGCAAACTTCCAAGCCTCGAAGGCAACAAACACCTTCTTCACTAAGGTGATCTCATACAAGCCAGGAAAGCTGGTTCTAGTCATGCAGTTGGACAGACTTCACTCCTTCTTGACTTGTAGCTTTGAATTTTCAAGGGTCCTTGTATTCCTCATTCCTACAGATATTTTTCAGTTTCATCATAAGGGAACTAAATACGAGTTCAGTAGTCTTAATAGATCAAATTAAAATTATGAACAGTATCTTTGTCAGGTAACCATGTCTAAGTCACTCATTTTTAACATTTTAACTTGAAGTATCATAGTTTTTTCTTATTAGACATTTATAAGAAACACTGCTGCTAAGATGCTTGTAATGCTGCTAAGATTTATGCACTCTTGACTCCACCAACACGAGGCATGACTCTAGCAACAACTCTGCATGTGCTTGCAAGCCCCCCATCCTCTTCCAGAGCCTGCAAGAGCAGGGACCTGTTTTTCAGTATTTCAGTTTTTAGTCACTAACAGTATTACAAAATTATCTAATAGGGCAACCATCATGGCATTTAGAAAACAACATTTATAACTTTAAAATAAAGTTCCATTTTTTGTTATAACCAAAAACATGCTGCTATCCCAACACCACATGCTACAAACCTCTCATCATTCCTCTCTCCCTCCCCTGAATGCACGGGCAAATTTCACCTCTTTGGTTCAGGTTAATGACCAGAAAGTTCTGGAGGTTATCCCTCTCCAACCTATAAACCCACAGAGGTCCATGGACAACTACCTGTGAAAGATCATTTGGAAATACAAACCCAGTGGGCTTTAAAATTTTCCTATGTAAAAGGCTGCTCTCCTATGATTCTTAGGGGTTTGCAAACAGACCAAGGTTACCCTAGAGCAGCAACTGTAATTAATTTAGCACCATATACTGGAAGCAAAAGGTACTTGAAACTAGCCTTTTTCTTCTTCTCTGGAATACTTTAATACACTACAAATCTTCAATTTGTAAGTGCTTGAAGTCTTTTTAATTAGGCAGTGCCCTTCACCTTTGGAGAAGCATGTTCATATCCTAGTACTTCAGAAAAGTAAAGTTGACATAAAAATACATCTTAAAAGAGTTGTTACTGAAAGCATTCATTGGTTCTCTTCAGAGAAGAAATAATATTGGTATTATTGCAAAACTGCCTATTAACTGCACAAATTTTTKTTTGTTTGTTTGTTTGCCTTGTAAGCCTACCTCACTGTTATTAGCTCTGTCTCATACTGGGTACCAAAAATCAATTTTAAGGTAAACCTGGCAGAGCAGCGTAAGGAAGTTTACATGGAATATGACATGTTTGCTCTTCTTAAATCAGTATCGTATTTTCTCCCTTAATAATTCAAGTGAGAGGATGACATGCTTACCTGTGCACACTACGCAGGTAGACACAAATCCAACACTTAGCACACAAAAATACACAGCTCAACAGAAGGCAAAGAAAAAAATGGGCTAAATTATGCTTTGCTAAGGCATCCCTCGCAATGCATTTTTTTTAAAAAAACCTGCTACTTTATAGTCCTGATGTACCCTGAATACCTGGATTTCTTGCTCCTCAAAAGACAAAGATGACAAACCTTACTATCAATTTCACTGCTCCCCAGAGCAGACTGGATCACATACAGCAATGCGTCCGTCAGGCCATCACACTCCCTCATTCTTCTGCGGGCCTCCTCTCCAGCAGAGCTGACATTCCTGCAAGGCAACAGCAAGGGTCACCACCTCCACAGCTCCCCTGCCCACCTCCCCTCCTGAAACGCTCTCACAATTAACATACAGATAAAAACACTTGGTTTTTTCCTCCTTTCGTCAGTTCGGAGCTGTGAATAATGAAGACAGCTGTGAATGAGCTCAGGAAATGTAACACAGAGGGGAACAAATGGAAGTCATCAGGCTGTCCACAAGAAAGGGCTGAGAGGCCAAGCAGCATGCGCCCACCTGAGCTGGGAGACTCACGGCCTACTAAAATTTGGAGAAGGGCTGATCATTTTTCTTTCTTTCCTTTTAAAAGTAGGTTTTGTATTTGTGAGAAAGCATTTTAAAAGTGTGCATATGTACATGTAAATCAGGCTTTGAAAAGTCTAGAGGTTTTGCCGAAGAAATCTCCTAGGATTTGAAGAGCCCAGTAGTTAGGGCTCTTAACCTGAGAGAAAAATGTTATCAAAGCATAACATAAAACACCTGCTATTGCTTGCTTCTCATTTTACATGAGTGTTTCCTTTTCTCTCTCATTTTCAGAGAACATTAATGCCTCAATCTTCTCTCTACATAGTTACTCACAAGTTGTTTTACATTGCAAAATTTAAAACCTCAGCTTATTATAATAATTGTGTTCCTCAGACAGGGCCAGAGGGCCTTCTGAACACATTTATAAAAACACAATTAAAACAAAATTTACTGCATAACATAATGTGTCATAAAGTTCAAAATATTGATTTATAAAGAAACAAATACGTATGAATGAGCATATATAAATAGAATCTATACTTGCCAACATCAAGCCTCCCCGAGAAAAACTGCATTCAAATTTGCACAGCAGTTTTGATTTGGAAATGGGTGAATTAGCAGTCTCAGGATTGGGGTAAAACTTTTCACATACTCTCCTTCAGTAGGGAAAGACAACCCTCTGCTGAGGTGACTCATCTGTAGCTCCCCTCTCCCCACGACTAAAGTTTATACAAAGGAAGAACAGAGAAGAGCACACCAGCCCTATGTACTTAATGCCAATGTATGGAAACGGAAGGGAGGCCATTGGGCCTTTGATTTGGGAAGAAGGCAAGGCACTTTCTTCCTCTTACGCCATTTTCAATTGCATTAAAGATGGAAAAAGGACGAGACTCCTGGGAGGGGGGAATGAATTTTAGATGGAGGAAGGTGAGAGGACTTAAGGATAGGCTTCCTTTCAACTCTTTCTTTGCTCTACCTACTTCATCCTGTTCTGCCTCCCTATCATCTGAAAAAAAGCATTTCCATTCCCCCAAAGCACCAAAGAGTTTTCCTAATCAAATAATCTCATAACTGGACAATCCCCCAGCCCCTCCAATGCAGGTTCCTAATTGATTCTGCTCCCTAAACACACATGATTTTCCATCCATACTTGCATCCCCACACAGTCCTAATTAGTTCTGCTGTCCCACACACAAGCTGCCCCAATTAATTCAATACTGTTCCCTTCACCTCTGCAGACAGCCCCACAAAAAACAGAGAGCCCAGGAGCACTACAATTAATTCCTTTATCTCCCCAGCACACAAATTCATGCTTTCCATTCTCCTTGAGACTCCCCAGTTCACCCCACATTACACATCAGAAGTGTCCCCTTCATAATGTCTTGCAAGTTTTGTGTTGTCTTGTTCTTCTTCTGGTCCCTGAACTCCATACCTCTTCCCCTCTCTCTCTGCTGCTATGAGAGCAGTAGATGAGGGGTCTTCCTCCATTTCATGGGGAAACCCTCTTCTGCCATCCAGGAACTGGGGTCTGGAGAGCATCAACTGGAAAAAGTCTTCCATTGGCTCTCCCTTTGAAGTGATGGAAACCTTTTGACTTCCCTTTGGATGACAGAAATCACAAGGTAAAATTATAGAGCATGATTTTCCCAAAACAGTGCCTGTGCCCTATATTTGCAGGGCTGGGGACTCTACCTAAAGTGTATTTTCAGTAGACTGTCCCCTTATTAAAGGCAACAGCTCCGCCTGAAATTCCTGAAAGGCAGCACACGTAGGAAAAGCAGTGTTGTGGATCTGAAAAGTGCATTGGGGGTGGGCGATGAGGACAAGGGCTATTAGTGGACTTCTTTTGTCTGAAACTCTACTCTCCCACCCTCCAGGAAGATAAAGATAGAGATAGAAAAAGAGAAGGAGAGTTGTATCCAGCCCTAAAAGAATAACTGCACAAATTACAATAGGAGGATGCTGAGGAAGTGTTCTCAGCACACCACCTTTCCTTGCACCACTATAAAAAAAAAGCTGAAATATTACAGAATCCTTTTAAACAGAACCAGATGTAACAGTCTGTACTAACATTATGTGCCCAGGTTTCTTAATTTTCTGCAGTAACATATTCTGAGTGCAAGCTTTCAAAATATATAGACTTAGACATCGGTAGAAGTGGAGAGATACATTCTCCCTGATCTTTTCGTTGAGGTGATTTCTCCTTCTCTCTAGCACGGCCAAATGCATGTCACCTTGACTCTCCAGAGCCTGCATAGACTGGCAGCCTCTCAGCCCCTCTCCAAGTTCACCAGAAACTCCTCTTCACCAAGACAGCAATGCAGACAACCTTATAGTCCCTGAGCTGTGAGCTGTCTGCCTCTTTCATTTCCAGGCAAGCAAAGAATATGAGGCCTTTCTACAAAGTAATACAGATACACTAGGGGCACATCTTGCACAGAAAATGCATTTCTTTGCCCTGTGTGAAGGAGCTGCCGAGTTCAGTTTTTCTGTTTATCATCCTTCCCCATTACGCTCCAATTGCTTCTGTAATCAAAAGGTGGATATACTGAATTCCCATGACTGCTCTCCCTTTTCTTTTAAAAGCCTCTGTCTAGTTTCTGCACTGACTCATAGCTAGTACAGCCCTCCCCAGATTTAGCATATTTGTTGACATGGGAAATAGCTTAAAACCCAAGACAAATCCAAACTTCGCATCAATGTTTTGGCAGAAATAATCATTTGATTATTTAAAAAGAAATACATCCCATTATCTAACTATTCCCATTTCACCTCTGTTGAAGGAATCATTGTTAACTGAGATCTTTCACAGAAGATCTCTAATATCACCATGTTCAGGCTACGTAGTTCTGCGAAAGAGAAGCAAGTTCCAGATTACTTGAGCTGTCAAAGAAAATATGCTGCCATCTTAATTTTCTTATTTCTCATTGTTACTCGAACACTCTGTAGCTGTCAGTGTGATGGGGAATAAGACATGATTTGTCATTTGTGAATTTACAGGTCACTGTGCAAACCTTAAACTGGAGCATTAGTAGTATCTACTGTTGGTAAAATGTCCCACTAAGTAAGCACATATTTCTCCAGTGTCAGTCTCCAAACAGGTGAAACCATGTTTTCTGGATTTTTAAACAGATGTTGAGATACAATGGACAGGTTTTCAGGAAAAAAATACTTTTCCATTGTAAAGGCAGCCCAGCAAAAGCTTGATTGCCTGGTAAATTTTGATACTTTGTGGAAACTCTACTCACAGGGTATACGTGAGGTGTAGGCTGACATTGTGAATCTAACAGGACAAGGAGTCCTTTAGAGCTCCATAAACCAGTAAAATTAATTTCAAATGGAATCCAGTCACACAGGAATACCAAGAATACAGAGTGCTGAAGAATAACTCTCAGTTTAGTCAGAAGGTCCCACTCAGACCTCCAAAAATCAGCTAATGTAAACAGCTTCTTCTCAGGAGAGGAACACCAAGAACAAGAGCTCAGACCCATGGCTCATCAAACTGCTGTTTTCTGAACAAATGGCAGACTGATTTTGCTAATAATCTAGGAATGGAAAGAGAACTACAATAATCCAGCTTCAGTTTTATGGGAGGATGTGTCACAGCTATCATGTCATCACCTGATAACTAACAGCAGGCATGATCCTCCAAACATACATAAGGGGTGTCAATCCCATGCTCTATGGATATGAAGTGTGTGGTATAAAGGAATGCACTGTGCAACATATACCCGATTCCCGTCAACCCTGGCACTTATATTAGTTATTCAATATAATTGGTGGGATTTGAGGTAGGGGAAGATGCATGGTGCCAAGTAATTTCTTTCTCCTTTAAGGTCGTTTTCCATATGCTCATACAAACTGTGGGAGGTTTCAAGCAATACCCTTATGACTCCAGGGTAACTAAGTTCACCTGCCTTATCCAGGGGAGGGACATTGAATTCTATGGAAAGATCATCCAGAAATCCAGTGTGCCAAGAGACAGGCCCTCTGGATATGGGAATATTTAGCAAGCTGTTGACATTACTCCCAGTGGCAGTTCTATGAATCTCAAAGACAAAATTAAAGTATCTACAGAAGCAACTGCCCTCCTTGAGCATGCTCAGGTCACATCAAGTACTATGACCTTTCCTGTACCAGCTACAAGTCTGCAGACTGCAGATCTCACTGCAGTCATGTAAGATAATTGTTGAGAACAAATAAGCTGTATTTAGCAAAGATGAAATTGAGATGGGTCTTCCTCAAGGCCCCATCATAAAAAAACAAAGCATGTTTAATATCCAGTATATGTAACATTCTTGCTATGGACTGATGTGATATAAGAAAGGACAGACACAGGAAGGACAATATCCTAAATCAGGTGGAACGCAGAAGTTATCTTTGGTATGAAACTTCAGGTATGTCCAAAGTATACCATTATTCCAAAAAGTTTTGTCTAAGAGGGACTAATCATAACAGCCTCAATCTTCTTCATCCTTCTACTTGTTATAATAGCCACCAAAAAGAGATTTTGCACAGAGAGCGGGCAAAGTTTATATAAACCAAGAATTCAAAAAACTCCATTAATGTTGTAGGAACCACGTTTACGTTTCCTGGAGGATACCTAGCAAGGGAAAAGCCCTCAGGAGAACACTGAATAACTGAGTTGCAACCGACACACTAAATACTCACTTTAAAACACATACATTAAAAAAAAAAAAATCCCTGATACTGGCCTCCTCCACATGTGCTCTCTTATATGCTGCCTATTTTTATTTCTGTCTGATTGGCTACGCATTCTCCTTCAGGGACAGAGCCTTGTCGCGGTGGCAAGCTGCCATCCTCAGTCCCATCACAGGCTGCAGTGAGTGGTGATGATTCTCTGAGCTGGTCTGCAATGTAGCAGATGATCACGTAAGAGCTATTACTTTTTCTGTGTACTTCCAGCTGTTTCTRTAAGCATTCAGGCTCTTTGCTGCAAGGGTCTAATATAGTAACACAGACAGCAAAAAGAAGCAACCAGCACCATGCACATACCCAACAAGTGTGCTCACAGTCATCAGCGGTCCACTGACAACTGTACAGTTTTAAGGGCTTTTTATAATGGAGTAGACCTTGAGTCACATTGGCTTAGCTGTAATTATTCAGTACAGCCTTTGGACATCCAGTAAATAGATTAGCTGTAGTAGTTACAGTTACTACTGTAACTTTTAGACAAATTCTAATTTTTTTATCATTATTTGTACATTAAGACTTTTTTAATCATCCCTTACTGTTGAAAACTAAACCAGCTGATAAGAGAAGCTATTTCTCAGACAACATACAAATTTAAACAAGGCAGTGAGACAAAAAATAAGAAAACACAAGATGGTTCATCTTCATTATTAAGAGTTTCTAAGTGTTAAGCTTTCAGTGACTACAAAATCAGCTTATTGTTTGGAAGTAATAATAAATTAAAATAGATTTTTCAGTCACTGCCGCAGATCCTCTTTGCAATTTTGTGCGATTTGAATGACAGTTCAATGCAGTATTAGCAAGATTAGCAAGATTTCTTCTTGCTAAATGTTCTTAGTACCAGTTATAGCCTTCTTTATCTATAAGTTGGTCTTCAGAGGAGTAATAATTTATCAAACCTGCATGTGGATTAAGAATAACACAGGTTTTGGGTCAAATTCTCTCTTATTAACTAGAATAGCTGAACAGTAATTAAAGAAGCAAGACCATTTTATATCAACAAGGAATTTGGCCCCAGATCTTTATCTCTTAGATATTCATTTCACTTTAAAAGCATACTTTGCCATTAGACAAACATCTGACAGTCTAATGTGGATACAGTCTTGGTTATTAACCTTTCTATCAAATGCTATGACAATGTGATTTAGCTTTGATTATTCAGCCATACCTTTCATTTTCAAAACATCAGAGCAATTAGCCTACCAAGTCAAGCACTCAACAGGTAGCTTTTACTGCTGTGCTTCTGCATGTCCAATCCTTAGGCTAAATGCACTGTTTTTAATGACCGCTCTCTGTGATCTGTGAAGCACTTGACTTCTAACATAATTTTTGGCTATTTTGATATGTTTTGAAGAGATATGTAGTAGAAAAAGAATATAAACTGCCATAAACATCTTAAAAGAAATTGTCTCCCTAAAACAAAATAAACAAAATTTTATGGCACAAAATACTTTTGGTAAGCATTCATGGTATAATGAACCATAGCCTCATCTGAAAGAAACAAAAAATATTTCTAACGCCACTCCCCTCTCCCCCTTTTGCTATGTGTTTTCATTTGAAGTGCAACTTCTATTTAAATACTGTGAACAGAATTACATATAGTGTATTCTATAAATATTTTAAATTATGTTATTAAAAAAATACCATCTGCAGCAAATTTCTGATTTGATATTTCATTTCTCTGACATGTAGTATCTGGCTGCATAAAAATCATTGCACTCACTAACACTCAGCTGCTTATCCCTATACCGCTTTGAATGCACTGCCTGCAGGAGGTGAAAGTCAGTTTGACCAGAGTGTTCATTCAGTTGGCAAGAGCTGAAATATTGTGTCGCTGCCCTTGGGAAGAAGCCCCTGTGGTGCAGACTCTGGAGGTCATAATGGGAACCGTTTAAAGATGTCAATGTGAAGACCTTTTTCTCCATTTGGAATTGTAACATTTCCAACTCGATTCTTTCCCAGAATTTAATCAGATGCTTTGAACACCAATGGAGTTCTAAACGTGTTAAAGACCTATTGCACACAAGTGTGGTGTGGTGTGGTGTGGTGTGGTGTGGTGTGGTGTGGTGTGGTGTGGTGTGGTGGCCCCGGCCAGCAGCCAAGCACCACACAGCTGCTCACTCATGCCCAGAGACTGCAGCAAATCCAGAGATGAGGAAAAGCAGGCTTCTATTTTCAGCAGAGTCTCTCCTTTTTCCTCCTTATCTGAGGGAGCACAATAAACTGGCCAATTCTAAGCCTTTTAAACAGTTGCCTTTTCCACTGAAAAGCACAAGGTTGTATGAATTTAAATGAGAAGGTATCAGGTATAATTCTACCATTGCTTTTGCTTCAACATACACTGTACTTGGCCAGTAGCACTTCGCAGATCTTAGGAGGCCATCATTTGTATCCCTAATGGTAGCGTCCGAACTGTTCACTGTTGTCTGACTGTGCAATAACCACGGTGTACAGCCTCTCACTTTAAACCACCTTGGTATCTCAGGACTGAAAGAATGTAAATACAACAACATGTTGAAAAATTCTATAAACTATAGCAAACCATAATAAATTACAGAAGTACTGGACATAGGAATAAATAAGAAATGCTAGGGAGAGTCAAAAGGGCTGATTCCCAATCCTATCTTTGCATTTTGAAGATGAAATGCAATAAGCAATAAGCATGTTAGATAAGGGACAGATAGATTGATAGTACTTATTTTGCTTTTCGAAAGACTTTTGACAAGATCTCTAACAAACACACTTTAATGAGAATAAGCAACCATGGGAAGATGGATAGATAATTGTTAAAATATAGGAAATAAATGGTCAGTTCTCACAATGGAGGCTGGTCACTAGTGGACTGATTTATTCATAACCTATTGGGAACAGGAGATGAACAATGAAACGAAAGTTTGTTGAAGATACTGAGTTATTTAGAGTAATAAGCTAAGTGCTAACAGGGAAGTACTGCAGGACTTTAAAATTAATGTACATAAATGTAAAGTACATGAGAAAAAAATCCCATATATTCCTGATTTTATTTACAATATGTTGGTCTCAGGACTGACCACTGAAACCTCGGAATTATAACAGACATCCACGAAGAGAGAGCTCAATACTCAACAGCAGCCACATGAGCAAAATGGACTGTAAGGCATATAAGGCAAGCAACATAAACTAAAACAGAGTATACCACTGTATGCACTGTCCTTATGGTGTGCAATTCTGATCCCCTCATCTCAAAAATGATACAGCAGAACTGGAAAACATTCGGAGGAGGGGTACACACTTCCACATTAGGAATTTAGTAAGCCAGAACCCAGCAGGTTGAAAGAGTGACAGATAACGAGAGCAGGAGAATATAATAAAAATTTATGAAGTCATTATGGTCACGGAGAAGGTGCATAGAAATCAACTTATCATTTCAGTTGAAAACTGGGTGTCACCAGATGGAATCAGACAAGGAAGGCTTAAAACAAAAAAGGGATGGTAGCTGAGTGAAGTTGAGGTGTAGATGTCCTGCCCAAAAGAAGCTGTGGCTGACAAGTGTATATGGGCTCAAAGGGAGGCAAGTTCACAGAAGAGAAATCTATTAAGAGTTATTAAAACCAAAGAAATCGCATCTGTTTCAGGAAGACTGGGAGCCAGCAAGAGGTTGGTAGGGTGAAGAGGATAAGTGAACCTGAAAAGGCACTGTCCTCAYGAATCCAGAATCATGGATTTAACCCTGAAAACTGCTTTGGGTCTCTTCTTTTGATCGTTATTGTCCTGGTTTTGCTTTACCTATTGAACTGTCTTTATCTCAACCCTTGAGTTTTCTCACTTTTACCCTTCCGATTCTCTCCCCCATCCCACCAGGGGGGAGTGAGCGARCKGCTGTGGGTGCTTAGTCGCTGGCTGGGGTTAAACCACGACAGTTATGTACAAATGAAACACCGACGTGTCACTCAGTCTCCCAGAGAGAACAGGCAATCTGAACAGCCGTCCAACAGCTGGAGAAGAAAGAGGAGATGTATTGCATTTCAGCAACGGCTTCTGAATCTGTACTCAGAGCTGATGGTCTGAGAGACATACACTTCCTAACTTTCGTTAAATGATATTATTACGTAGAGTAATAAACACAGCAGAGTATGAAAGAAGAAAGGATGTGGACAGTCCAGAGGGGTTTCTGGTCCCCCATTGCTAGTACTCGAAGAAATGGAGGTGCACCTGCAAGGCACAGTAGAGCAGCCAGTGAAGACACGGAAGCTAGCTCTGAAAGAGCTACAAGACTACCGCTGCTGGCTTTCTCACCAGCTTCTCACTGATTGCTTCTCCACACGGCTGACCAATTTAGCACGAACGCTGGTACAGCTGTGTTGTTCCTTGCACCTGAACTAACTGTTCCAGCATTAGCTGAGGTGCTTCTGTCCTACAGAATTTCTTGCCAGAGGACACTGCAGCTTTTAACGTTCGCATGGACCCAAAAGCAACAGGACAAATTAATGGAGAAGGATGTCACTGAGGCTGTTAAATGCAGGCATCACTCCCCATGCCAGCTCCCAGAGAAACACCTATGTGGCCAGTGGGAGCATACCCTGAGGAAGTATTACTGGTCTGATTTCTTCTTCCCTGGCCATCCACTCCAGCCACTGTGAAAACTCGAAAATACTGTGTCAGATGATTCAGTACTGTAAAGTAGTCCCTCCTGTTTTTTCATTTTCCTGCTCAGCTTGTTATCTTATTCAGAACAAAACCATTGATCAGACATAAACGGTTTTCAATTAACCTCATTCTACCTATGATTTATCAGATTATTTTCTTCAAATGCTTACAAACGGGTCTGTTTTGATGTTCTTAATTGCCTTCCTCTACATTAACTGTTCAAGCAATTTCTAAAGTATAAAATTCAGGTTAAATGTTCATCATTTCTATGTCTACTTTTCTCCTCCACTAAAAGATGAAGTCTGTATTTGTCCTGTTTAGTCCTGTGGAAAAGTCTCTGTCTTGCATGAGCTGCATTAGCAAAAACAATTCCACAAGAAGAAAAATATTCCCCTTTTTATTTTTTCGTAGGCTATATTCTCAGGAAAAACTTGGCATTACAACTGCATTCATAAGAACAATTGAAAAGAAGCTGGCAAGATGCTTTAGAGTTCAGAATAAGCATCAAAGAAATATACTATCTGTAAAAGACAGTAACTTACTAAGTGTTTAAAAATATTATTCTGACTGTATTTATCAGCATGTTTTACACTGCTGAGATCACTTTATAAAATCCTTTGAATGTTATTTCTCTAGTATAATTTTGATTTTTTAGTATTTGTAAAGAAAAAAATCACTCTCCTTCAGCCAAAATTTTAACATATACAACAGCTGGGGAAAAGGATTTTCTTTCATACCTGAAACTTGTGAAAAGGAATTTAGCCAACTTTACATAGCATGTGAAATTTCTTGCCATCCTCTGGTGTATTTGACCTTGTTTTAGCTTAAGAACAACTAGTACTAACAAATGAAAACAAAAACTCTTGGTTTTGACAGTTCTTTCCCCTTCACTTATTCCCAGCGTAGCTCGTGCGCTTTTCAGGGATACACGCGAGCCTCTCTTCTACAGACTCGGAAATATTTTGAACGCCTGAGTTGATTATGATAAAAGTGCAACTTCAGAATCCAACATGGGGCCAAAATGCATTCCTGGTCTGCTTCCAGGTTTTACCCTAAATTATTTAGTGCTAGCAGGCATGTCCTAGCTACAGAAGATATATTTGTCTCTAGGGTAATAGGAAAGGACCAGACCATCACATAAAATTAACAGTTAAAAATAAGCACGATGCTTTTCCAAACGGAGCAGTTTGCTTATTTAATAAAACTCCCAAACCAAAACATCTGTGAAAAAGTTTCACAAGTATAGTTTTTGGAATCAGAAACCCCCCCACATCAAAACCCACAGAAAACAGGCTTTTTTGAAGTCTATTTGTTAAATATCTTGCTTTCTTAAAGGCCTAGTTCGTGCATCCTTTCTTCCCTCTGTCAAGAAATTATGAACCCAAGAAGTCCTGAGAGTTTGTACTCCCTAGAGTCATCCTCCGCTCCATTTTAATAAGGCACTTAGAATCTGGTCTCCAGCATGCTCAGAAGAAATCTTCACTGAAAGAGTATGGCTGTGCTACTCCACAGAAGCAAAAATGAAAGCGATTTGAAGTCTAGTATCTGCATTTAAACTTTCTCAGTCATTTGACTGTCTGGGATTCCAGTGAGTCTTGACTGCTGTCCATATGTTCTCTTAATTGTTGATTATAAAAGAAAAAAGTGTTTTAATTAGTAAATTATAGTTCCCTATCTTGCTGATGTTATTTCTTGGGTCTCCTTTTTTGTTCATATGCACAATTGAAACACCTAGGAGTCAGTCAGTCTCCCAGACAAAACAGGCAGTTTAAATATCCATTGCATAGACTGTTATGTGGAAGAAAGTCCATATGCCAAATAGACCCATTGGCCATATATTTCAAGGACCTCCTGAAGTTTTAGTCATACAAATTCAGTTGAGGGCAACCAAGCTTGTGCAGTAAAAAGCCCTGTACCACAACTGTCAAATTCCTTCTACAAGACAACACAAAAAGACGAATCTGTGATTCAGGTATAAAACCAGTAATTTTACAGTCAACTGGGCAGACAATTACGTTCCCAAATAAGTAGACACCTTGAAATGGAGGCAAGCTAAAATGAGATCTCCTAGTTCGACGATATACAGACATGAGCGCATGTCTATGCAAACACGAAAGCTGTATCTTAAAAAAAAGAAGAAGAAAAACAGAGCTTATTTCATACATATTAACTCAGAATAGCATCTGTATGAGGGCAAACTAGTTTAAATCTTGGGACAGGATCTCATGACACTGTCACGTTGGTTTCTAACTCTGTGTTAGACAAGCATTCTACTTGGGCTAGATGACAATTCAGATGTGACTTTCTAGTTGTACAAATATGAAAATAAATAATGCCATTACAGATGCATTCTGGGTTCCATTTTGACATAAGATTCTATTTTTTATGATTTTCACTTTTCCATTTGTTATGCTGATTTTTAAATTGACACTGTTGTCACTAAACCAAAACAATGAGTTTTGGATCAGGTATTACAACATATTGCATATTCCTCTCATATACTTCGGTAGGCACCTAAGCTCAGTAAGTCTGTTTGCACGTGCCCTTGAGTTTGAAACATTTAAAAGCATTATTAGTAATGTGCTTCTTTTCAGGTCTTATAAATCAAAATATTGGTAAGTTATACAGTTCTTTTGCTTTGGTTTTAGAATCAAGTGAGAAAGATAATCACCAAAATCAGACCATAAACAATGTCAATAGTTATATTTAGCAGAGTTACCAGTCTGAAAATCCTATGAATAAAGATTAGGTTCCAGAAAAAAATACATGACTTGCAATAAGCAATCCTATCAACCTGGAGGAACAAACAAATAGGATCGTGATTGCTTAAGTAAGATGATTCCCCTAACCTGTAAAGCAACCTCCCTGTAACATCTGAGTTTCAAGTGCCTTCCTGCGTCTATTTTACAGTCTTGAAAAAACATTATCAGTGCAGAGCCTTGAAAAGAAAGGATGGTAAATCAGCTTTGGTTGTTGACTAATCAGATGAGGACAATTAATTACAACACCAATCAGTTCATTAGATTGTTAGGTTCATCTCTTTCTGATCAGCTACTCAGAAATTTTAATACAGCGGATAAGAAGGCACAAAGCAGAACACTCATTAGAATATCACAAAGTATGAAACACTACTCTGAATGAAGCAAATTAAGTTACAGCGTAGCATAGAAAAGTAGAAGTCAAATGCTTTTCAACTGTGTGTATACTGATACTCTTAGTGAACGGACTGCTATGGATATTTCTCCATCTGAAGTCTCTCTCCACACCAGAGAGGGGTCTTTCTCCTCTACCAAACTGAAAATGCTTATAAATGCTGTCTTATATGTCACTTTTCTCAGTTCCTAGTCTAGACTAGTTACTAGAATATTAGTTCTAACTTTTGTTTTACTATCATTATCCACATGCTCTATATTACCAGCACTTCCTTCACAATTTTCAGTTAGGCATCTCAAAATTCATGTATTATTTGCTCATGTTATTTCTTTCTAGTCACATAATTCATTATTATGATACTGTTCCTGTGAAATTGCATTTTACTATTTCTAGAACAAACTCTCCCCTCAATTTTCTTATTTTTATGCTTTAAGTCCATTAAAAACATAAAGGTATCTATGCTGCTTCCCCCTAATAAAATCTCACAGTGTTATGCTTTTTTAAGCTAAATATCTGTAAAAAAATCTCATTATTAGAAATTGCCTAACTGTAAAAAAAAAAAATAATAATGTGATGCATAATAAATTATAATTCTTACACTTTGGCTAAATGTGCCTTCAGCATAAGAAATTAATATGTATGTTCAGGTCCTATTTTCATGACAGTTAACCTGAAATCGCCAGAGTGTGTATCCTACCTCAGTTATGTCACTTCATCATATCTCCAAACGGCTTTATGTGCATACTGAGAGATGATGAAAGAACTGACCCTCTAGCGTGCCCTTCAGCCTAATGAGTCATTGTGCATCATTGCTGCTCGAAATAACCTGTAAAAAAAGAAGGGAATCACTCTACCACAACCCTACTTATCCCCACCTAGGCCACACCATATGAAATGATGAACAAACACTCTCTGCTACTAGCACTATTGTCAATGCTCTCTACCCCTTTGGCTTATACCCCAGGGATGGTGTCTGACAACTTGGCTCTTCTGCTGAAACAAACCTCTTACAAAACCCTACACTGCCCTGTCTCAGTGCCTGACTCTGCTGTATCTCACAGTAACCGCTTAGGGGGCAGAGATTACTGATTGCCAGAGATTTCATTTTTCCCTTTCCATTTTAACACATACCCTTTGCGTCAATTAACTCGTTCCTGTTAAACTAAACACCAAATTCAAACTTCCCATTGGTGCCTCAAGATGCTCATGAAACTCTTGCATGAATAGCAGGCTCTCTTCTTCCGCTTTGTCGTTTGCTTTGCCATGAAATGTACCATTATGCTTGCCTTCAGATATTTTACTCTCCCATCTGCAAATGTATACATTTAGTGTGTTACTGTATTTGCTTCATCCTGATTCTTCCTATAAATTGAACCAAAACACTTGTATGCAGTGAAAGAAGAGGACAACCTCCCCCTTAGCCCTTTCCCCCCCCCAAAATGGACTTTGCAGGAGCTGTGTATATCTGACTGAGTAAGGGCTTCTGCAGAATCATTGTGTTCTTTAACTCATGATCACTTTTGTGCATCCTATTTCCATCAAGTCTCACCTTACATAGGGGCTTTACTATATGTTCTTTGGGCCAAAGGGCAGAGTGTTTTTGTGTTCTAAAAACCCATGACTGACCACCAACAAAAAAAGAGTGGGAGGAGAATTATGCAAACTGAACAACCGGGCAAAGTTGAGAGCTGTTTTCAAGCACAAAGTTACTGATGCTGTGGCAACCTTCAGCCCCAATCTCTCAATAATTATTCCTACACTAAGGGATTTCTGCAGTGGTGATTATTCTTTAGTTGACAGATAAGCATTCCCTGAGTGACAGGTATTCAGCACCGTCAGACTTGCCCTCGTGTGACGTGCTTTTACAACACACCCAGCGTACAAAACTCACCTCTAACACAGTGCTTTGACTGTAGTTGTGTTATGCCTGGGAAGAGTTTCATCCTTTGTATGCTTTGTGTGCCAGTCAGAGACCAAATTAGCAAAAAGATAATTACAGCTTATAAAGGTGTCTGTTCTTTTATGAATAAACACTCATTCTAATTTTGTAATTATTATTTTACCATTCTCAGTTAATTGTCAGTTACTCAACAACATAGCTTCCTCAGGTACAGTGCAAACTCAATCCCAGAATTACAGTAAAATTTCCTATATTAGGTATAAAAGACTGCAAATTATTTAATACAACTTTAGGAAGCTCAGCACTTATTCCCCAGCTCAGAGCAGATTTCCATTGCCAAATCTTGCTGAAATAAATATGCTAATACCAAATACTAGTGGATTTTTTTTTCCTTCCTGAACAGGTGGCTCTGGTAAAATGACACTCCATCAAGATGATAACTGCATGAATCAAGTATCACAATGTTCCAGTTCCTTGTGCTTGAGTTATCTTCCTGCCCAGAGCAGGAGGGATACAGAAGGCTCACGTGATTGTAACTGATAAACTACCTGTCTGTTTTGCGCGAGATGATTCATTTACGGACACTGCTGAGAAAGGCAGAATTACGCTGCAATTTCTTAATTATAATCAAAGTCATTCCTACCACTTCTCTATTATCTGATTTACCTCATTTTTTACATACCTACCTACTCACCTGCCAGCTTTACATACCAGTGCCCACAGCCCAGGACCCCACTGCAGCCGAGCCCGGAGCCCTGTCCCTGCCCCATAGATGCTGCAGCAGTGCTGGTCCCCAGCCATGTTTCTGGCTCATTGTTTGGACTTCCTGCCTCAGCCTTGGACCTGGCTTGATCCCCTGCTGTTGCCTGATGCTCCTTGGCCTGCCAACACGACCCACTGCTGTCCCCCCAACTCTGCTCCCCTGGCTGAGCCCACTGGTGAGGGCGTTGCCTGTCCACGTTGCAGCCACCCTCAGCTCCCAGCTCGCCAACCCCAGGGAGCAGCCCTGCTACTGCTGCTCCCTGACACAATTCATTAGGTAGCTGACTCTCTCAAATCTGCTATACTGGTCTTGATATGCCTTCTCTTTCCACTCCTAAAGCCACTCAAGACTGAGCAGCGCTTTTAGTTAAAGGTGTATTATTCTGAATGTTAAGAACCTGCACGCTTAACTGGACTAGGCTGAAATTCATTGGCCTCCACAAGTGCAAAGTATGTGGTCTCCATCTGAGATCCCCTGAATCTGAGCTCCTCAATAAACCAAAAGCCATAGCTATGTCATGTTTAAAATCAGCTTGTTAT
This sequence comes from Phoebastria nigripes, assembly GCA_035582835.1. NCBI lineage: Eukaryota > Metazoa > Chordata > Aves > Procellariiformes > Diomedeidae > Phoebastria > Phoebastria nigripes. The sequence continues at coordinate 173,725 of JAYKAV010003201.1, forward strand.
AATTTTATGTATGCATACACAGGAGGGTGACATCAGTCCCGTATTTTCCTCTCCATCCTGTGGATTTTGTTCTACAGGATGTCATGCCGCTGAGGGCCCTACACCACCCTCCCCTGCCATGTGGGATACAGGTATTGGAGGGGCCTCAGCTGAGGATCAACCTCTCCTCCTCGCCACACTGTAATCGGGATCAGACGACGACTCGGCCTTTGCTGGGTACAAGCACCTCTCCCTGCGTCCTTGGATGCTGGCAGCAGGTAAGCGTCCCTCTGAGCGCAGCTCTGGGAACAGACTTCTTAGCTGTATGAGACCACACCAGCTTTTATATGAAGGGAAGAGCTGTACACCCGCACTCCAGAAACACACACTGGCACCGATGGGTGCCACCCAACACACCAGGAACACGCAGGCACCGTACAGACTCTTCTGCTGGAGGAAGCTTATGGAAAAGTTATCTGACTTTCATATGCAGTATTTATCCTGCACTAACTTCCTCTGGGGACACGTGGTCTACCCTGACAGTATTCACAGGGAGAATTACTGAGAAACAACTATTCTGCGGTTCTTTGCTTTCTGCTCTTCCACTGTGTAGACAAGTCCCTAAGACAAAACTCTTGGTTACAAAACCCAAGTTGTAACCCATACTCAGCTTCAATTTAATCTTTAAGCCTACTTCTCACCAACCATATCTGCGCTCTTGCCTGATCATTTTACCTAAAATGTTGCCCTCAGCATCATGGTATTAAGCCATGCAACACCACTGTCATGAATGTCATCGCCCTCTGAGAATCTCCATGGAAAGCAGCACCCTGGCAGATGGAGAACATGAACCTCAGTGTTTACCCACATCTTCTGTGGCTCTGCCGGGCTGCTCCAACTACTGCCTCCACCAGCCAGCAGTACTGCTGTGACGACTGCAGCCAAAGCCACTCAAATGCATGTAAATGAATGCTGGAATTTCAATCTGCACAGTGAAATCTTTTCTCAGAACATGCCTAATTACACTGAGCTGTTTAACATTTATAATTCAGATGGCAAGATGTTATACAGTTCCATTTGCTATAGCCTCTTACAGTAATAATTTCACAACATTCAGTATGTCTCCCTCCCCCTTTCCCCAATAAGTTGCTTTAGTCCTCTTAGGTCTTCAATTTACACATTTATAACCCAAACCCCATTCGAAGAGTGGCACTACAACCTGCCCCAGAAGATTCAGGCAGCCTGTCATACTGTAAACTTGCTTTAGAAATCTACCCTGTTAACTGAACGAAGCATGACAGCCAAAAAAACCTGTGGTGCCAGAGAAGTTGATTGCTACTATTAATACCCAGAAAGAACAGCAGTAACAAGCATAAACTCTGAAACTACTTCAAAGATCAAGTGCAACCAACTTTGTTTATTTAGCCCAATGATGAAGTCACTCTGAAGTAAACAGCAAAGAGTTCTGGAAATATTTCAGTATACAAGTCCAGAGAACTCTAGAAAAATATGGAGGTATCAGTGAGTTTGAAAAACAACACCTAAATGTTCTGAAGTCATATTAGTTAAGAAAATGAATTAAGGAAAAATCCACTGAGTTTCCCCAACCTCCAATCCTTCAAAAAATGTAATATTAATATTTTGCAGAGAATTCTGAAGTTTCATCTCAATTTTGAGGGGATTTAATTGATTTTAGGGACTTGCAAATGGCACTTTAAGACACTGTGCATGTAATGGTCAATACTTTTCTCTGACTGCAATTTCATCTTGATGTAAAAAATTACGAACAGCAGCTTGTAACTGCAATTCTGAGATTGTCTGTGCTCTCTTCATCATAAACATGTATTTGAAAAAGTGGTAGTTACTAACTGACAAAAAAACCCCAGCCTTTTTCTTCCAGAAAAATTGCTTCATCAATGYCTTTCTGATCTGTTTTTTTTTTAATCCCGCTTCTCTCTTTTCCATTGTCGCACTGTATTTTTGACTTCCACTGTGTGACAGCCAGCAAAGAATGAAATTTAATTAAAAGAAAAATACACACTGCTTATGGGATGAATAAAGTTCATTCAACAAGGCAATGCGCGCCACACAAACAAACTGAAAATGTCCTTCCACAACAAGTGCATCATGCTGTCCACCATCCCAAAGAGAAGAGCAGTCCGCTCCACGGGCAGCCTGGCCCCACTCCTCTGCCTTCAGCGAGGGGGGTCTCCCTGTGGGGCTTGGCAGCAGGACCCCCTCCCTAGCTGGGCACCTAATGCCACGGAGTAGGCAGTTTTGCCATCGAATTCAAGTAGCAGATACTTCTGGTGTGTTTCATAATGCTACTATAATACACAAATGGTACACTTCAGAATTTTTTTCCAGAGAGTTTTCAGTCATTCCACAGTCAGTTTAATTAAAGTTATTTTTTCTAGAGTGATCCCACTGCATTTATGCAATGATATTTATGTGAACARCAAGAAGCAGATCTCCCTTTACTGTACGTCTGAAAGGAATTCTTACTTTGAGAATTAAATGCCACTTAAATACCTTGTGTTCAAACTGTCTGCTTAGTGTTTCAAGTCATGGTGATTATTTAATGCTGCAGTGTGTGGAACAAAGTCTATTTAAATAAACATCTTATCACATATGTCCAAAGTCATAACTACACATTTCAACTTAAAATCCCATCAAAATACCACTTACTAATTCACAGAACTTTATTTAATTCATAAACTATTCTATGATTTAAAATTAGTCCTCACAAAAATTAAGAGAAACCAAATGAACACTCATTAACTTACACTACTGTAATTAAAAAAAGATGTTTCAAATACAAATCTTTCTCTAGCTGTTTGTCTGACGTTTGAAAGTAATTATACTTGCAATTGCTAATCAGTTCATCATTATGAATTATAAAATACTTCACAGAACAGTACGGTTAGAAAGTCAAGCACTGAAGACTTAAGTAATACCCAAATTAAGTTGGCCTCTGCAACTGTAATTCAAGCCCCTTTAACAGAATGATTGTGATATGTTGTCTACACTTTCACTTTTCACCCCCATAGGACTCATGCTGCATCCACTGCACTGGATGGACTTATTTGATGTGAATCAGAGTTACACTGTAGAAGGGGTTGTTTTCTGTTAACCTGCTCGTCTCTGTCAGCAAGTACTCCATGACCAATCTAAGGGAAGAGAAATAATGGCCCTGAGAAGGGAAAGGAGGTAAGGGAATTTTGTTCTCTTACAGATTTTGTTTCAGAGCTTGCAATTTCTGTATTCCTCATTTTCTGGCTGCTTGACTCGAAACTCTGGAGTCACTCACAGAATCTCAGAAATGCTGGCTGGAAGGAACGTGTGGGAAGTCACCCAAGTCCAGCCTGGTGCCTGAGGAAGGACTATCATCAACACAAGACAAGATCAGTGGTTTTGTTAGAGAGCCTTGAAGACTTCAGAGGATGGACATCCMCCCCACCTCTCTGTTCCAGTGTTGCACTACCTTCCAGGTAAAGCATAATGACCAATTTGAACCTTCCAAGCTGAAACTTGTGACCTCTTCCCTGCACCCTCTCCAGATTCTGAACATCTCTGTCGAACTGGGTGGGCCCAAAGCTGGACACAGTATTGCAGATGGGCCCACACCAGTACCGAGTAAAGGGGGAAAATCTTCTACGGACCTGCTGGCCACAGATGTACCCCAGTCTGCGTTTTTCATGATGAGAACACATTGTTGGCTCATATTCATTTTGGTGTCCCCTATAAACCTCAGTTCCTTTTCAAAAGGGGTGCTGCTCAGCCAGAGGGTTTCCAGCCTGTACTGATAAAACGCTTAATAAAGTGATGGTACATTGCATCAGTGTTCTCCATTCATCCATGTGGCCAGACAYTTTATCATAGAAGGCAATCGCACTCATTAAGCATGATTTGCCACTGGTAAATCCATGCTGACTGTTCCTCCTTCACATGTTTGGAAATAGATTCCAAAAACACATGCTCCATGGTTTTTCCAGGGTTTGAGGTAAAGGTGGTCCCCAGACTGTCCTTTTTGTTCTCCTCAAAGACAGATAAATTTTTAGCCTTTCTCTAGTCCTCAAACACTTCCCCCAAACACCAGCGTGATAGGTGCCTCACAACCATATCGACCAGCTTCTCTTGCAGTACCCTTGGGTAAATCCCATCCAGTTTCATGGATCTGAATATATCTATTTTCTCCAAACAGTCCTTAACCTGTTGCTTGCCCATTGCTGGCTTCTCCTTCTCCTTCCTAAAACATGCTGAAATGTACAGGAGTCTAGGAGCAGGATTTGCCTGATAAGACTGAGGCACAAAAGGTGTTGAGTTCTTCAGTCTTTTCCCTTTTGTCCATCACTAATTTGTCTTTCCCATGCATCAATGGACTCACATTCCCCGCAACTTCTTTCTGCTTTCAGGATACATGTGCCTGTAAAATCCCCTGCTGTGACCTTTTACGTCCCTAGTTAGCTCCAGCTGGGCTTTGATCTTCCTCATTTCATCTCCAAATGCAGAACCAAGGCTTTCCATACTCCTTTATTGTTCTGGTTTCCACTCCTTGGTCTCTTTTTGTGCTTCAGGAAGCTTTCTGTTTACCCAAGTGAGCCTTCTGCCATAATTTCCAGTCTTCCTGTACAACAGGGTGGTTTGTTCCCAAGTTCTCACCTAGTTTTTTTTTTTAAAATTCAGTGAGCACCCTTCTCCTATGAAGCAGCTACACAGAGGCTTCAAAATCCATTGAATTTGTGACTAACAATTTAATGTATAGTCCAGGCCCACAGGAGGTTTATGCCAAATGCAATAGTCTGTACTGCTGGCTGAACATGCTGATGTGAAGCTGCTGCAGGTACATCTACCCAGTGCTGCAAGTTAGCCTTCAAGTTCTACTGCCAACAGCATTCCTGTTTCCTGCCTGGGTATTGAGGACTGACAACAGTAGTATTGCTTTGAGTGAGACAGTAGCAGGAATTGTGCTGAGGCCACTAAATTCATTTCACATGAACTATGAAAAAAGCAGAGCACACTCCAAACTGGCATCTGCTGGAAACCATTCTGTTTCTCGCTGCAGATTTTGAGCATGAACAAATATTTATTATTGATAAGATAGGGAAATAATTCATATTTTACTGAACACCTGAACTTCACAAAATAAACAGCACAAGGACAGACCTCCAACAGAGAGGAATAAGTGTGAAATGAATGATTAAGCAGGAAAGGAATGAATAGGCTTAGATGACTGCCAAGAGTCACATTCCCAAAAGCACTGCATGTCTGCACCAAGGAAAACTCCAGTTATTCAAATGTCATCGTAAACATGATCAATCTCCTTTCTTTCTTTCTTTCTTTTTTTTCCTTTTATTTTCTTTTTTCCTTCTTTCTTTCTTTCTTTTCTTTTTTCCTTCTTTCTCCTTCTTATAGAAAGAAAGAAAGAAAGAAAGAAAGAAAGAAAGAAGGAAGGAAGGAAGGAAGGAAAAGGTGTTACCGGTATTACTGAAAACCAAGAAGAAAACTGGTGGATAGTTTCATTATTACCCTCATAATACATTCCCCCACTTGATTTAAGAATGGGAGCCATTAGGTTAGCTTGGCTTATAAGGAGCAATGGAAGTCAATTACTTTTACTGTGTGGCAGCTACCTCTAAGGTTTTTGATAGATGAAGGCCAGTACATGACAGTTATCAAAGTATTAAAAATATTCCAGTTCTTGCATATTTGTTTTTACCTATTATGTCTGATAGTACAAGATGTGGTTTGCATTAACATCCCCCAAACTCACTGTGTACTAACTACAAAATAATTTGAGTACCCTTATACAAAGCAAGATATATTTACTTTGCTAAAGCATGATCAATTAAAGTTCTCACATACTTGGAGGAGAGGAAACAATAATCATATCTAGGGATTACAACACTTTCACTTTGTAAACTCTAAATCTTTAGAGTTTAAAGATAATTTACAATAATGATCTACCCAGGCCCTTGAAGAATGGCTGGCTATGTAACACATACACTAGCAATGAAACATAATGACAGGGCTCATGCGATCAAAAACTAACATTTGTTTACATAAATTAGCCCCTATTTAGTAATTACACTGTACGTCTGCAATAAGGTAAAGCAAAATGTAACCCTGGCAGAAGCAATACTGCATCCCTTATAGTCTAGACAGAGATATGTCAGAGAATTATGGAGGATAATTAATCAGTTAATGCTTTCCATGTGTTTCATGATATGTGGAGTCACGTTTCTAGAATAAATTGTTTCTGCTAATGAAGTCACTTTATACTTTCTTAAAAGAAATACTACCAACTGCTGTTATTCAGTCCAGAGACAGTACCAAAAAAAAGAAAGCATATAGCGATATAAACACATACAAACACCCACACAGATGCAGACACATCTTTCTTTCTGGGTTATTAACAAGTGATGATACATTTTCATTCTAGATAATAATCATATGAAATATTTAAAGTACCTATAGGTTTGGAGGAGCAAATGGTAAAACAAACTGATTGTTTACAGAAGGTCATCTATGTATAGACAAATGTGACATACAGGAGTAGTGTGCATCTACACAACCAGCACTTAATTCAGGTGCCTAGTCAAGCAAGCCACCTAAAACAAGTCACAAATTGCTTTTATAATCAAAGGAAGGTGATTGATTTCCCTGAACTCCTCCTGGGTGGAGATGCTGCCTACTTAACTTTGGGTACCTCAATTTTCTTGATTAAAACCCAAACAAAAAAAACCCTCAATGAAAAAAAATACATTCTGGGAAATCTGGGATTATTTCAGTGCCCAAAGACTCTTTTAGTCCACTTTTCTACAATCTAACTGAAGGCAAAACCAAAACTACCAGTCCTCTCAAAAGTAAAGCCAAAACAAAACAAAAAAAGCAAACACATTATTTCTCTAAAAACAATTAAAAATTCCCACATTGTTTCTGTAAATCGTGCAAAATTTCAGTTCAGAAAAATGCATCTTTCATGTGAATTTCCCTGTCCTCTGTTTCAGTGCTGGTGATCCCAGTGGCAGCCACGCTCCAGCTGATTTTGCTGGTGGATCCTGTGCCTGTGTGGGGATTAGTTACTGAGCTCTTGTCCTCGGTAACCTCTGCTGCAACCTAGTGACAGGGAAGGGGGACGCGATTGTGCCAAGGAGTGGGCTAAGGAGGACTATGCTGTTGTCAAGACAGATGATGTCTAGCGTAGAGGACATCACCCTAGTTACATCACCATCCTTAGTGTGAAGTTAATAAAGCTGCATCTTCCTTCTTAAATTTGTCCCAGGGGTCGATCATTCTCTTGTGCACAGCAAATATTCCTACAAACCCGTAAATGTTTGTTTCTGCCACTTGGTCATGCTGTAGGTGAATGTAAACAGAGTGATTTGTCTCTGCTGTGCCCCCTTTATCACATGGGCTATAAAAAGGAGGACCTCCCACCCTCACCCATTTTGTTAACTAAATATGAGATCTCCCTTGCTTCTGTGGGGCTACAAAACTTAAATACTTCTGAGGTCACAAGCTGTGCCCAAGGCCAGGCAGCCTTAGGTCTACCCATTGACTGCAAGTGCTCGCCTGAGCAGCCTGGAGTGCAACCAGACTGCGAGCACAAGCAGCTAACTGTAACACATGAGTAACTACCAAAACTACAGACGATAGTGCATCTTTTCTCATGTGTACATAGATTAGAAGACACTCCTTCTTAGCATGAAGTCTGGCAACTGAAGACAGCAGGCATTAATCAAAATCAATAAATTTGACCAGACTACTGAAAAAGGTCCTCAACACAAATTAATTACATAAAAAGAACCCAGGGAATTAAAGGAATATTTTGATGTAAATGAAATATTTTTATTTTCTAATTTCTCATGTATTTTTACTTCGTTAGTGGATTAAAAAAAAAAATCACCCACATTTGTAGATGCACAATACCTACATTGTGCCCCTTTATGACTCTCTCTTTTGAAACACTTTCCAAGTATTGTACTTTTGCACGTAGTAAAGCAGATATAAAGATGGATGAATGACAGCAGGGGAAGAGGAGGAGGCATACCACAATGCTACTGTCCTTCAAGAGAAAATGCTGAAGCTGTAACCAGCTAACTATAATAAATGAGTACCTGACAAAAAGAAATGAGTTGTGAAAGTAAAAAAGCTACACCAGGATGAATAGTTCAGAAGTACTTTGTCACAGAAATCCTCTGCATGTAGTGTGTGATCCTAGCTAAAAATACTATCAGGCAGATGTTAAATGTTTTGATATAGTACATGCAGATGCAGTTAAAATACAGGATTATTATTATTTTTTTTTAAAAATAGAATGTGTTCATTCTTTCCAAAGGAAACTTTCTCAACAGTAATACAGAACTTGAAAACACAATATGAAGCTAATTTAGGGAAGGCAATAGGAAAAAACCCTAAACCCCACAAACCTCTAATATCTTTGTTTAACTCATTTTTAAAGAGGCAAGTCTTCCACTCTGCCTGCCATATTAGACAGAAACTTAGCACAGACTTTGCTGGCAGAAGACAGGAAAATCCTCTCATCCTGTTCTGTTGTTGCCTTTCTGAGGCAGCGTCTGGAAGGCCGTATGCGTATCGGTGAGCTATAGCTGGAAATCAGCATCACCTTGCACCTTGCCCTAGCTTTGAACCCTCTCACTCCATGCGTGTGAGTGTTAGTTTTTATCATGTCCAGAGAAATATTCGAATTGGATCAAACTGTTGAAACTGAATTAGTGATGGGCATCACATGCTTTTTACTTCAGTCTTTATGAAAGTCTCAATTTACCCCCAAATTAACTGTCCACTTTGCTAATCCTCTCAGAAAGGGGGAAATCCATTTGATTGCAAGTAATGGACTTCATCATCCTTTCTCAAAGTGTTCTTACTAGATTTTCCTCCCTACACAAGGAAAAATCTTACAAAGTGCTAAAAGTCCCCTACGGAGATGTGCAGTGACAGTAAGAACACAAGCTCAACACTCACTGGGCAAAGTTTCAGAAAAGACGACATCCAGAAATGATCTGCTGCTTTTCAGCCTTCAGCTCAGACATCGTGAGTGGACTGTAAGCTAAGCAGGCTTGGCAGTCTGCAGCCTATTTCATCACACCCCCCAAGAGCCATAGTTTTATTTATTTACTTACTTCATCAGGAGGCTTCCTGGGAAAATATTTCCAAAACAGCTAAAAGTAATGAAGTTTGTAAGTGTGGTTAGTGGGGACTGCAGGTCTTAGGGCTTCAGTGCTAAGGGTATTACCAGAGAGCATTTCTCACGAGCTCTCAGTAGCTCACCAGTTTGCAGAAATGTGGAATGCCATCAAAGCCTTCTCGCAGCAAAAGACTTGAGCACTGGCTCAACTTGAGCTGCTGGCATTAATTACTCTTGTGCTTGAAGTCAGACAGCTCACATGCCCAAAACATTCTGAAAGGGTGTGATAAAATGTTTACTCTGTGATGTTGGCTGGCTTATCCAGAAGGATGAAGCAAGCTCAGCATACTTCAAACAGATATCTCTACTGAAAATCCTCAGACTGAGCAAAGAGACCAAATGATCTTCTCTCTCCTACGGGTAGTTTCTTCAGATTTGAAGCCGTCTATCATAAGATAATGAGGGAAAGCTCCATAAGTACATCCTGCCTTTTCTTCACTATGCAGGGCCATGTGTTTTCACATGTTCCTTTTTCATACTGCCTAGTAGTGCAAACAGTTTTAAGAGGAGAAAAGCTAGTTAATACACAAATCAAGCAATTAGCACCAAAGAACCTCAATCTTACCAAATATTAGTTTAGTATCTGTGGTGGAATTGAGTGGGCATACAAACTCTGGATGATTGTGTTTCTCATTTTTCTTGGGTAAATAAAATACCATCCTCTATCATCAGTCACCGTGACCATGAGTGGTGCTACAGAATTGTCACAATCAGTTTTTTCTCTCATGCTGAGACAAGTAATATTTTCTGTGGAGCCAGACTATATCAGTTTTTCAAAGTACCCATTCGAAAAGGACTATCCAGGATTTTGGATAGTCAGCAAAGCAACAACAGAGGTACACTGTGGTTCCCACTGACACCTGTGGCCCTTGTGATTCTTTCCAATAGGCCCAGTGTCGTGGTTTAACCCTGGCCAGCACCTAAACACCACGCAGCTGCTCGCTCACCCCCCCCCACCTCTGGTAGGATGGGGGAGAGAATCGGGAGGGCACGAGCAGGAAAACTCGCGGGTTGAGATAAAAACAGTTTAATAATTGAAATAAAACAAGGTAGAACAGTAATAATAACAGTGATAACAACAACAATAATAGAATATACAAAGCAGGCGATGCACATTGCAACTGCTCACCACCCACCGACCGACGTGTAGCCTGATAATGCGAGAGCCTGTCCCGTGATGCCAGAGGCCCCCCCCACTTAGTTTTTATACTGAGCATGACATCGCATGGTATGGAATACCCCATTGGCCAGCTGGGTCAACCACCCTGGCTATGCTCTCCCTGCCAGCTTCCCATGCACCTGGCAGGGCATGGGAGGCCGAAAAGTGCCCGGTGCAAGCACCACCCAGCAACACCCAAAACATCAATGGGCCATCAACGCTCCTATTATACCAAACCCAAAACACAGCACACCCTCCCCAGCTACTGGGAAGAAAGTTAACTCTGTCCCAGCTGGAACCAGGACACCCAGACAGTTGAGCCAGAATTGGCTCCATCTCTTCAGCTTCCCATGCAGTGACCGCATGGATGCACTGACACGTTCTAAAATACATTCGGTGCCACACAAGCCTGGGGACTCTTCCCAGAAAGAAAATAGCTGTGCCACTGTGATACTCAGCTCTGCAGCTGGGCAGCAAGAAGGAGGCCCGTTGTAGTCAGCTGGGCTTGGAGTGAGCCCAAATCAAGTCAGCAGGCCACCAAGATTCAGATCATATTTTATTACAGTGTCTGCCAAGCTAACACTCTCTACTGCATAAACGAAAACTGTTCTGAAATGAAAAAAACCCCACAGAATCTAAGCCCTTTCACAAAACAAACAATTTCACTTTCTTCAGAGCATTCCCATCTACACAGCTTAAACCTCTGACAGAAGGAAATGTAAATTAACACTACCTAACCATGCAAAAATGAGCGGACATTTAATTTTCACATTAGGCACTAGTTAACAGCAGGCATTCAACCTGAAAGGAATTAAAACCACCAAAAGCTGGGAAAATAGTCAGTCATTCAAAACATACTTGAGATATCCAACACATCCCTAATCCAAGGCTAGGGCACACCGTAAGCCATTCAGCCTAAGAGGCAGCAGTTGATAGTTTTGTCATCGTCACTGAGACTAGGAATATTGTCAGATGAAAGCAAAGGTACTGAGGCACATTCATTCTTTTCATATGTGTGTGTATAATTTCCAACAACAGTAGATTAGTAAATTACAGGAAGAACACACTCCTGCCACAGCAACAAGTAAATATTTATAACTGTATGACACCCAGTTAAGTTGTTTTTTTTCCCTAAAAAACCCACATACATTCATGTTAAAGAGAATAAAAGATCCCAGTTGAAGAACAGGAACTAAATTTCAGCTAGGTCCTAAATTATCAGACTCTGACCTATAGGTCCAGTATTTCTAACTTGTATCCAAACATGAAGCCCCATTGAAATATGAATGTGTTTCCTTGTTTGCCCAGGGATCACTTAAATAATATTTTGAAGATGGATGTTGACAGATCACTTTTTAGTGCTCTCAGTGCAAAATCAGTACATTGGGAGTTCCTTCTGCATTTGAAGGCAGATTTAGGCAGAGCAGCCCAGCGTCTTTTATCAGATAAAATGATGCAGGAAGGAGGTATGCCACCGAAGCTTGTTACATGTTTTTAAGTATAGGAGAGCAAAAAGTGTCTGGAATTATGCTGTACTATTTTTCAGACCAAAGGAGAATACAAAAGGCATTCCATAACATCAGTTTAAAACCAAAATTTCTGGTTGAGATTTTGATCCAACTTGAGCCCAGAATGAACTTCCAGAGCTATGTGGAATTTGCAGCATCAATTTGATAGGTTGAAGTAATGCTTCTACCAGAAATGCTGAAAAAGCATTAAACTTCAGAGTGCTATTTGAATACTACTGCTATAATTAATACAGTATGACCTTGTATAAACCTTATAAATTTGTTCATGAATATGCAAAGTGGGAGTAACTGCACTGTGAAGAAAAAGTGGGGTGCTTAAGTATCTGACACAGCTACACATTTAATTCTGTTGGTACTTTTCCCTAGAGTAACTTCTGAATAAAAATATTACAGCAGCAATCAGAGGACACCGATCTATTCATACTAAAATCTCCCTCTCCCCCCGAATCTTAACATTTGATTTTTATTTCAGCTACATTTCTGAACGATCGCAGCATTCAGTAAGGAACAATCTCTCTCATAGCTTGCAGAAAGAAACTTTATGCTTAACAAATCTCGCAATTGGTTTGTGACTTTTTTCTAGACTGGACCTTTCAGCTTCTTGAAAAGGTGAAATACATTTTCCACAGCAGACTGACTCATTAATTTCCTGTGATTTTTCCCATTTTGGTTTGTGGTTGGAAGACCAGGAATACGGCCATGAACATTTACACATGAGCTAGTGAAAGTTTTAGGCCATTTAAAAAATACATTTTGCATAGTTCATGCCATTGAAGCAGCCTGTCTGAGAGTTTTGACTTGGGGTGCCTGAAATTTGACACTTAAACTCATCATCAACATCAAAACTACAAATGATTTTCAGAGCTGGTAAGTCAGTGATAGTCTAGAAATACCCAAAGCCTCTAAAAACCAGGCTCTCATGTAGACACCTACTCATTGATTAAAACCTACTCATTGATTAGGTAAATGCAACTTAGAGTTTACTCCTTTCTATCTTGTTTTAAAAGACAAGAAACAGCAGTTCAACTCATTTTCCCTCCTGTGAACTATGTTCCCGAATGGTACTCTGGGAGGCATTATCAAACTTATTGAAGACAGTTTATCAAAATTCACCATGTACAAGTAATATAGAACTTCTGAGCTAATACGTTTAAAAGTAAGCAATATGCCATTCAGCTTTAACCTGGAAAGACACGATGTAGAAGTTGTGATCAAGATACCTTCATTTATATTAACTTGGAAATTATCTGGTAGTCATTCATACAGTACATGTCAGGAATCCTTCTCGGTTTCTTCAAAATAATGGAGAATTGACATTAGCCCCTCAGTTCCTCCACAGCTTGTTGTTGCTGGGACACAGGAGCATAAATGATATAATTTTAATAAGAATTTAAGTTTTAGTGAAAAGGGATTGAACTTCACAGAACAGACATTAAAACTAAGCTTCTCCTTAGCTTCTTGACAAGGCCTTCCTCTGCACTTACTTCCAACTCCAGGTCCTAGAGAAATTCCCAAGCTGAGGGGAGTTGTCAGGAGAGCGTGTGTTTGTTTAACAATGGACACACCAGTATAGCCAGTATAACCCTGGAGTTTAGGAACTCTCTAACTTGATTCAACATCCTAGTTGTGGCCAAATGAGGTTTAACACATGGTGTGCAACTCTGTAGACTATGTAAAATATAACACGTGTTTCACCATAATACATTCATAGAACGTAGCTAGATAATTGGCATCAAATCTGCTGATCTGATGATTCTTGGATGTTAATTACACCAGCTTTGYAATTTTAATAGCTCAAAATGTATTAATAAAAAGACAGGAACAGTGGTGATTACCCCTTTCTCCAGGATAAGACTGGATTTGAAGGAAAAGAGGAGGAAAAATTGTGGGTTTGGATTTGGATAGCTTCCTCTCTACAAGTGGATAACGCCGCCTCAGTATCCCTCTAGGTAGTTGTCCCTCTCCCATGCCTCTTACTTGCTGCAACTGTTTGTAGTAAAAGTCCCTCCCTTGAGCAGGCTGCCAGTGGAAATACACAATTAATCTGAGTCTTGTCCTAACTTTGGATTCTGACAGGCTTCTTAACAGACAGTGGGCTTTCTTGTTATCTGATCCACAAGATTGCAAGGTCAGCCTGAGAAGAGCTCCTGGGCTCTGGAAAAAGCAAGGGAGATACTGAGACTGTCTGGCAAGTCCAACATCTCTATATCCACTACAGCATACACAGTGATGGACAAAATGCAACTGTTCTGCTGATAGGAGGAGAATCATAAAATCAGCAGCAAAGGTCCCGGACCTACTGTAAGAAGCCAGCTCCATTTATACCCAACTGAAGATATTCAGAGCTTGCACCAGTCAGTAAAGACACAAACGTATTTTAGCTTCAATAATCAGCCCTTTTATATCTATATGTATATTCACACATACACACATATACACATGCACATAGGTACATGTATCAGTTTAGTTTCTTAAGAAACATGTTTCATATATATATAAAAAAAAGATTTTTCCTTCATATAGATGTATATTTCTTAAGAAACTAAACAGGTGATAGATACACAGTCTGTGCTATTTATTTTATGCTGCTCCCACATTTTCTTTTGTCAGTGTGCAGCAGAACATTATATTCAAAACATTATAGAAGTTCCTAAGAATAGGAATCAATAGATTTTGGATGCTCAGAAGAGAACTGGAGCAGAAATAACATGGTGGAATAAATGCGTTAGCTGTAAATGTCTGTGAAACAGATCATTCATCCACAAAACAGTTAAAAATATGTGATATGCAGGCTTCACAGTTAACACAAATTGTTTTAACAAGGTAATTTGTTCCTTCCAAAAGTTGATCTATCCACAAAATACTGCTGGGTCAGTTACATTCAACTCATGTTTTAAAAGCACTTTTTCCCCTTTGCTTTTCTACTCTGAGAGCTTGCTACATATTTTTTAAGTTGAAAAATAATTCATGGTATTTTGTGAAAGGTTTGACAAGTATGAAAGTATGAAGTATGAAAATCTGAAAGGTATGGGGCTTTATAAACAAAAAAACTCTTGAGTTACTCTCCCATACAATTTCTAATCAACTAATGGGGTAGGAAGACACATATTATAATAGATCTTTGATTTTCACAGTTGCCCCTGTACCTTCACTGTATGATGAAAAATTAAATAGAACATGGAAGAAAGAAAATGACAGCATTTTATGATTTTGAATCTAAAACCAGATTAGAATCTTAAAGCAGTAAATTCTTAAAATTTCTTAAAGTCCTCAGATGAGATTCTATTAACTGAAATTCATCTTAAATTCATAGAAAAAAACAAGGCTCCAGACTGTATATCAAGACAAAAACTCTTGAAAAGATTTTGTCTGGGATTTTTTTGGATAGTCTTTGGACGGAGATCTAGTTTGGAGATAAGTAAGCTTGACACTTCAGGTTAAGACAACATTGTACAACGTGTCTCCTCTTGAATTCTAAATTTCAGATTAGGGATTGTAAACCCCTCTATAAATAACTGGGATTCAAAATTCAGTTTTCACTTGACTTTCCCTAGTAAGTCTAAACAAATCAGAAACTATAAACCAGAGATACAGTATTTCCCTAACACAAATAAAGCAGTCACAGCTGAAATCCAAAAGGAAAAAAGTCAAACTTTCACAGAGCTTAATGAGGTAAGGTACTAGTATCTCAGTGGGGAGGCAAGTAAATTGGGTGATTACTCTAACACATCACACTGAAGCAATTTATGAAAGATGAATATTAAGAATAAATTTATAAGTCCTAGGCATAACACAGTATTTAGAGCTTTGAATTATCTAAACCATTTCAAAGTATTCAAGTTATGTGAAATTAATTAGTACAACATTGTATTAAAGCTTTTTTTTTTTCCCCAAATCACAAAAGTATGCAATGCGCGGTTTGTAAATAACCTCTTTCAGGAAAGAATAAAATAACAGGAAAAGAAAGTCCGATTTTGCTGCTGTTTTTCATATGATTTCATACTGATTTCAGCTGGATTACTATGTGACTRGAGTTGCAGTACTGGTCCCACATAGCACAATTTTAAATGTATTAAGAACTTGCTTAAGAATGATAATGAATAAGCAGAAAAGAGTACTAAAAATTGTAGTTAAGCGACTTCTAAATTGAAAAAGCCTAAGAAACTCTCATCAAGAAACTGAGAAAAGGGAAGATCAGCAGAAAGAATAACATATACTGTAGTGAAAAACACAAAACAAAGATCTGACTATTCCTACATAATGGCCAYTGCAAACTATTTATTAGCATTGTATATGGGATGGATTGTTGTAAGAGACCAACTGGCAGCTAACACCAAGGCCAACTTGTAACCCACTGGAACACAGACCTGTTTTCCAGCGACAGGAGACAAAACTTGATAAGGGAGCAGGGGGTGGAGATCCCCTGAGCCTGTCCGAGGAATGTCGCAAACACTCGCAAGACTGAGGGATGGTGAATCCCAGGAAGGCTCCTCTGTAGAGAGCTAACTGGGCCTGGCCTTGGGAGAAGAAATATGATGACACCGTAAGTCGGCCAAATAAGGGAGTAGGAGTATCCAGGTAAGTGTTAAGAAAACAAGAACTACTGATAAAACCAAAGAAACAACTACTTGAACTACAAGTGAACTATCCTAATTAGCATACTAAAAAATCCACCCACCAGCAGGAAAAGCCCCCTACCCAACAAAGCCCCTTCCCCACTGAATATGTGCAGTAAAAAGAAAGGACACTGTGACTTTGAGTGAAGACGAGACATAGAAGAACCAATAGAAGCGAACTACGAAACGACCCCTGTAGCAGAGGGGCAGTCTGAAGTGAACGGCGGGCATAAAAGGGGAAGGCAAGTGCCATGGGGGGGAATCTTCTCTCTTTCGATCTGGGGACTTGGGACTCATTTTGGGAACTTTTGAAGGAGCGCTCCTGYGGACCAGAGACCCCCGTCGGCTGGACCAACGCTGGAACCTGGACCGGTGATCTCTTCCTCTCTCTTTCTTTCTCTCACTCTCTCCTTCTCTCTTTCTTTCATTCTTTTACCTTTTCCTAGTAAGTAACGCAAGGCATAAACTCCCACAGCAATAGTGAGCAACAGGCTTTTCTGCTACCCAATTATTTCATAAACTCCCACATCAGTGGCGAGCAACAAGCTTTTCTGTTATCCAATTATTTACCAATGAGCCTAGCTATAAAGTAAAAGTCTTTGCTTATGTACAGACCTTGAGCGTTGTTTCACCTTAATCCATACCGAGGGAATTTGCGAATCTGAGTCACCTCTCCTGCACAGGTGTAATTGTATTACAGCACCTATCAGATATTATTTAAAGCTTTCAACAGTGAATGCATCAGAAAGCCAAAGGCACAGAAGACTGAAAAAAAAAAGAAGCCTCCTAGCGTATTTGTTAGCATTAAACCTTATGTAATACAACCTCATGTCTCTAAAACCTGTCATTAGAGATTTGGAAACATTTGTCTAGTATTCTGAAGACCACTACTTTTCCTATGATACTGAGCACTGCCACTGATAATCCTGATGCAACTGATACTGACCGGTGTCCCCTCAAAATAACTTCAAAACAACTCAAAAAGAGAAAAAGAAAATGGCAGAGGACAACCAAACCAGAGTCTTAGAAGAAATTCTCTCATGGTCGATGACAAGGGACCTTCCATTTACCAGGTAAGCACAGCAATGTCTCAGCCAGCAACACCATTACATCTTCTTGCTTTTCACTACCTCCCCATCCAGTGAGATCTTGAAATGGAAATACGAGGCTTGTAACAAGTCACAAGTGGAGAGTGTGAGAGCTGTTCAGTTCACTGGGGGTGGTGGGTATTTGAGGAATGCTAGCTAAGGTACCACCTGCACAGAGCATGTGCTACTCCAATCATATCCAGTAAAACACAGCTTTCTAATCTTTCCTTTCTGGCATTCACCATTTCCTCCATCCTACAGCCCCATTATCTTAGCTGAATACAACACAAGAATCCAGTCACCATTTCAGAGGTCAACTTACACTTTTCTCCCTTGCACAAACACAAATGTGACATTTTGTTCAGAGAGGGAGATTTTCAACAGCGACTGGGGAAAGGTAAACAAGAAAGCTCCCGCTGGTGTGAAGCAAAAGTAAGTTCAACCCTCTCCAAATGTTCTGGCTCTGCCAAAGAGCATCCACACAGACTAAGTGGGATGAAATTATCTAAAGAAGATGGATGAAGGCCAAATAAATATCTGAAGCAGTTAGAGAGGAGAGAAAGATGCATCTGGGAAATAAGAAGGGTTTGAGATCAGAAAGATATTAAAAAGCCATACTATGGTTGAAGGGCCTGGATTTAGAAGGGAGACCAACCTGCTCAGGACAGCCATTCGAATTATTACAGCTACCTGGGAAGGATTCAAGAGTTATAATATGCACAGTCTTTTGCAGGCAGATATGAGCTTATTTTGCACGAGCTGACCAGAAGCCATTCTGCTATGACAGCGTACCATCAAGCACTTGGTAGTAAGCCTTGCTGCAAAGCAGTGTGTATTAGATCAGGCAACGTACCATTCTCATGTGGCCACGTGTCCTCAGGTTGACCCAGAGTGCAGGCTACAGTAAGCTCACATCAGTTTGCAAATGGGCGTGCACATACACTCACGAAAAAAAAACAAAGAAGAAAGATTTCAAGACCAATGTGCAACGAATCCATCAACTGTGAGGCAGGATGAACTGACGTTTGCAGGATCAGGGATGGACGTCAGTCCCTGAGAAGCAGTTGGGAAAAATTAACAGGAAGATAGAGCTTATGGTGTGGGGAGACCAACACTGAACATGCCTGTTCAGATAAGGGGCACCGTGAAGCCCCAAATTAATAATAGACACTTCTTTCAGAGGCAGCTTTTTAACTGAGACAGGTTAAACATCGGAAGTGTGAAAAGTATAACATGGTACACATCTTTATGGAATGACTTCTGCCACAATGATTTGAGCAACTTTTTTTCTAGTGATTTGAATGTAATGCAACACAATTATACTACCAAACTCTTTTCAAAATCAATACAACTTGGATACAAATACCTAGCTTCCGTCACATATCCCAACATAGTTGGTATTCACATATACATACTTGCATTTAAGTCCAATACAAGTATATTTGCAATATGGAACTTATTACCTTCTATATTTCATTCTCTTCTGATTACATATAGACTGTCAATAATTATCACTTTTTCCCGTAAGCTTTTCAGATATTACTTCTGAAAGGAAGACATTTCATTTGATGAAACAGCACAAAGACAAAAAGGTGCTTGCTCTAGATATGTAAAAAATACCGCTATTTTACTTTGCCTCCTAATCAATGTTTTTTTATTTAGCTCTTTGATGGATATCTGCTTTGAATGCAGCATACAACATAGACTGTATTACTGATACATACTATTCACCTAAAAATTTTTCTGTGATGTATGTAAGAATATTAACTAATCGATTTTCATGTCTCTGAGATAGATTACAGAATCTCCAATATACAAGGAGAAAAAAACCCAATGCTTAAAAGAACTTGCCTAATATGTTAAAATATTTCAACAAAATGATATGGATTGGAATTCAGAAATTGCTATGATTCAATCCTTTTGTAAGGCTTTGTCAGAACTGAAACTCTTCTTACTCATCCTATTTTCATTCTCACTTCAACAGTGATTTTTAGGAACGGACAGATCATTTTGCACATATTTATATAAGTGCACCTTGGTGTTGCATATACAAGTTTGTCATATATAAATATAAATATATACCATTGTGTTATATAAATATAAATAAATACCATCTCTGTTAAGGATCTATTTAAGTATTCTAGTTGCACAATGTTAAATTGGTTGGTCTTTTATTGAAATCCATTTCTCACCTTCACAGAGCAGAAAAAATCTACTTTATATGTTTATCATAACTCCAGCAATGGCATCTGGAACCCGTAAGGCATGTTACTTTTTTGAACATCTTCATTACTTTTTGTGCGGATTAAATTGGGTGTAATAGTGAGAACATATTGACTTCACTTAAGCAACTGGGGAAACGGGACAAATCTACACAGAGAAAAACATCTGTAATACACAAGCTTGGATGAGAAGATTGGTCAAAGCTGTTAAGAAAAGAAAAATGGAAACCCCACAGCAGTGCTTCTAGAGATTGTTTTTTGAATGGCCTGAAGCTTGTTTTCTAATTAATTTCCATCTTTAAGATTACAGCACTGAAAGTCATTGTCTTTGCTGACACACAAACCAATTATTTACTTTACAGATGCCTAAGAATGAGAAATAACAATTCAAACCAAAGCAAGATGATTAAGGCAAAGCAAATGTTTTGCAGCACTCACCTTAGGCACCCAGTGGCATTGCGCAGCACCTGTGACGAATGGAGTTGTATTTTATGATCATCCTGGAGCGGAGAGTTCTCCCATCCAGAGTGAGGGATGATCACTGCATTGGTCAACACTGCGAGGGCATCCTGGATGATTGGCATTTTCAGTGCATCACAGGAGGATAGATTCCAGAGAACTCCTACAAAAAAAGCAAATGACTAATAATTAACGCTTCGGCAAAAGAGATTGAATAACTTTCGTTTTTTAAAAAAACCACCAAAATATTACACAGCATTGGTGCGCTTAATAAAGCTGTTTCTGTCAAGAAAAAAAATAAGACTACATTGTAAATGGGGCTGAATGATACCTGTAGTCTTTTGCCATGGGAATACAGCTTTGAATACACAAGTAGTCACAGCGACACTGAAAATTTCTCAGAGCTAAGCCTAAAAACTGAGCAGCTGGTTATGATCTAGGCCTATTTAGGCTGTGAACCACATGTGGAATGAAGGAGTATTACTTCATCTAAAGCTTGGGCTTCAGATATCTGCCTTCTAAATAAAATTAATAAAAACCAATAGCAGAAAATAGGTTCTGATTTACGCTAAGACTATCACTGTTGATAGATACGCATTGAGAGAACAAACCCCCAACTCTTTCTGTGATCTTCAATGTAATGAAAGAGAAYGTACTGTCTAGGCTAGTTGGTACTACAAGCAAAAAGACTTCCTTCACAACCTGATACAGTAGTATGGTATTATCCTGGCCTTCAACAAGCCATTTTTTATTTCGTAAATATTTTACTATACAAAGTTAAAGAATACTACTGTTTTTGCACAGAAACAACAAGCTTAATRGTGCAACTCACAACAAGATTTACTGGAATTTAAAAAAACCCCTTCTGTTAAAATTCATAATGTGCCAAAGAAAAGGAAGAGCAATCAAGAGCCAAAGCTTTCTCAGCACAGCCGCAAGGATCAGGGCCGCTGCAGATGTGCCACATCGAAAGCAGGCAAGAAACTGTTGGGGGTAAAAGAGACCCTGCTTTTCATTCTCTCGTATATATTTGTATATTTGCTAGAAAAGCACATTTGATTTTTGTGCTGCGCCAAGAACCTGCTCCTGCTGGGCAGGTAYTAGTGCGGGGGGAAGCCGGAGGGCAATACGCTGCTCTGAAGAAGCAGTGGTCTTTATTTTTGCCCTATGTCCTCCCAGGAGCAGCTGTAAGAGCAAGCCCGTCTCTTCCTCCCTTTCCTCTTGCCAACATACGTCCTCTTCTCTAGAGTCCAACCCTCCTCCTTCTTACTCTTCCTGTAGTGACAGTAGCCTGGCCCCACGCCTAACCTTGAGGGGAAAAATTCCATTCTGTCTTTATGGCTATCAGGTCTTGAACCAACACAGAGGAAGATTATCATCACCGTAGACACGAGGCTACAAATATGAACATTACACTATCAAAAGCCAAAGTGAGTGGTGGTGGGAGGAAACTGCTAAAGACCTTATGAACGTAGACTCAGACATCTATAAATATAAGCAGCAAGAACATCATTTGCTCAAGGCTTTCTTTAGCATTCTGTGTTTTGAAGGAGGTGTAATTAACAGGAATCAACCTACATTTTTTGGTTTCCCTTTAAAATTAATTACCTCTATGGGTAGACTGTTTCAGCTATACAATTTCATGTTTTAATTATTTTATATGGAACTGCATGCAAAGACAGTTATGCAATTTAATGTGAAAATTTTGCTTAGCATACCAATAAAAAAAAAAAAAAAAACACCTTAAAATAATCTGTATGTGGTAAACAGGCAGAAACTGACTGTTTCAGACTGACAGACTTTAGCTACAGACAAAAAAAAAAAAAACCAAACCAGCAGAAATAAGAATACTGTTCATTTTTTCATTTAAGAATTGCTGCTTTAAAGGGAAAGGAGTCTTTCTTTGAATTCTGTTCTGAATGCCTTTATGAAAAGTAATACTGTATTTAAAGGAATAAAGACCTTCATAAAGATATCTACACTCACTTCTCTATGACCTGTTCTCGGTAAGCTTTATTGGCACATCTACTATTCCTGAAATACCTAGTATTTTGCTGGTTTTAGTCAGTATAAAAAACAACGTGTTTGCCTTTTTTTTACATTTATCTAGACAGGTGTAAATGATGTGCATGGTATAGAAGTAGAGAATCGGGATGCAAATCTTTCCCCCTTCAAGGTCTGATTTAGTTCTTACGCAAGACCATGTGTTGCTTTTTTGTGAAGAAGCCCTATTTYGGAAATGAAGCAGAAAAAAGTGCTATAATGGCAACAAAACAGTACTTTGGGCTTCAAGAACTAGTAATAAACTGGAAAASAAGAAAAAAATACAAAAGAAGCAAAGATAAGAGCCCTGTCTAGCAAAATGCTTATAAATGTGTGTGTATACGCTATTTTCTATTCACTCCAGGTTCTTGCTAATTAAAAGTAAATTCACATAAACATCACGATAAGTTGGTATTCAGCAATAGTTGAGATGCCCAGAAATATTCTTTAMGCCCTTTTTCTCTATTTAAAATCCACTTGACAATGCACATGAGTTTTTGCTCAGTAAACTGCCATAGCAACAGGCGAGCTCCAAATCCAAATAAAACCCTACATATTCACCCAAGAGCCAAAAAGTGGGGTATGGTTTCACTAACTGGAAATTAAACCTTCACAGTAAGAGGATGAAGGGATCACCAGACTAAATTAGCTGTTCTACCTTCTAAAATGATTGTAAGTCAAGGCAGAATCAAACAAAACGCCACTGCCCAGTAAGCCTGACACCATCTTCAAAGTTTTTGCACCTCACACACAGTTTTAAGGGGTAAGATAATCTTCTTCCACCCTAGAACAATGCCTTTTATCTAATTTTAAGTCTTTGAATACTACCAACCACATTAATGAAAAAAAAAAATTTATTCTGACAAGTTATAATTTATTCTCACAAGTAGTGGAGTCTGCTACTTGCTGAGGTTCGCATTTTAAGTGCCTCCTTGTACCCTTCCTTAATTAAGGATTTGCAATTATGAAAGGGCACTGGCAATTCCCATTACTTTTGCTGAGGACGACCTGGAGCTAGATTTATGTGGCGTCTAAGAAGATGATCCATTCCCTTGACTTTGCAACGGGAAGTGACAAAAAAATTAATCTTTTACCTGAAGCACCTTCCATTATGGAGCTACCTCTTCTCCATGTGACTGTGAACATATTTTTCAAGCATGGATGCATTACATGCCCTTTAAGACTATAGTAAGGAGCTGGTCATTGAGATCATTTGCCACCTTAGTCTGAAAGCCCTGACTGAACTGGGTTTCCGAGCACAATAAGCAAGTCTGGAATAGCCTCAGAGGTGCCTCGACTGCCCCTTAAATCATTTGGGTGTCATCAGCTGCCCACAGGAAGGGAAGGGACCGGACTCGGCATACCAGTGATTCATCACGAATAGTGGGACCCATCCTGCTGTATATGGATTGGAAGAGAGCTGTTAATCCAACAACTCAATAGTCCAACTCAACAGTTTAGCATCCATAGACTGACTCCTGGGAGGGAAGGGGAAATGAGGAACTAATCAGATCAGTGTTGAACATTTTCTTACTCAATCACTTGCGTTCATAATATCTTATTTCCTCCTTGCTTTTAAGGTTGCAATGCATTCAGAGTAGGCATTTTGTCTCCGCATTTGCAGATCACTTTAGGTTGTGTTGGATGCTATGTAGAAAGAGAAAAATAGCTACACCAGACTGATCATGTCTATTTGCAGGTTGAATTTTTTCACCCTTACATATAACAAACTGAAGCGCACGGAAAAAGTATCTTGCAATCTCATTTTGAGTTTAAAACTAAGGAGAAACTGGTACTGAAAGCATTCAGCTGGTTCCAGTTGGAAGATGGATTTTGGGTCTGAGTACCAATTACTGGTCTTGCAGACATCAGATGAAGGACTCTTAGAGGAGTCTATGGCAATGCTCGCTGTGGAGATCTTGCTGTACCAACTTACATCTTCTGGAGTAACTTATCGGAGGCCATGCATCTACTATGTTCAACAAGTTATTTAATGCACTAAATGTAAATCATCTTTTCTAAGAAGGCCTTTCACAGATAACGACAATTAAGTTTAAAAACTGGTTATAAATTTTGAAAAAGGTTATAATCAACCTTTTCAAAGACATAACTGTAGTTCATAAGGAAAACTACACATAGATCTTAGTTAAGGCAATTTAAGTTTGTTGCCACTGGAAGAGGGAACTGAGAGAACAGAGAACCAGGAAAACTTTGATTTATCTTTCTCTTAGCCAAAGTCCAGAAGCTTGAAGACAAGACCAACCCTTTTAAAAGCACAGTCCAGGCTGATGAGATGTTACTACTGCTTAGCAGACAGAACTTATCCACCATGCTTTCAGCTTAGAAACAGCACTCCTTTTTACATAAATTAATTTAAGCTATTGCAATAGATACCACATCACTTACCCTAAAGACGTAAAGCAAAATATTTTAAAAATTTGAAGACACTCAATTTAATGGAGCAGTCTGAGCCAAAAAACATCATCTCTGAATCAGGCTGGAGCTCAAACTCCTCCTGATTGAACTCTTCAATGCATTTTTTAGCCAGTGTTTTACTTAGAACTGGTACTCGCATATGTGTATCTATAGTCAGACATAGCTAAAGAATTGATGAGCCACATGYTACCCTTATTCCATTCAAAGTTAAGAAAATAGAGATCACACACTTCCATGCAAAAAGTATCACCCTAGCAAGACAGCATGTGCAAAATCAGCAAAGTCTAAACAATTATTCAGTGCATGATTTAATGTTCCCTCAAATTATTACTTTTATATATATAAACAAGCCCCTTAAGAAAAACTTAGACAACAAATATAAATGCAAACCAAGAAACTSGAGAAGTCAGCTTTTCCAAAAAGCATTGCCCCTGCCACACTGCCACTATGTATTTTATTTTTTTTTTTTTATTGTGCTGCAAAAGATGTACTTTGCCAAAGAAATAATAGGGTAAAAGGATCATAAGTAAACAAATATTATTGGGAGAAACAAGACTTTGATTCTTCTCAATTTGGTATGTTTAAGTCAGCCTTAAATTTATTCTAAGGTTTTGCTTATTTAATATTCTTTGTTAAAAATAAAAATCTAGAAGTCTTCCAACTCATCTAAGTTTTTCTTTTCAATCTTAATTTAAGTTTGGTCATGGACTGACGCCGAGTGCCATTTGGTAGAGCTGGGAGACGCTGCATCCCAGTAAGAGCAAACATGGCTTTGGCAGGCTTTTTTGTTTATATGCTGAAGGCACATGGGTACTACAGGGAGTCTCCCTCATGAACATGACAATTAAGATCGAAACCTGAGAGCTAAATACCCTGCACAGAAGCCAAGCAGAAGGGATCTTTTGCTGGAGTCCTTAGGAAAAGCATCTTCTACCCCAAGCTCTCAAGCGCTAGAAAAGTCATTTGCTGGCTCTTACTGCAGCTTTGACACGTGGAGCCCCCCTATAATTGTAACACCGCTCTGCAGAGCTGGATCTGCTCCGTGGCAGCAGGGTGTGGGTTCCCGATGTATTGCATCAGTTCTGCTGAGTTCAGGGCAGGGACAGAGATGAAATCATTTATCTGGCTGAAAAATGTACATCTGCTTAAATGCAACTGGTGTTTAAGAAGCACAGGAACCACCCAACTTCAGCAAAACTTCACTGATATGCTTAAAAGATGGTGAATACCAACCACAACAGCATTTCTTAACACTAAGTGCAAGAAGACTTCACAGCTAGCTCAGCYGTCAAGGTGAGGAACTGGTCTCGGTAACAGACTTTCTGTAGGAAACAAAAAGTGGCTGATTTGAATTCTGGCACTTGAACAATTCACAGCTCATAAGACAGCTCCTTAAAAGCACACTTTAAAAATAAGTTTAAAATTGGCATTGACAGARGAGGAAATTTCACCAGTTTTCTTGAAATAATTTTTTATCTGGTTACTGAATGAATACCTATGCCCACCTTCCTGTAATTCACTTATTTACATGCACAGAGGTGGTTTTCTATCTACGTGTAAGATGACCCATGAAAAGTGCAAATTGAGAAAGACTGGGTTTCAGTGAAAGTCATAAGCAGGCAGGAGTTTAAGGAACAGTAAGCAAAGCTGCATCCAGATGAGGTTTTTTTCCCTTTGCAGCCACTCATAGCCTTACAAAGCAAAAAGAGAATAAAGATTATTGCTTTTTTTTTTAATTACAAACAAACACAGCTTGATCTTGACTACATATAAGTAGTTGACTACATATAATGTAAGTAATATAAGCATTTCCTCTGAAAAGCTAACTCTTTCTTTCTCAATTACTGCTCTTTTCTTCCCAAAATTACATCTAGGATTTTATTAAAACAAAAAGGAGGGACCGATTTTAATATTGCTTGCAAACAAATCCTGTGCAAAGGCTATTGCATTAACTGAAAAAGTCTGTATTCTTCTCACAGGACTGAATTTTGACCTAACGTTGCTGCTCTCTCTCTGCTGGACACTTTAAAATAACGTGTAACTGGAAGGGAAGAACTGCCAGACAAGAATGTTAGACAGTCATTAGCTTTAATGTTAGGCAGTAGAGGAATTACTAAAAGAGCTGAATTACGTTACTGTGGAAAGACCAGTGGTTCCTGCTTAACTTGTTTTCCTAACTGATGAAATTAAACCGGTCCCATAAAACACAGAAACCAAACCAAAAGCAATTAATTCTAAGTGAGAGAAACACAGGAAAAAATAAATCAACTGTTTTCACACAAAATTTTATCCTAACACTAATGGCCATTACTAATGGCAATACCATTCCCAGTGAAATACCTCATTCGAAAACAAAGAAATCAAACAAGGATGCATATATGAATGGAAAGATTTTTTTTTTCAATACTTACACATTTTACTGAAGAATTTTTTATAGCACCCAAAATCAAAATGTTTGGTAACAGACACTAACAGAGAGAATAAAAATGTTATACTTAAAACTGAGTATCAAGTTACAGCTCTAAGTACCAAACTCCTTTCTCATAAGAACCAATTAGGAAGTTAGTCCTATCTATAAAGTCTCATCTACATGCAAAGTGAAAGGCTCAGTGTACACTTACTAAAAGAAAAAAAAAAAAAGAAAAAGAAAAAAGAAGAACTTATTTATGAGCCAAATCTTAAAATTGCTATATAAGATAAAGACAGCACTGAAAATAGGATTGAGGCGGGGGGTGGGAGGGGGCAATTGGCCACTGAACCTAAAAATAAAAAATAAAATTAGCGGTCGCAGTGGAAAAAAAAAAAAAATTATCACAAAAATAAAATGTTTCAGCATATCCTCAAACATTTATTTTGTAAAAAAAAGTGAAATATTCATATCTGTTTCAAAATAAAAACTATTTTCAAAAGAAAATGTAAATATTCTGTGTTGCAAATGGTAAACATTTCAAACTACAGAGTGGTTTTAAACTGCAAGTGTTTTAATACTCCATCATTCAGGCAGGGGCATCAAAATTATATGCCGAGTTGAATTTTTCCAAAGGATTACTACTTGCTGAGAAAGTTCAATGCAGCTGTTATGCCAGGCCATATGCTGCAACAGATGTCCTCTATTTATCACTCCAGATTGCCTTGTTTGATATTTCCTCTTAAACTTGATTTGACCAAAGTAAAAAAAATAAATCCGAAAATCATTTATGTAGTATATTAACAAGCAAATTACAAAATCGGTTTCATTGCCATATGAATCAAAGCGACTTGAATGAATTTTCCATAGTAGATGCATCTCACTGATTGTACAAGGGAAAAATAGTTACTTCCCATTTAGACTTGGAAGTTGATGTKGTTCATACATGGGAGTGATCCCAGTGCCAGAGAGAAAAGGAGAGCAAAAAGGGACCACCTCGGTTTTTGTGCTGAGACTGAGTGTGCTAAATTCAGGACAAGTGAATGGGAATTTGCCTGGGAAGCAAGGAGAAGGAGGCAGGCTGTGATGGGAAAATTGATGAAACCAGCCCCAAGCAGGTCCCCCTAAGAGAGAGGGACTCCCCTGCCAGGGCCATCGCACTGCTCCCAGCCGAGACCTTGGCACCCCGGTGACTTGTTCTGGCTCTCCCCGCTTCAGCTTCAGGGAAACAGGCACTGCCAACCTGAGGAAGGTTTTGTATCGCCGTTTTATCAGTATGTTCCCTTTTACCTATAACAATACTTTGAGTGCAACAACTTGCAGAATAAATCGGTGTCCCAGCCTGTTTCTAGGAAAGCAGGGCAGAAGATTTTAGAAGGCATCTATTTTAAAACCTCTCCTTATGTGACTGGGAGCAGCAGGGGGTGAAGGAGTTAATCTGGTAATTCCTAAAAAAGTTGAGAATGACTCTTCATGAATACAACAAATCCTATCAGTGGGTTTTCCCATTTTCAGAGCCAAAATAGTGACAGCATATTGAGAAAGGGGGCAAAGATTGTTTTATAATTAGACAGTAAATTGTAATACATTTTGTATAAAATGATTCAGTTGAACTGTCAATATTGTTTGCATAAGTGTTATTTGATAAGACAGCATCATTTCTGAAGCAAAATTACACAATTTATTAAATTACTTTTAGATTTGCCGTTACATATGAGCTATAAATAGGATGCGTTTTGAATGGCTCCGGAATTTCTTGAAGATGTTGTAGCCTATAGGTTGGAAATCAGTTTCCCAACAACTTACGGGTTGTTGTACAGCCTTTTACCTTCCCGGTTTGCAAGGAAAATGGCTACAAAGATTTGGTGTCCCAGTAAGTGACTGCACAATGGGTTCATAGGAAGACTTTATAAAATGCCTATTAATTCCTGCTCTGAGTTTGTCTGGAAATCACTTCTGCATTTCTAGAAATGATGACAGTGTTTTCTGTAGGTGATGCTAAAATCTAAAATTTAAAACTTGTCATACTGTAGAATAGTAAAGTACAGTGGCATTCCTCCCTACACGGCCGTGCCTTGGTACAGCACATCCACCGACTGTGAAATGTCAGCTCATTAGTCTGGAGAATTACAAATAGATATTTAAAGTATTTTCTTAAAATTATGATGATGCAATAGTGATTTTTGAAGACTCTTTGTAAAAACTGAAAGTAACTGATTACTGGGGTGGAAAAGCAGAGTAGCCCTGCAGCCCGCTAACCATGCAGTTGCCATTGCTAGTAACAGGCCAGAGGGTTTGTACTACCTTGGTGAGACCTCCGAAGCTGAGTTGCTTGAAGTTGTGTTGGGGCAGTAGGACCTTTAGATGGGTCAACTCTAACAACCACTTCAGCAGACCAGGTGGCTTCATTTGTTTTGCTTTTGCTTAGCTTTGCATAAACGTAACAGCAAGGAACCATAAACTATTCTATGCAAAGTTTGAGCTGTGAAATGAAATGCACGTTTTTAGTGCAATCTGAGACTTGCAGGAGATTTGACGGAGTTCGGCATTCTATATGAAATTCTCACGGGCTCACAAAACTCAGGGCAGAGGCTGAAGAATACCTTGATTAAAAGTAAAAGTATCTCAAGCAATGGGAGGGAGTCAAACTATTATGTAACCTTTGGGAACTGAAAAGGCTTTTGTACTTGAAGAAAGAAATACTGAAGAAACTATAACATATAATTCCTCCTTCAGCCATTGGCTTCAATCCAGAGTAAACAGATATGAATTTTCAGCACACAAATAATTTTATTAATGTTGAAAACAACTGTTATTTAAAAAACCTAATTAGAAGTAAATTAGTACAAAAGATTTAATCAACTTTTAAAATTGATTGTGGTAGGATATTGTACTTACAATTACATCCATTTAAAGAAAGAGTAGGAAAGATTTATTAGAGCTAGTACCCTTCAAATCTCCCTTTTGAATGAAAAGTATTTAAAACATACAAGCAAATTTTAGTGCCAAAGCAAGTAGATTTGGAAATTGTGAATCTTATCCTAAATCTATTATTTAAAAAATAATTAAGCTTAAAGTCTGTCAGTCACCTGCCTCTGTGCTTGGTAACTTCTTCAAAGCACTTGTTTAAAGTTATTAAAGGGAATTTGCTTATCTGCAGAGGAGAAACTAAGCAAGAAATGAATGAACATCTTTTCTGACCAAACCAAAACAAGCCCTTCTGAAAGCTGTGTTTTGTGCTAGCAGTTATCTATCTCCAGACTTAACCTTTCTAATTTCCTTGACTTGACAGGACACAGTGATTGGATGTTGGAGGAGAAGGTAATTCACAGAGCTGCATCTCAAGAGGCATTTATATACTTTCTGCATTTATCCCATGTCTCCATTTTCTTTAGCTACATAGAGCTATGAGCCCCAAATGATATTTGACAGTCTTATTCTCTTAGCTAAGCATATATTGAACCAAATTTACGTCAACCTTGTAGCAGCAGTATTACCATGGTTACGCCATCACGATAATTTAAGCACACAGAAGGCTTTTTACACTGTCTGTTTGAAAAGTTTGTGATAWCCAGGATACGTATCTGAACCTAAAGCATATTATATCTTTATAATCTAATTTTCAGTTAAGGTAATGCCGAAATCCTCTCTTTGGTTCCAAAAGCAACCCACTTTACACATTTATCTTCCTACCTATATTTTTATACTAAATATCAAAAGCTGCTAATTAATTAGGCCTTTCACTGGCCAGGCTTCCTTATACTTGCATTGCTCCATTACAAAACTTGAATATCATTTAAGAAATAGGATATTTAATATGATCGACACTGGAACAACATCTAATATAAACCTGCAAAAAAAAGGGATATAATAGAGATTTTAAGAAATACATCAAGGTGAAATACTATAAGAATGAAACTCATGGAAGAGTTTGATTCTTCTTTACTTAAGTCTGTGGGAAAGTCACCTCAGAGTGGGATAAAACAGCCTTTACTCATTTTCAAATCAAATTTCCAAAGAGCAATAGGGCTACAAATAGTTGCCACCTCTAAATGAAAAGTTTATATCACAATAAAATTTCACATCTGTGTTTACACACTCCAGTAACTAGGCTAATGTCAAGGGCACTTTTGCAGAAAATTATTAAATTGATAAACTGCTTCAAGATCCTAAGTACTAAATAGTCAGCCCTTTGCCATAATTTTGTTAAATATGATTTACTATACAAAAAATCACAAGTGTAATACCTTACAAAGTCCAATTAGAAAATAACATCACAAATAGGAAACAAATACAGGTGTGTGATTTTGACTTTGGGAACACCCAACATAAGAACTGCCATTGTACTAGTAAGTTAAAAATTCTAAAGAACTGGCCAGAATTACCTAGAAAAAAAACAACTCATAATAAATCTTCCACTGAAGTAAGCCAAAAGGTCCATTTAAATAGAATACTCCCTTTAACCTGCTTTACACATCACTGCAGGCTCACTAACTTGCAATTACACTGATTAGCAAAGACACATGCAAGGCTCAAAGGGACCTTCTGGAGTGTCTTGACCAATGTGCCAACAATTTATGCACATACTAATAAGCAGTATGCAATCAAAAGGAGGTTTAAACTGCAGTGGTTACCTCAAACCAGATAGATATAAGGAGGACAACATATAATTGCTTTCAGTAACACTGACAGACTATCAATAAGGTTATAAAAACCTCATTATAAACATGTGGCACCTACTAAAAATGGAACAGAAATAATAAATAATAATACAACTACATAGTAATGTTGCATAACATGGGGAGACAACAGAGGACCAACCAAGCCAAAACACAAACTGGCCACAGCTGAAATTAAAGACAGCACTAATGAATATTGGAATCCAAAATCTGGGAAGTAAATGAAAAATTTTTCCTGTCCAACCCGACCATGGACCAAATACACTTGAACAACTAGCGCTTCTTTGAAAGGAACATTATGTACAAAATGTCTTATAATTTTTCRCAGGAATGGAATATATGCTTTTTGATTCAGTGAGTAAAAATGTGAATGAAATATACAGAGTCTGCGTCTATCCATCTACATATAGCATATATGTACAGTGTTAGTTTATGCTTTTTAATTTTTTTTTTTTGTAAATGTGATAATTATCATAACATATATTTTCAGTAGACAATAGTTAAATCTCTGACACCTTAATGTCAACCAAAAAAAGCAGCAGGCTGGCTGCCAGCACAGGAAAAAACAAATTCCCCTCATTATTTATAGCTATATTTCTTTATCATCATGTGCTTTCTAAAAGTGGATCATCCACTTTTACCTTTCAATCAAATATGGTATATACAGTTTGAAAACGGGTGATACAGTCATATAAGGAGCCTCTTTAAATGGAGTTGTTTCTACTTCAGCTAGCTCATTGTTCACAGGCAGAAACCGTGTTTCTAGTTGTGATGGATTTTGTTTGTCAAAATGAGAAGAATAGCAGTTTAAATCATTTTGTCTGAGACAGGTACCCAGTTATCAGGTGGAGCTGATGGAACAAGGAGCCACTGTAGGTTGAATCTAGCAATAGCTGCTTGACCTCACCTTCTCCACAAGGCATCAACGGGATTCCTGTGTTATCCTTGCTAACACTCCGCATTTTTCATGTCACTTTTTTTTCCTGATAGTAAAACAAATAGAAAGAATGCTAAAATTGAATTTTGTGGAAGGGTTCATAATTAACTCTAACTCAGGAAAGGCAAGGGAGTCACAAATCAGCTACTCGTCGTCATTATTAACAAGTGGAAACATTTTTTTCTACCATCTGCAGGATCTGTGCTAATTTAGTACTGTGTTCTTGTCTATTTATATTTATTAGGAAAGTGTTAACATTTAATTATTTTAAAATAGAAGGCTTTTATTTTTTCCCATTAACAGGAGCTACTGTGGAAAGTAGTAGCACAGCGCTACTGGGGTGAAAACATGGCTAAATTAAGTACAGTGCATCCAGCTTATACCAACTTCTTTTCATTTACAGACCTATGTGAAACAAGATATTGTAATTCAGGTTCTCCTTGACTCTCTGGAAATTACGAGAGGCTGTAGGCAATGCTGAAATCTCTATTTCTATCAGAGTATTTCACTTCTGCGTAAATGTATATATTCACTGGTGTACCTCAGTTTACCCAGGTTCTTCTCATAAAAAACAGTGACTGTGGAAGTGTTTCTGGAAGAGTAATCTTTCAGTATTTCAGGAAGTATTTCCTGGGCATTAAYACCATTTGATTTCATAAGAGCCACGCAGCAAACTTCCCTCACAGTTTCTACATGGGAGCCTGCACTGAAACCATTTGCTCCATGTGAGAAAGCCTTGAAGCTGTATCGCTTTGCAGTAAGGTTCAGTTTGCTCCATCCAAAAATTTGAGCATGGTAAGGTTTTCCAATATTAGCCTGAGTCCTCTGCTACCAAGGAGGAGAAAGACGAGATAAAGGAAGAAGTGAAAAATTCCATTTTGGAGAGATTATGGCAGAAAGAAATCTCTGAAAAAGAGGAAAAGCCACAACTGGCACTGAAGGCAATCCTGACAAGCAAGGAGCTACTGGGATAGAAAGCTGGTCTGCAGGTTTAAGTACCCTTCCAAAACCAGTCTTGAGATAGCTGGAAATTGAAATTATAATCTCCTTAGAGAGAAGCAACAGGAAGGAAGAAAATGTGCCTGTTTGAGGAAGGAACTAATATCATAACTTTCGCTCTGGCGGGCATGTGCTTCACGGTACTTGGGGCAGGCGATGAATGCTTCGCTACTGTTCAGACAAATTGAGTGGCTAAAAACCTCTCCTGCCCATATTTCTTCCCTCGCATCTAAGTGCCTACTCAGAGTGATTCACAGCTTCGTCTTGCCAGATTTCTGGACATGTCATTTAGACTTGATAGGCTCAGTTCCCCATCCGTACAACCGAGATAATGACACTTCCCCACCTCAGAGAAGCGCTCTGAGGGCTAAATACTGAGGAGTATTTAGGGGCAGCGATGACAGAGCCCGTATGAATTCCTAAGGCAGGAACTTTGTGCCCTTTCTAAAAGTCACAAACAAGAACAGCTTTTAGGTAGACAGGAAGCATAATGAACATGAGATGGAAAGGCTCAAAGCATTATGTTTACTCCTAAAACACACATTTGCTATTATTTTCTCTGTAATTCCTTCAGGCTGTGGTGGCACTACTGAAATAATTATCGTCCTGCCACCTCAACTCAGGAAGGCTGACGGGAAGCAGAAGGAACTTCTTTGATTTYCCCTTGTGCCCACCACCAAGTCAAATTTTTTTATTACCAAGGCAGCTGCTGCAGGAGYGATCTTTCCTTCCCCAGAAAGGACAGAGGGAAGGAATTTAACTGGGGCAGCCGTCACATTACAACACTTTACAAAAAAGCAAATGAGAACTGATTCAGATGCACGATGCCTGTTTCCTAAGAGATGCAAGATGAGAGGTGCAGCTATGAGCCTTGCTTTGGAAAGGAGCTTTGCAGAACGCTACCACTACCGGGTTTGCGTTTTCAAAGCAAGGGCCAGTGATTTGCATTCTGAAAGGCATAAAACCTGGCCAGGGCAAGCAGTGGCCTTCTGGGATGTACTGGCTACTAAAAACAAAAAACCAACACAAAACCAGGCCCAGGAATAAAATCTTGAAATACCACTGACTTTGATTCCATTCCTCAAGGTCACCATCTTGCTCTGCTCCCCCTTCATAGGTGTCCAGTACTCCTGATGCTCACCATCCCTGGGAGCTGCATCCACCACCAAAGACTGGTTACTGCCTACCACTGATGGTCAGTACCTACTCTTCTCGGTAGTAACAGTTTGAGGGCATGCTAGCACACACATCCTTTCCTTCTGTGGGAATTCAGGAAAATTTAACAACATACTGTGCAATGGAAGGAATGTAAACTGTAGCCTAGTATCTTTTCTTTAAATGACCTAATGACATGATGTCTCTGCCTACAGACAGCATGGGAAGTGCCACTACAACTGCTGAGGTGTACAGCTGATGCTCATTAGCAGTTTGCCACTTACTACTCAGAATAAACAGGCAGAATGTTCCCTGGAGCCAGGACACAGACAACATAACCAAGAGACAAACAAGTATGTTGAATCCGAAGCGGTGGTTACACTTTATTAGATCTGTCAGTAATTCTGTCACTCTGCAAGAGGCACCATCCGAGCTCGTGTAASCCAGTATCTCTGCCCCATTAATCCTGCCTAACTAGTATGAGGTGATAGGTGTTGTAACTAAGAAACAAAATTAAATATGAAAATCTACATTTAATGCACCCCATGCAGTTTATTCAGACACCCTCAAGGAAGGAACCTGGAGTCAACCAAAGGATGATAATCTTATCAATTGTATCCTAAATGAGGCCTGACCCACAAGGGTAAGTAACTTCTGCAGAAGCACAGATGATAGTGTGTACTCTGATGGTTCTATGACAGAAGGGACAACTTTTCTTACATATTTTAGTAGGAAAATCATCATGGAAATACAGGCATTGTAAAATAGGATAATGAAAAGATCCTAAGAATTTTTATTTGTAGCATTAAATTAATCACCATCTATTTGATGTTAGCAATCAAATAGAATGAAATCACAAAGTGAAAAATCAAAGAAACCATCTAGTTTCTGTTTTGCATTTTAAATAGGATAGCTTAGGGGCAAGGGGAAAAAAAAAACTCCAAACATTTCAGAC
>JAYKAV010003201.1:209620-231157 GCA_035582835.1 Phoebastria nigripes
AAACAAAAAAACCACAAAACAACAAAAAAACCCACCTTGAATTTCATAAGGGAAAAAGTCCAAACAAACTTAAAAAAATCAGATTCTACTATATCAAGAAAAGAAATAGACTCCACCACTACCTGCATGCCCTGTGTCTAACATACATCACATAGCATGCTATCAAATTTCAGAAAAAAGGCTTCAGAAGATGACGTTGTCCATCTCTCTAACATGCTTTTCCATTTTCCTATCAGAACCACAAGAAAGGTAAAAAAAAACCCAAACAAATCCTCCTTCTCACTATATAGGATATAAAAGAAATGAATAACAGCTTCTAAGAAAATTCAGTAAAATCCAACTTCTGCTTGCGCAGCCCTACACCAGACAGGAGGGAGAGCAGAGCACAGCTGACGGCAGGACTCCCACCATAATGTATCTGTGTATGGAGCACATCTCCTGCAAGAGCATTCACAGCTAACCAAGAACAAAGTGACCAGCAACTGTAAGCATAAACCATGCCTGCATCTGTAAGCTGTCTGCATAATACTAAATAAAGCTATTCATACATTACATATATCCAAAAGGACTGAAAGTGTTTTGTTACAGCAAAGAAGATGGTAATAAAATAGTTACTGATGCAGCAAGTGGCATGCAGCACAGAACTGTGCTTGCAGGGCCTATATAGAGTTTGAACAAAAAATATTGAAAGATTCAAACCTGTGACCAGTTCTCTGATTTCCAAATCTGTAGTCTTGCGGAGTAACCGTACTAACGCTGGGATACCACCACAGTTTTTCAGAGCAATTTTGTTGTCATCATTTGCCTTGCCATATACCAAGTTTCTCAAAGCTCCACAGGCACTACGGTGGACTTCTGTCATCCGATGGTCCAATAGGTCCACCAGTAATTGTATTCCGCCTTGTCTTCTTATCTGAAACAGGCCAAAGTGATAATCATAAAATTAGGGAATGAACACCGGCATTGTATATGCTACCCAATGTAATTAAGCTGTGGTTTATGCAGGCTATGCTGCAGCAAAGGTATGCTGGTAGCCCTGCAAAGCTGCTACGTTACACTGCTTTGATTCCTCGTATTATTTTTTCAGTGGCAACGTAACTGTACAATGACTGTACTGAACCTCTGTAAAAGCAGCCAAAAGTTTGTCAAGAGTGTTGCCTCATCAAGATTTCTCAAGGTTCAGCAAGGTTTGCCTTGGCAAGGGTTTCTCCTGCGCTGCAGAAACATCATCTGCTTTGGAGTGTAACACATCGCAAACTAGAGGAAAAACCACAAGACTACGGCAAACAAAAAAAAGCACTTAATGCAATAAAGTTTTTAGGGGTCCCTCCTTTCACATTTAATTACTTGGAATGTGAGCAGCTACTGTAGTCTCTGTAAGGATGTTATATCAACAAAATCGGGAAGAGTAAAGATGGAAGGAAAAGGAGGAAGTCTGCACAAACATAAAGACAAGGATGATGGACAAATCATGGAATGCTTGTTCTATCACGATTGAGGGYGACCCTTAAGTGATGCAGGTGCAGAAGTCTTATTCATTCCTAAGGTGGCCT
Source organism: Phoebastria nigripes (assembly GCA_035582835.1). Classification (NCBI taxonomy): domain Eukaryota; kingdom Metazoa; phylum Chordata; class Aves; order Procellariiformes; family Diomedeidae; genus Phoebastria; species Phoebastria nigripes. Next base: position 211,174 of record JAYKAV010003201.1, read on the forward strand.
ACAAAATAAATTTCTAATGGAATATCTTATATAAAATATCATTCTAGAAAAAGCACAAAAATGTTTGAGGCAAATGATCAAGAAGGTCAAGAATACCATGAAATATTTATTATAAAATCCGTTTGCCACAAATCCATCCTTATTGTTCTCTGGCACTATTTGATCCTCAAACAGTAACTAGTCTTGGATCTAATTTTAAGAAACTAGACTGACTCATAACTAACATCCAAGGAGTACAATGCTTTAGCTTTAAGTAAGTTATACAGACATCTCCGTCAAAAAGTTTCTCCATATGTGTTGTTGGCTAAGGCTCAAACCAAGCCAGGCACATCAGCTGGCCATTTTACCACCTCTAGTAATATTTTCCTTAAAACTTTAAAAGAGAGACAGCTACAGAGTGTTTTCAAAACTGCAGGGAAAGGTGAGACATTAATTTTAGAATCAAAGTTTATGATGAAAAGTTTTGAAATCTTTGTGAAGTTGTTCTTCATGGCCACGTGTTCTTGGGGCTCTTTGCAGGGCAGAGGCTTGGGAGTCGGAAATGGTTAAACAAAGCACACTAAAATTTATTAGAAATTCATGCTCTACCTACTAACTTCAAAATATTTAAGTACAACCGATGTATGGCATTTCATGAATCTAACACAAGCTTCACTGCAAATAAAGACTGAAAAATGATTCAGCCTTTGAGGTTCCAAAATCGAGCTATACAAAATTGCTCATTGATAAGATGGAAGTTCTCTCTTTCTTCTACCGGCTTATCTGGCATATTCCTATTTTTGTAATAACAGCAAGATCCAGTAATAGAGCAGTTTTGTAGTTAAAAAGTGTATATGCTGAGATGTTACAGTATTAAATTAAAATGTTATAATGTGTATACAGTTACAACACACCCTTGGGTTAAATGCGAAAGTGATAGCATTTAAACTAAATATTCTCCCTTAAATAGGCTTTATATCAGTATACCATGTCCAACTTTCTGAGCAACGTACAGCAGCCGGCACTACATGGAGAGTGCAGAGATGTGAATGGACATTGGTACAATGTATCAACTTCAGGCGGAAAAGTTCATTAATCTTTTTGAGAGCCCATGCTTCTACTGCTCAGAGAAACCATGGCATCTTTCAGTTTAGAAACCAGAAAAACAGATCAAAGAGAAAAGGTGTTGCAATGCATCTCACTGATCAAAACTTTACCCATGTGAACAGGACGACTTGCAATGAAATCATTTGCTCCTTTTCAAGCCAGGAAAAAATTACCAAGTTTATCTGGGAGGGATGGGGGGTAGCGTTGTTTGTTTGCTTGTTTTTACAATCCATCACCATTTAATCTTCAGATTAAAATATGTTCACTTCCTCTACTACCCAGATTCTCAAAACCAAGCATACTACATGAAGAGCTACCTACATAACAAAATAGATGACATTTATTGAAACAGACTAGGAACAAAAATTTATGCATCAGTTCTACAAAAGGTGAACCAACCACTGAGCTTCACACTTCAACCTCTGAAAAGAAATAAGATCTGATGGAAAAAAGAACACAGTTAAAAAATACATGAGTTGTTCTGGTATGATGAGTAATATCAGGAATGATGGAATGAAAACATGCCTGCTGATCTTTGTGTTTTATATTTTTAAAGCACAATATGCTGAATGAATATTTTAATTGCTTCACTGGTAAAAAAAGATTACGAATGAGAAGCAGTATTAACTCTGTAGCAAAAACCATTCCATGCTCTATAATTCATCTGAAGACTCAAAAGGCTCTGCCTCCGTTCAGAGGCACGCTGTGCCTGTGCTGTTTTCCCCACTCTCCCTCTCAGACACAGCCAGGTGGCATCTCAGGCTCCTTCGTAGTTTCTCTTGTGGACACTCTCAGGTGACAGGTTTTGCCATCTTGTGCTCCCTTCTAAGGGAAAATGTGTGGTTCTGCCACGTTCAGCCGGCATTCCTGAGCTGCACCTTGCCCCTTCAGTCACGGTACCCGACAGCACACTAGTACGCAGCTCATGCAGCTCCTCCTCTCCCAGGAACCTGAAGTCAGCAGCAGACTGAAGTGATTCAAAGATACTTTCTTAAAAGCAAGGGCATTAAATGTTCACCTAAAATGCATTTCTGTCAGAAAAAAATATGCGTAATACAACAGAAATGAAACCGATGTTACATAACACTTTACCTAACTTGACAAAATTTCTTAAATTCTACTGAAGAAAGAACCTATTCTTACCCGGGAAAGACAAGACTTATTTTGCAAACTTTCTTTGAATTTCCAGGCTCAGATACTTGGCAAAGTGGCTGTGTCATGCAGGCAGAGATGAAGCTGATTCTCCACAAGTGGGAGCTCAGTTTCTGATGCTGTTCTTTATCTGGACTACTGTCTTGCTTTGTTTTTGTTTTTCCAACAGCCCATTATTCACCAGAAGTCTCACCCCATCTTTGTGTTTCCATCACATATCTATATAGCTGTTTCTATACAGCTATATTCTCCAGCAGGTTTAACTATGCCTGACAAATTGTGAGACTGTGATGGATGTTACCAGAATCTATTTACATTTAAGGAAACTGAGGCAAAGGAAATGAAATTCTTTGTTCAAGTCCTTCACGGAGTTAGAGCTGCAGCCTGGAGGACAATTCTGACCTAGTGAGTCTCCGGGGGTAGATCTCAGCCGAGCTAAATTGTCACGGCTCCAGTGAGTTCAACAGCAGCGCTACCGCCAAATGCCTTTGCCAAGAATACTTGGATGGGTGGATAAGCAGCAATTTTCACCAATGGGGCATCAAATCCCACTCCCCCAAAGGACTTTCGATAAATACTTCTGTCTCTCTCCTGACTTCATATGAAGAGAACATTTCTTAATGTAATATTTATCGACACATCAGTGGCTGCTGCCTTGCTACATCTAGGAGAAAAAGAAAATAGAATAYGCCGGAGTCTGCTTGCCCGCTAGAACCAAATAATCAGCATAGTACCAAGTTATCAGGAGATATAGGAGACCAACTCTGTTCTCGCACAGACCAATCCCAGAGTAGCCACTTCTGAAGTCAAAAGAATTAGCTTCAACTCTGCAGCACAACTGAGTTCGCCTAGTCATATCATAAGGTTTATTCTTCCTGTCTTGAATATATTGTCCCTTTTTTACACCGTCTCTTCTCAAAATAAAAAAAAAGAGGATCAGACTAGAAATATTAAAAAAGCTGGGTGAATCTGTGTTGCAGTGTTTCTCAAGTGACTCTTAATCCATGGACACCGTTAATTTCTGAATGTTCTTCCCTTTTTTTTCTCATTAGAAATATTTTGTGTATGTCTTTGGAAGATGCTGTTAGAGAGTTGCTAAATAAATACATCAGGCTGCGTTCTTTCACACGTGGCATTATGGAGTGTATGGCAAATCCTATCAGGATGAGGCATCCCAGCATGCATAAGCCTGAATTAATTCTGTTGAGCCTTCTCAATAATGACTCAGTGTAAACCTGTGCTGATCAAAGTAAAAATTGAAAGAATGGAGATTACATGAATTTTGTCATGAAAAATTTTCCATGGAAGAATGCACAAAGCTGCTTTCCTCTGATGAATCATGTGTTTTCTTTTTCCAGCAAATTTTTAAACTTTCCTTTTAAAGTTGGCCCTCCATCATTAATGTTACTGTCCACTTGCTGGTCAGAAGAACTTGCTCTGGCCAAGTCCCATGATGCCACGACACAGACAGACAGGACAGGAGAAGGTGCCAGATTTTCTGGTGCGCAGACAGGTAAGAGCGCACTTACATCAGCATGATTCCAGAGTCTTCTCCTCTGGCATCGTAAGAACTTTGTTTTTGCATTGCATCTGAGAACATATTTGTATTCACAGTATACAGATAAAAAGTGCATTTGGGCTCGAGACGGGGTTCAGACCAGTGCTGGAGGCAGTGAAGATGTTATCCGYGTCCTAATAAGGAGAGCCTGGATGTCTCATGCCAAGAGCCTTTGAGAAATATAATTTATCAGTTTCAAGGCTGACTTTTGATTCAATGGATTTGGCTTCAGCGGTCAAGAAGCCAAGATCAGTTCACAACAAATTTTCCATGGTAGTGGACTGTTAGATATTTAATCTACCAGGACTTACACATGACCAGCCTGAAGCACATGCATTGGTAAAACAAGTCAATAATACATTGATGATATGTCTGAAACAAGATAGATATACTTGATTACTGTATGACTTCAGCATATGAATTATTTGAGCTTGCTCTTCTAATTTGATACAAGAGATTGGATGGATGCGTGGAAAGAAAAGAAATGTAGGATGTGAAGAGTATGTAGATACCTGGAATGGAAGGACACCTGTTTTGTGAGGACATCTTTTCAATGGCTGTCCAGCATATAAACAGAGATGAGACAGGAGAAGTAATAAACCACACTTATGTATGCAAACCCTACAGAAGAGGCAACACCAAAGACAGTCTGTGAAGTCACTAGTTGATGGGCTGCTGAAGGAACTGCTCAAATGCTTGGAGAGGTTCAACCTGAGCTTTGCTAAGTGGTAAAGGGTGGGTAGGGGGATACCCAGGGAGGAATGAATGACAAGGTCATCACAGGTCTTATGGGAAAGAGCATGCTTATGGGATGCTTTCAGGAGATTGTGGCAGTGTGCAAAACTTATGGGATGTTTAGCAGAAGGGCAAAGGTAGAAAAAGGGAGACATCCAAATGCATGGGGGAGGAAAAACATGAGAAAATAGAGAGAAGGGCGTGACAAAAGGGGCTGGTCATGTATAAATAAGTTGCGCTTCAGTACGCTTGTCCGACCAAACCCTGTGCCTGATCACTGCAGTCTGTTTTATTTTCTTATTAAGCCTAATTCCTAACAATTTTCCTGGATGAGGACGGTTTACATTCTGGATCGGCGTAATGCTAGTGAACCTCGAGCTGCAGTAGCTGATAAGCAGGGTAGAAGATCTGGGAAAGAGCTATCAGAGACACCGTAGATCTAGGGGATAGATACTGGTGGGACCAGGGTCTGAGGATGTGTTACTAGGCAGACCAAAGGTCTGAGCCAGCTACCAAAGAGTCCTCTTTGTGTCTGCATGTGTGTGAGACGAGACCTGCCAGCAAGCTTTGAGCCTGATTAGCCGGAGATTAAGGACCACGTACTATTGTTCGTGTTTGCATGAGTGCTGCTTTGTGTGCATGGAAAGCCTGTGCAGGCACTGTTCTCACGTTTGTGTTGATCTGTTGTGTGATCTAAGCTTCTTTGACATACATACCTAACAAAATTAATAGGGCCGCTTTTATTTCTAGGATGATCCATATCTGATTAATTTCTCATTCATTTATTGTATTGGTTTTGTAGATCTGTAATTTAGCTTAGTGTATACTACACTATACTTGAAATTTTAACTGGGTTACATGTTCAGCCTTATATCATATTTACTGAAGGATACAGAACAAGAGAAATCACCTTCTGGCTTGTTAAGCTAGTCTAATGGAGAAGCGCCCACCTTCTGATGCAATGCCGTAACACGTCCTCCTCTACTTCCAAGCAGCAGTTAAGAGTTTGGTCCCGATGACTCTGAAGACTACTAACACTAATTCCACAGATGGGAGCAGGGGGTTCATGCAGCATTCAAGCACTAGTCTTATACAAAGGATACGTTGGAGTCAGTGGATCAAATACAGAGCTCCATTAAAAAAAAATCCAGAGACCTCTCCTGAGGTATATTTAGCTCCTTTTGGGAAAGATGTCTGGATCTACAGCTCTCGGTATCTTCTCCCTGCTTTGTATTACATTGGTTAAATATAACCTTTACTCTTTTTGAGACTACTCCGGTCAAAGGATACTTTCTGTGCTCTAAAAAGAACTGACAGAAGGACAATTTATGAACATGGGACCTCTCAGGAAAAAAAAAAAGTGTAAGTATTGAAGGAGATATTGCAGCCTTCTTAATTTACGTTTTACTTTTCATGACAAATGCATGCCAAAGCTTGCACAAATCGTAACACAGCTTGAAACTGAATTATTGTCAGATGTAAGCAGTAACAGCATTACAATCCATGACCTTAACCGACAAAACATGCTACCTGTCACTGATTCAGCACAGAAGCCATGCTGTTCCTCCAGGCTCTCTGTTTAAAGTCTAACAATCGGATGTGAAAACTCGACTGGCTTGCTTCCCTGGGGATAGGGAAGGTTTGCCCGAAAAGTGAGGATAACCAGGACTGTCAGAATGAGCAGAATTCGTGCTTTGACTTACAATCAAAAGTATTAATTTCTCACATTTAGAAGGACAGGTAACTTCTCAAATGTGAACAAAATATAGGTGAGCGATCTTTCTTCGTATCAAGGTATCAGAAAACTGGCCCTGGAATCTGGCTGTTGCTTATGGCTTTGCAACAGCAGAAGCAAAGTCAAAGCAAATAGATGTTAGCTGTTTTGACTATTACTATGGTTTTGAACTCTATTTTGAAATAAAAATTATTCTATTCCTCCCAGCAGCGAAGAAGGGAAGCAAAACCCTCTCTTTCAATCACTGCATAATGGAAATTGCCTCTCCCATCCCTTGGAAGGCTGTAAAAACCCGAGCTAGAGATTCAAAAAGGAAGAAAAGTGAAGCTTCAAGTTTTAAACAGTTTAGCCACAGACTGTTAGATAATGAAGTATTCCAACACAGCCTAAAAATATTGCTGTGATAGAAACCAAAACACCCTTCCTCTTCTATTTATACTCAGCAAGTGGGTATCTGAGATATTGTTCAAATTTTGCCAGTAGGTATAACTGGAACATCCTCTTCTGCATTTAATTCTGACTACCCTGCCTTACAAAGTAAAATATAATGGAAACAGAGGAGGATTGAGAATAGGTGACAAAAATTGTTAGAGACGGACAGAGTGATAAAGCGTGTTTCTAAAATAACACAATCTCTTCTTCCCAGTAAGACATTAAGCGTTCCACTTAGATTAATTCCTGGTTAAACGCTTACTTTCCACATTTTTCTTAATAATTACTTTTGAATAACTCTTCATCCAAAGGAGGAGAAGGAAATCCAACAACAATCAAGCCTTCTCAGACATCCTAGACATTAATTGCCAGCTTAATTGACATAACGCACTGCATCATCCACCACTTACTCTGTGACATTTCCATTATTAAGAAAGCATGTTTCAATATATCAAAACACAAGTGTTTAAACACATGGAATTATTTTTAATGACACTGTGTTACATATGGAACAGAACTAAAAAATAACTGACTGCTAGCACAGGTGATGGTATATATCCAATAAACCCCAAATTAAAAGGACAATTCAATTTAAGTCTGCTTCTGGAAATTTTTAGTAATAATTGGTTTTAATGTTCTTAGATGCCGGTTTTCTAACTGGCAGAATAAGTGCTTATTATTTCACACGTGAATGGATTCCGAGCAATTCTGTTGCATGGGTGTGGGAAGGAGACGCTACAAGTGAGCAGAACCAAATGTCAAAAGCATTTTTAAGCAGTGGCAGGCAGTGTGGTGTTTCTGAGACACTCTTTGATTACGGCCACCCTGCTCCTCTCACCATTTGAGCAGACCGGTGCGCCCACACAGACCAGGGCACTCCAGGAGAGCCCAAGAGGCCACTGCCCRCACAGCAACTTGACCGCACTGACCAGTTGTACACACTATCCATGAAATTATTACATTTCTAGATTTTTTTACTGCATTTCCAAATCCTCTCCATGAGACCTCTCCGTTACTTATCTTTGCCTTGTTTACATTACTAAAATGACTTTCATCTAAGAGGGAAAAAGCCACTATTTTTCGGAGACGGGTTTGGAAGATGGGCAGCCTCATTGCTAGCCAGTTTCAGAGGGCTGATTCCTAACACTTAAAATGGATGTGAAGGGAAGAAAACAAATCTCCATGAAAACAGAATATGGGAATAGTATTTAGTACAATATGTCTCTTAAGATAGATGTACTGGTTCAAACTTTAATTCCTCTCCACTATTTCTTCTGACGTGCCTATGGAACAGCAAGTAGACAATACAAAATCCGTACGTTGCAAACGCACATGAGATTTATTACAGACGAATTTACCTGTAACATTATAGGGTAATTTAGTCTCATTAGCAAAATAATTTGCTACAAGTTTAAAAAAGTGCTGAGCAATTTTAGCTTAAAATAGAGTGGAATGTTATGCAAATTGCTGCATTAGCTCTGAAGTCTAATTTGTTTAAGGAATCTAAATCTAAATTGGATCTAGGTCCCATTTAAGAATGGTTTTGTCATTAGGACTTGTTAGATCAGACACAAAGGCAACATAAAGCTGTGAACAGGCATAATTTAAATAAATTCAACCACTGGTACATATACAATGTTCTGCTTTACGTTAAATAAGAGTTGTTCCCTGTGTGCTAAACTGCAGCGTGTGGAGAAGGAGGGGGATCTTTTTGCTGYGCCCGTAGAAATCAGGTAGGTGTTTGGAGGAATGGTTGTGCGACACATGAGGACGCACAGCACGGGGTCAATACTCAGAAGCTTTTGTCTGGGAATGGATATTCCATTTCTGTTATGGAGTATACATTTTTTTTTCCCTGTGTCTCTTAAGTGACCTCTTTAGATCCTGGGATCTATGTGTGGGGATAACAGAGACTCAAAAACATGTTCTGAACAGGAGGAGACTCAAAATCATGTTCTAAAATTGCCCTGAAAAGGTATGAATAAATGCGCTGCTTTCTCAGTCAGTAAGCCTTAATGTATTCAGCACTGTGATACATTTTGTTTTTCATGCTTGGTAGGAAGGCTATGCCTATTATAAATCAAGGTTTTAGCATGATTTTATTTTTTACTAAGAAAATCTCCTGCTAGGTATGTTACCTATAATAGTAAAGCAGTTTACCCTAATACTTTTAAAAAACGTTAAATTTGTAGGCCAACACAAGCATCCTATTCTAAATCTAAACACAAAGCATTAACGGGATCATCCAAATAACAGTCCTAACTGCAGGTGTAGAGCTGACCTAAAGTGCTTGTCTGACTGTGAAGGTATCAGAAAAGCAATTTTCAATCCCACTGTTAAAAGCAGTATCCTAAAATGAACAGATCAGCATTGACCCGCATTAACCAAGCTTCTCAGCTTTTGAATCACTGGGGGTATAAACTAACACTGAGGAACACACACAAATTAGGAAAAATACACATAAGCCAAAGCCCTTAGAAGGTATTGTAATTACTTGATTTTAATTCGGGGTCTTTGCTTTTTTGAAACAGTCAAAAAAGGTACAATACTAAAGAAGGTTCAGCAGCGTGCACTTTATAGATAATGCAACGGTAATATTAATTTAGGATGCAAAGGACATTGGCATTACTCAAACACTGATCTAGTACTGTCTGAAGAAAAATGAAAAATGATGATTAACACCAAGGGTTTGGATCATTTACTTTCTGGTATTTAAAAAGAATTAAGCAGCTATTTGAGAATGAACGATTACATTTATTATTGGGGAAAAAAAATCAACAGATATACTCCAGGTAAGAACATCCTGGTATTCCTATCACCAGATTCCTAGTGAAGTTAAACAAGATACAGAAAATCCAACAATTTTTTTATGTGAGGAAAAAGTAAGTTTTTTAGACAAATGCAGTAGGTCAGTACTTCAAATATTCTAACAGTAACAGAGGACACCAACTTAGTGTTAGATGAAAATTTCTGAAGCTGTAGTTAACTATATACAGTTAAGCGTATTATTAGTGGGATTTAGTCAATGTGAACACAAACACCGCCTTGGAACAAGGTGGCCACCAATAAGACCACAGAAAATTCCTTTTTTTCAGTCATTTAAGCCCCAACAACAGAACAACTCTATCTGACGTTTCAGCTCTAATCGGAAATTCAAAAAGATCCTTTTTTGATGCTTGCTGTAGCTATCACAGATAGTTTGCCTCACAGAATAAACAACATGCCACTTCTCAGATTAAAAATACATTTACAATTTATTAGATCAAGCATCATACTGCCCCCTGATGACCTCTGTTCCCATGACATTCTCTACCCCGATTTAAACAAGAGGTATTCTCTCCTTTTAACTGATGTATTATCCTCCAAAGAATCTCTCAGTCACATGAGAATTTTCTGTCTTAAAGCTGAAGTATTTGGGGGCCAGTTACTGTCTCAAAAGCTAATGAATGCATTCTTAMAACATCCCTCTTTGGTAGGAAGTTTTGCTAATAGAAACTCAGGCACATAAAATTAAATTATTTGCCTAAGGTCAGAAAGGCAGGCTGTGGCACAGCTACGACTACGACCTGTAATGTAAGAGTTCCAGTGCAAAGCTGCACTGCAGAATCTTTCCTCCCTCTCCCCATTTACGTGAKTATTATAAATGGAGTAAAAGTCAGCACGAGTAAACCTGCCTCATATCTAAYGTACTTTGTAATACCCACAGTTCAATATGCAAAATTATATATATATAAAAGTATGTCTTATAATAAGTGTGTGTGTATACATATATATACACACACACACATATATACACATACTAGTACTGGTTTGAATATTTTTTTTTCCCTTTGTCTAGCTCAGGTTCTCCTTGCCTTCTAAAATCCACAACTGTCTTCTGATTTTTTTCTACATCTCCTATACTCTTCGAAATAGGGGAGGACCAGAACTTCACGCAGTATCCAGGACATGCGTAACACGGACTTGCAGAAGGCCCCAGCAATGTTCTCTGTTTCGTTCTCTATTGCTTTCCTGACGCTTAACCTTCCACTCGCTTGTTGAACTGACAGTAAGCTTCAGATGACACTTTCCAAAAGCTGTCCAGCATAACGCAAGACCTCTGTTTTTCAATCAGCAGAATACAGAAGAAGCATACAGAAATGAGGAACAAGCAAAATAACCATCAAAAATAGTGCCACCTCACTGCCAATGGACTAACTGCTTACTACTCTATAAAGCTTGTAAGTTGCAGCAATTTTTCAGTTGCTCCTGGACACAAGAACAGCAAAGTAGCAGTTTCGAAAAAAAACCTCACCCAAAACCCTGTAATACTTTTGTGTGTGGACTAAGGATTGTGTCCCTTTCTTTAGGGCCTTGCTTGGTTAACCATGTGCCCGCAATACGTCTAGTGAAGCAAACAGCCAGATGCAGCCGTGCTGCTGACACTGGTGGGCAGCATTCCCACCTGCTCTTCAGCAACTGCGGTAGCAGGAACAGCTCAAATATAAGGGGCTGATTCGGACCTATTGTGTCATTTATTGTTTCGCATTAACTGTTTCTTTATATATGTTAAATGATCCTTATAGTGGGCATTACAATCCCTACTTCTTATACAGATGAGTATGCAGGAACAAATCAAATCTCTCTGTGAAACTAAAAAACGTTATTATATTCCAAGTAACTTTTACATCTCACAGATGTAATGCATTTCTGTATCTGCCTGAACCAAGGTCTCTACAAGATACCAACTTTAGAAATGTCAGACATTTACCAGTAAGGAGGACTTTTCCAGGATGAGGAGAAGGAGAGAATCTGGCCCACGACCAGTAAAAAATGTACAAAACTTCAGAATTTCAAAATGGATAATTTTTTATATCTTGTTTTTAATTGTCTTGTTTTTTCTTTTATTCCTTATGTGGTACGAGTCATACTCTGAGTTATACCAGCGTAAACCCTAGAAAATCGACTTCAGCAGCATTGCTATAAATTGACTCTGAGATTACATTAAGGAGACTCTGGTTCAAGCAACTTCAAATAGTTTTCTGCAGTGGCTGGATAGACAGGTAGGCATCTTAATTTTAGAGCCTTAGGTGCCTCTACAAACCTGTGCCTTCTGCTGCAACCACTCTCGGTAGCTTAGTAACAGCCATCTCTTTGTATTTTTAAACACATTTTGGAGATTAGCTGACGGCCTTTACCTTAGAAGTTTCATTTGCGTGGCCTTTTTATCAGCACTACAATTCACCTTATCGAAATCATTTTGCCGCCAACCTTTTTTGTACAGATGTGTTGAGAAAGCATCAAATTACAGGTATTGATATCAATCTAGGTTATTTTATTATATTTCTATATGTAGTGTGCAAAGTCTTACCGTGGCTTGCTGGATGATGAGAACAGTAATAAAAAAATATGCTCTACAATAGGAAAGTAATCCTCTGCATTCACACATCAGCCTAATAAATCAGAGAAGCAATTGGCAGAAGAGTTATGAATAGAAAGAAATCCATGGTATATATACTAGAACATTATACTGCTTGAAAAAGTTGCAAATATATTTATTGCCCATTCAAAATGTGGGAACATCACATTACTTATGTCAAATGACACTGTCTTTCAGTGTGTATTATCTTTCCTTCACTACCGCCTAATATCTTCAAATACAAAAGATACAGCTTTTACAAATGTTTTAATACAACCGGGACATTTTTTCCCCAGACCAGTGGAGAGAGATTCACGACACAGTGCAATGTTCTTACTGCATCTGCCGCATGCCACAGAAAGTAGCACGAAGGCATTCATCTTGCGCACATAATACTGATTTTTTTTTTCTCTCCTCCTAACTGCGTGAAAAGTATTATCACCAGATGTTCACATCTGAATTTTCGGGCTAATTGAGTTTATTGCCTAAARTTCTCTTCTATGTGGTTACTCATTCAGAGGCAAACTCTGGCTGCCCAGAGCTGAAAAAGATAGAAACCTTTAGCCAGTATTCTCATCTCCTGCGAGGCAGACGCTGTAGGAAYGAGTGCCAAACCCAGATAAATAGAAGATCTAGACAGGTTTTGTTCAAGACCTCACTCACTCCCTTCAGCCCACAAGACGACCAGTGCCAGGCCCCTAAATGGCAGCAAAACAGAGGTCAAACTCAGTATCCCAAAGGTGTTTGCAGACACTGCTAACAGCCTGCAGCGTAGGGCATAGACAGGATAGTCCAGACAACAACAGCGAAGCTGCAATTACCCATATGAAGCATGGACAGTTGTTAATAATTAAAAAAAAAAGATTTTGGCTTGCTTTGGCTCTAAATAATCGTTGCTCACTATTTATTAGTATCATAGAAAAATGTATCTTAGAGAGGAACTTCTGGGAAGAGTGGGCAAAACTGTCCATTTGGCTATTCCTTGGAGAGGGAATAACTGGGCAGTGGCCSGGGGGCGGAACGGGAACATGAAAGCAGTGTAAAGCAGTGTGTGGGGTAAAAATACCGATACATATTCTCAATACTAAGCCCACTATTTTGCAAAATAATAATGTTTTCAGTCATTTTGTAAATTCACTCTATTCAGTCTCTTTACAAGATGGGAGAGAATGATGTAATGTTATGAAACGACTGAAAACAACAGGAAGGCAGAAAGCAAAATGTCTATTTTTTGCTTATCTAGCATTAACTCAGAAAAAAMCAACCACAACTAGATGTTCCATTACGTTTATGAAATAATATACTCTTGTTTGTTTATTTTTAAAACCACGTCACTTTACAGGACTGATACTTTGTCACTTTGCAGGACTGATACTTTACTCCCAGTTGAGGCTTTTTTTCAAAAGGAATAATTTTGAAATGTGAATGCAATAAACCCGAAGCATTAATCAAGGTCCTTAGCAGAGCAGAGGAGTAAAAGACAAGAACTGGCCCTTGCAATCTGCCACTACTTTGCTGTGCAGTCTTCAGTTAACATCCTAACTCTTCAATTTCCTCTTCTAACCGAATGTTACTCCGGTGGGGCTTGTCATTAATTCATTTGTTTAACAACTGTAATATTTTCCTAATCTTACATCAAATGAAATATACGCCAGGTGCATAGTAAATCATTATAATTCAGGCAAAGTATCCTGACGACGAAATCAAGAATAACCATGGTTAAATGGCCCCAGAGGGATCCCAGAGTGTAAAATGCCACTCCTTCTGTGCTACAGAAAGCACAGATTGTGGGGACACTGCACAGCACTCAGTGACATTCATTAATACTCAGTCTTAATAAATGTAAAGACTGCACAAAACAAAGACATGCACTCTATCGTCAGAAGAGATAAATGTCATAAAATGATAGTGCCTAAATTAGATGGTGAAACAACGGAGAGACGCACTCAGAAATGCTTTTGAAAGCAAGATGATCAGTTTAATTCCCTGATAGAAGGTGGGCTTTTATGCTTTTTAAAAAAAAAAAAAAAAGTGAAAAGGCCAATGTCATGTCCCGCACAGGCAGGATGTGACAGCCTAAAACAAAGTGGAAAGGCCTACCATTTTATAGTTAACCACGTTTCTGGAATTTATTAGCAACGTAAAGACAATTTATTAGCAAGAAAAAACAGATTGATACATTTTGATAAATATTATTTAGTAACTCAGTGTTGGACTCTAGATTGGGAGAGATTAGTGAATGCAAGTGTGTTTTTTATTATCGTTATTCTAAAAAATAACGTTTTAAGACCATTAAGCATGTAAGTGGTCTTAACAACAGTGTTAGGATTATTGTGTTAAGACCAATGCAGCCATTTCTGCCTCATCTATTTTAGTTAATATTAAAGAGGGAAAATGTTCATTCACAGAGTTGTATTATAGGCCATGAGTTAGTGCTTTGCTTCACACAATTCAAACTAAAAGAGGAGAGAGGGTATCAYGGAGACAGCATAAAGGGACATCCAAAGCAGACATAGCAGACACTTCAAACTAGCRCTGTAGTTACTGAAATGCTATCAAATATACTCTCTTGCACACCTATCAATAGAGAAGGGCTTGAAGTGCAGAAATGGTTGTTTTACTGAGGAGAAACTGACCATTTACATCTGCCTTCCTTAACACAGGAATGCATCTCAAGCCACTGACTGCTGGAATAAATAAAATGGAAGGGAGCAGAGAGATTACGAGAGGTTACATAGGTCTGAAGATGGGATCAAATGGGGCTGATTTAAAAAAAAAAAAAAGCAGCAGCAATAGCAGAAAACAAAGGTTGCTTTCAAAAAATCTTCTCCTATGGAAAGAAGGTGAGACAAGCCATAGTTAGTATATCAGAAAGATGAGATCTTGATCGTGGGGAAAAAAAAGGGCTTTGTTGCTACAAATCTARCAAAATAGAGGATTCATCCTTCAACTGTTCCAGGTTTGTGTTTTATGAATCTTCTGATARGATAGGGGAAAAGATGTCTTCAGCCCCTACATCCCACTCCAAATTAATGTGACTGCAAGAATGCCACAAGGTGCACGGTGCCAGGTAAACTGGAGACAGAAAGACTGCTGGGACACAGCCTTGCACCATCCCCTCTCAACCTGATAGATGGGAGAAAGCAGTGATTTAGGACATCACATGAGAGCCTGTCGCCAGTGAGGATCCCGTATYGTGCGTCCAGCCCCAGGGAGCGTGAACCACCGCTGTCTCCTTTGGGCAACTTTCCACCTCCTGAAGCTGCTGCTGCTGAAACAAGAAGTACCCGAGAGCCCTACAAGAGGACCAGGACAATCCTCTCCCATGCTCGCTGCTCAGCCGGGGCACACCTCTGCTCTCACAGTCATCCRTGTCAAAGAGCAGGATTTTGCATTTTTGGCACCATTTAAGTATATCATAAAAGCACCCAGAATGAAAGCAAAGTGGGACAGCCCTCACAAACGTTTTCAACCTGAAACCGCAGAGGTATTGATATTGATGGGTTGTTGCCAGCTTACCACCCTTGAGAAGAATAAAAGGAAATAATCAAAGTAGAATAAAATTATCATCCCCGTTTTACAGGACAGCCCATGGTCATGCAGGGCTAAAAATGGACCTAGGGCTTGAAACTTAGTCAAGTGCTTTCAGTATAAACCCATTTTATTTCAGGTATATTCAGGTATACAGCTTTTACTTAATCTGTTCATGCTTTATGACATCTTCACATATTTACCCCATCCTTCTCTTCTCTCTCTGGCTACAATGAAACATAAATATGTAATTTTTTGTGTCGCAGCATGAGTGGATTTGAGCCATAGGTATGCTAGAAAAAGCTAAAATAACAGGTACTCAAACTGATCAAATTAACTGTTCTTGTCACAGTTTGGTTTTGTAATTATTATCATACCCCCAGTTGACCAAGTCTCATTTAATAATTACAGGTCAGTTATTTTACACTTTGCAGTTACTTCTCATGTAAGATATATGCAGTACACCACAAATACTGTAACAGTATAGCCTCTGTTGGTTGAAATACATTCTTCAAGTACCACCAGTTCAAAAGCTCTTTGCAAAAATAAAGTTAAAAAGATAAATAAGCCTTGAGGAGGAATGAAAAATGGCATTCCTCATGCTAAAGAATAAAAATCTTGAATGTAATGGGATAAGAAGTAATCATAAAGCTATTTGCATACTTTGACTTACTGTGAAGAGTGAGACTCTGGGGTGCTGTTGATGGTTGTGCATGGAAGTTACACCTAACTTTCAGTGTAAAATCATATCCCTGAATGACAAGGTGCAAGGAGTAGAACGTCTTGTTGGAAAAACTATTCCAATAATGCAAACTAAGAAAATTTACAAAAGACAAATCAAAGGGTCATTTCCAAAAAATACTTTGAGAGTAAAATATTAAAAAAAAAAAMCAAATAGCATTTTGTATATGGATAATTGACAGCAAAAAACCCGAACCTGTATTGTAAAACAACACAGCATCTGTTGATTGACTTCTTAGAAAACAGACTAGAGGTCAGTAAGAACCTGAAGGTTAAGCCCTGTAAAATCATCGTTAATGAGGCTTCATAAAATAAAAAAATTAAATTCTTACATAAAGACTGTTTCTGGGTACGTCACTGGGTGCTGCTTTACTTAGAGTAATTTCTACCAGTAAAAACTACATAGAAAGTGTATTTAAAAGGGGCTGTTTGACATTTACTTGCACAGGTGAATACGACTGCCCAGGGTGATGGGGAGATAGACCCAAACCATCCTGTATGCAGTAATCTAAACATAGGTAAGCAAAAGCATGAACATATCAGTTGTCATTTTGGGAATCAGGTGCAGGCAAGCACCCCTTCATATAAACAATCATCATTAAAATAGTGAATTCCTTGTGAAGCCATTTCGGGAAGTATTTCTCAAACTGCGAGATTTTACCATATAGATGTTTAACATATGAAAATTATGGTTATCAAAGTACTAATAAAATGTTTATAACTGAACAGGGAAGTATACTTTCTCCAAAAGTATGCAATTATTGTCTGCACGAAAATGTACTCTCAACAAATGTTTTAAGAGCCTCTCTGCAATTTTTACATTACTTTTCAGTATCACCTATGAGATAATTCTTTCATTTAAATTAAATACCATGTCTATATCATCTTGCATGCAGAGATTAAAGGAGTTTACATAATGCCTTTAATGGAAAACTGACAGTATTATCACCGGACAAGCCAAATTCCAGCCTTTAACTGAAGAGATTTTAGAGGAAAGAGAGAAGAGGAAGGCTATGGGAAGGTGAATGTGAAACTATGATTCTTCTTCAAACACACACGAAAAGAAAGATACTCTGTTTTCTCTGGGACCCCTTATGGAAACAGAGGGGAATCTTGCAGAACACTGTAGAAACAAAATCAAGATATCCTTCAAGGATGATGAGAGCACCTCCAACCCCCCTTCTGGATCCTTCAAATGCTATGGAGTGAATAATTCTGTCAGGATTAGCAAGCAGGTCTAAAAGCAATATCATGGACTGTTTGTCCATCACCCTATACTAAGTGCAATTATTCCTTGGGACAAAGCCATGCTAGAAACAGGAACCTATGTAACCTTGACCATCAAGAATCTAGCAGTACTATGGATGACATCAAAGTTACTACAACACTGCAGTTATGTGGATTATAGATGTAAAAGAGATAAAGGTGAGAAAAAAATATATCCTGGAAGATGACGACAGTAACTTACATTATATAATGAAATATTTTTTCTTACACGGTTCACGTTCGTATTCCATTTCAATCAGATGGACTATCACACACTTAACAGAATAGAGGATGGGAAAGAAAGATGTATATTCAACAAGCTCTTGCTAATAATAATAAAGAGCAACATAAATATAAAGATAAACAAGAGGTTAGTACAGTCTATGCATGCTGCCTGACACATGAAAGAGCAGTGGTATCATGTTGAAAGGGTTCTGGTATCATGTTGAAAGGGTTCTGGGCACATTCTGAAGAACTCACAGAAGAAGATGCAGAAAACCTTTTAAGATTAATGACAAAATGTGAATTATGGTTTTGAGCAAGTTTGGAAAATAATTGATTTCAGCGTGCAATCACTCATTTTTTTAGAACACCATGCAATAATGTCTGGACTGATACTTTTCTTCTAAGACTGTGTGAAGTGAGTATATGCGAGCGCTCTCCAAGATAAAGATGAAACTGTCCGATCCAGCGAGGTTTATTAAGGATGCAAGGGAAGGCTTCGGGCAGGACACTTCAGTAGTTACTGTTCTTTTATTTGGCACCTTTGCACAATTTTCCTGAGATGAGAACCTCAAGTGCTGTGGCTTTGATGGCATAAATTAATTTCCTAGCTTGCAGAAAGGAGTCATTGGTGCCAAAACCCCCGAGTGACCTGTTACACCTTTGCAGCTGATGGCAGGCTGCCATTTTCCATGAGAGCAAAACGGTGCTGGCATGTGAAACTGCACAATTCAATCCTTTTATTTGGTGACCTCATACAAAGGAGTAAGCTGTCATTATGGGAAGAAAAATTGCTGTGGAAGAATGAATCCTGTGTTTAATAGAATGTGCTCTTTTAAAGAAATGTTCTCTGCTGACTATTTTAAAACGCTTCTCTTTTCCTATATCCCCTGCCTGTTCCTTCTTGGCATCCAGGACCAGCTACTCTGGCTCTGCTCACAATCTCACCATTGTTGGTGTAAGAGCCCTGTCTTAAGGAGAAAATGCCATCTGAAAGGGCCTTCTTGTGCTCTTCTGCCTGATCAACTTTTCATTTGCCTTCAAATATCTGATCAAAACTTCTTCCCTCCTTTCCTTTTGCCTTTTAGTTGCATTCTTCACTGTCATCAATGAAAGAATAATTTATATAATGAATCGCTGAAGTATTCTGAGATTCTGAATTTCAGTATTATTATGCCTAACTGTAATGGGCTGCCTGGTAATTTTTACAACCTCTAGCCTTCTGCCTCCCTATGTCTCCTTTCACATATGTGAGATCTTCAGCGAGGACTGGTCACTGCTCAACAGGAGATGAAAAATCCAGCTATCAGACATTAGCAAAAATAATCCAATTTCTTCAACTCCATTCGAACGTCTGCTGCACCACCTAAGCACCAAGCACAGGGGGTAAAGGTAGAGAATGAGAAGCGCTACTGACAGCAGATGTAGTGCCTRCCTTGCAGTCAGCAATACTTAAGGAGACTCAGAAGTAGCACTTGTGGAAAACTTTCAGGTGAGAGCAGCAGTTACAATCATACTTTTAAATAAAGACTAGCACTGAGCCGTTTTGAGCAGCATAGAAGCGGCAGCATCTGCAAGAAGTAACACCACCATCTTCATCAATGGTCAGTGTTTATTGCATTTACCTATCGCTGTACATTCAGGGCGGGAAGGGGAAAAATAAAAATTCTACCAGAAATATAAAACCTAATTCACTCCAGAAGTTTTTTTGTGAAAAAGTAAATGGCTTCTGACACCTTAGTGGCCAGCCTGGGGCATCTTCACATGAACAGTTACCAACTTTGTTTGAAAGTCCTTGAAGTTAGAGAAGTGCATTTGCAGACCTCATTGGTCTGAGAGAGCTGCTATGTAAAAGACTGAGCAGGGCGTTTACGCTTATGTAGCAGTAAAGGTACATTTAGAGTGACGTCATCAAATTCAGAAGTACGCCTGTGATCAACACATAGAATCATAGAATCATTAAGGTTGCAAAAGACCTCTAAGATCATCAAGTCCAACCGTCAACCCAACACCACCATGCCCACTAAACCATGTCCCTAAGCACCCCATCTACACGTCTTTTAAATACCCCCCAGGGATGGTGACTCAACCACTTCCCTGGGCAGCCTGTTCCAATGCTTAACCACTC
>JAYKAV010003201.1:232007-305348 GCA_035582835.1 Phoebastria nigripes
CCAGCTTCTCTAGGAGAATGCTGTAGGAGACAGTGTCGAAGGCTTTACTGAAGTCCAGGCAGACCACATCCACAGCCTTTCCCTCATCCACTAGGCGGGTCACCTGGTCATAGAAGGAGATCAGGTTGGTCATGCAGGACCTACCTTTCATGAACCCRTGCTGGCTGGGCCTGACATGATTTAGAAATAACACCTACTGTAAAGAACATGGTCATGAAGGGAAAAAGATCTCTTGTTTCCCCAGCCATACTTCAAATGTTTTTGACTGAATTTCTTTTTCATAGTTGYCTTCTACAGAGTATTTCGACTTCCTTTTCTTGGGGGGGGACAGAGGAAGCAAGAGGTAGTGTTCCACACTTCAGCCACAGAAATTAAAATATTTTAGAAGAGAAAAATGTAATGGTAAAACCATAAAAGRTGTTAGGAATCTCAGAAATGCATATAGTCATAGCTCCTATTTTCTATTTCTGTCTAAATTTTAGTTGACACTGTTCTACTCAAAAGGAATATAAAGGCCTTCGTCCTACCAAGTACATGAGGAGAAATTTTATACAAATCCCACTGAAGTCTTATGAGAGTAGGACAATTTTACTACTATACAAAAACAAAACTGGAAGATTGAAGGAATGGTCAGGTTCAGAGGACAGATCATTAATCACCTTTTTGGTAGGCAATACAGTATAAATCATGCTTAAAAGAATCAAAAAAAGTATTTCAGGACAGTTATTTCCAGAAACTCTGGATAAAATAGCCATTAATTGCAGTGTGACAATTTCATGCTCATTAGTGATAAAGGTAAATGAACGTTATTCTTTTTCTGTCAGATAACTCCAGAGTTGAAACTTCAACAACTGCATTACATTTCAAATTCAATGCAACCAGTAAATAAACTAAATTGTTGCATCATATTATTCATTCTGTGTCTGCGTATGTTCAAGTGCATGTTACACATTAACACTTAAATTATTCAGTGAATTCAATTTGCTTTTTCCTCAGTGCCTGTCAGGCGTACGAAATACCAGCAGTTTTCCTAACTTACACACTCCTATGTTTGTCCTTTCTCCAGGGTCTGAAAGACCATGAAGACAGTTTTCTTTCTTTAGTCCAAGTCATTTGCTATGTTGAAGCTAGGCATTTGGTAAAAGAGCACAGTTTTCTGTGCTTCAAAAGAATTGGAATTTTTCAGCTTTGTAATCTCAAACTTACACCTGGACTTCCAAAATTCATAATTACTAATTTGACAAGAGGTTGCAAGGAAAATAGAAATTAGGATGTGTCCTGGTGGTTCTTTTCCCTGCACCTTGTGTCCAAACTGGTGCGTTTCCCTGAGACCGCGTGCAGCAGAACTAGCGCCCTGCTTTCCATGAAGAAGGAATCGGATATTAAACGTGGTCGTTCTCGGACAGAGGAGAACTGGCCACAACACACAACTGCAACACAAATACTTTGCAGAAGAGTGAATTTTGATAACAGTTCCTATTATTTACATTTTAGTTCAAGTCATAATTCAGACACATCCTTAACAGTTAGCATGTGAGTTGTCCCAGGTAGGTTCAACAGCATCACTCAAGTTCCTCTGTCTGGGCATAAGCCTAGCAAGAATCTGGGATATCTGCTGTGATATCCCCTTATTGACAGGATTTTGAACTCCTCACACAAAAGGATCCTCAAGAAATTCTTATTCAGTGGAGAGCTCACGCAGACCCTAAGCACACCCCCAATCCCTTTGGATAGATCATGGTTCCAACACAGAAACTGTTTAGGTGCTCTGCTGAATCATGGCCGAAACACAACAGGACTTACCATTAAATATTATAGGATGGTAGATAGATAGATACAGACAGAGATAAAATAGTTTGCTAACATTGGATGCTTTAGTCTAAAAAGCTTCACGAAGCATCAGAAAAGTAGACAATACATCTCATTTTTTGTCGTCTTAGAAAAATTCACAGTACCAGAAGTCTGAAAGCGTATTCTCGGGTGGACTGTTTAACAAAAATGTATTTTGGCTTGTTTCCAAAGACAGTTTATGTATCATGGAGTGAGGAATATGTCAAAGCCCTGAATAATAACAAATGAAGGGGGAAAATCCTCATTTTATCTGTTATCCTTTTTCAGAGAAGAAGCTCAGAGAGCTGCCTAGTGCTCTACTGTTTTATATACTTCCCTTCACCCTTCCAGCTCATGAGCCTGAAGCTTACAAAGGCTGATGTCCTAGTGGGATGGGTTAGATCAACAACAATCAGTCTTCTTTTTCCCTAAATGGTTAGCAACGAAAATCAAACCATCTTCTTCTCTCAAATGTGATAGCTACCTAAGGGCTCTCAATCTATGGCTAACAGGAGGAAGCACAGACTGTACAATGAATAAATTGCTCTAATCATTTAACTGCCCTTCTCAGAGATTAATCAATTCTTTTATTGAAAAACTAATTTGTGAATAAGGATGAGAAAAGAGTATGGGGAGAGCGTGCAGTTAAAATTTTCAGCAATACCTGTAACAGAGTTCTCTTTTCCAGTGCATAAACGTTCTTCATTTTAACATTCACGTAAATTTTTTTTTTATTATTATTTCTAAGATGTTTGAGGTGATGTACGCAAGCAGTGCAGTTCTGCCAGTGCCAGCAGACCACATACTTACTTACTCACTCGGGAATTTCCTCAGCGTGAAAAAGCCTAGAAGGGAAAAGCTGCTACAGCTGGATAGACCCACGGAGYGGTATGTGCTGAGGGTGAGGATAACGAAGCACTAGCAAGCCAGCAACGCTGCACAGTTCTGACAAATAAGCAATAGCAGATCCTGATCTCAGTTTACCTTTACATGCCAGGCTAAAAGATGCCAGTACAGGCACAGATTTATGTGCACACCACGTGTCCCTGATTAGCAGTATCTCTGAGAGGGCCAGGGAGACAGCTGGGGCTGGTAACAGCTTCACTCATTCAATTTTAATTGACTCCTGTGTGTTTGTCAGATCCCTCAGAGCTGCCTTCCTTCTGTTTCAACTTGTGCCAAAAGCTGAACTGGTCCCATTAACCACAGGGAACAAGCAAGCAAGAAGTACCGATCAGCTGCAGGTACAGAACAAAGTCTGTACTGCTGTTTGAATTACATTTTAGATACAATCTGCACTGAATTTCAAGATCATAGACCAACGATCACAGTTCAAGCTGCAAACCCAGTGAAATTAAACTCCATTCACACAATTATACATTAAAGCAGGCTTTGATTCAGAATCCTTTTGCTTAATTTTCATCTTCTGTGTTTGTATTTAGTGTCTAAACATCCCTCTTCGAAAATCCTAAGGAAATGCCCATTTACTTCAGTGGGATCAAGCCTATACCACTAGCTGTTTACTGAACAACTAYTGATACAGTGTTTAAATGGTACACAATCAATCAAAATACTCAAAACCAAACAAAAAAAATGAGTGACAACAATATTTTATGCATTTTTTACTTTCTCTAATGGTAACAAATGACTTAAGTGAAAGCTTGAGTAAAATGGGTCCAGACATATATACATGATTTCTTTTGTAACTCTTTTTAAAGTACATATAAATAATTGGTGATGATAAATGGCAGACAGCATCACTGTTGAAAAAAGGGTTTATAAATCTTACCTCTGCTTTTATTTTATTGTCTCCGAAACAGAGGTGTTGTAAGTAGGCTGCAGCATTGGACTGTACCGAGGGAAACTGATGCTGTAACATCTGTATAACTTCTGGAAGCTCTGGATCTCGCCATCCGAACTCTCTGTGCGAAAACAAACAAGAAAGATTCATCAAAAATTCTGCTATTAGTGGATCAATGTGGCAACACTTGGGCCACCAAAGAAGAAAGACGTGTAAATAAAATCTTGATTTTTTTCCCCCATTATTTTTCATTTTAAACTGTACTTCTCTGCAAAAAAAAAAGGTTATATAAAGTATAATTAGAGTAAATAACTTTATGGAATTAGGTCTCTAACTGCTAAAGTTTGCTAAATAAAAATGGCTATATGAAATCTTAATATAAGAAAAGAAAGAAGATACATGCTCACACCATTATACTTTTTTTATTAAAATTAAAATATGGAGGCTAGAATCAGAACCACAAATTGTTTGCTATGAAATGCTAGTTCGTCAAAAAGTCCTTTTTACTTACTGCAATCTTTATTTGATATAAATTGCTGTCTTATATAGAAAGCAATGACCTATTTTGTCTTTTGGTTTATTTTTTCCAGATACGGTCCATGCTCAATGTAAAACTATTATACAGTTCTGGCCCTGCACCAGACGACCTCCAGAGGTCCCTTCCAACCTCAGCCCTTCCGTGATTCTGTAATTTTACAATTATACAATACACACTTATACATYGGATTACTTTTAAATCTTCATTCATACCACTCAATCTAAAGCAGCTAGGCAAATACAAAGGCTCGGTCTTTGCACTTTTCTTTAATCCAACAAAGCATGAAACACCATTGGCATCAAATGAAACAACTGAATCCAAGCGTGTTGAACAAATCTCAGCAGGTATTCTGCAGCTTCCAGAACTGAACTTAAAATCAATCTGTCACTTCAGGTAAATTTTTCCCCTCTGTGTTTAAGGGTAAAAGCATTAATGAAAATGGCTTTGGACTTTGTGTCCCAAGAGCCAGGCATGCACACAGCCACTCTGCATGAGACACTTAATTCTCACATGCCTTTTCCCTAAGAGCTAATTTTTTGTGCCATATAAATATTTTCACCATCTTCCACCTAATACTACACGTACAAGGTAATAGAGGGAAATTAGGGGAAAGAGGTGACTTGTGAAAAAGATTGTAGGTTCTCTGTTGCAGTTATCAYGATCACCTGGGAGTTCATTGCCAAAAAACACCACAAGAGCTGTTGCAGAGTCCAGCTATAATATTTGAAAAAATATTCCTGATCATTAGTTTACTTCCTAAATTATGGGGATTCTGCTGCAATGAGGCCAAGTGTATGTACATCACTGGAGAATTCACCTGCGTTTGAGTAACGCTTACAGTAGCTCTGCAATCTGTCTCAAGTAAAATCAGGCATCACACTTTAAGTACAACAGTTCTCCAAGACATTTCATTGAAACAACTCTCATTTTACAATAATAATGAATTACTACAGAACAGAGGTATTGTCTGTTCTCTTCTCATATGGGATGTTTGCCAGATTGAGAGTTGTCATTACAGTTGTATCTTTATGAAGATCCAGAATACAAAGAGGAGATGTAAAAAAATACACTCAGAATTTCATCGGCTATTTCTCTTCTGACAAAACAGATGTCAACTCACGAATATTAATTTTCACATTAAGTGTTTAATACAAAGAAACCATGAAGATGTAATAATAAATCACATATGGACTATTCCAATGAATCTTGAGATGATATAGACTGTTGGGAAGCTTCTACAAGAGACCTTTTGCATATGTTCAGAAAGATCTTAACATTGAATTGATATTTTGAAGTCAGACAACATTGTAAAAGGTATCAGGGAAGGCTAGAAACTTTGGCAGCCGAAGATGGCAAACGCCACATTTTCTGTGTATACCAGCTTACTATGACTCTGTTAACAGGTGGAAAGGAAGTGATTCTTTGGTTAAGCACTTATTTCTGTTTAAGAATGGGTTGTACAAACCCATAAACAAATCATAAATTGACAGAGGTGATAGAAACAATGTTATTTGACGTGTTAGCTTCCTCTTGTGCTTGCTGTCTTACAGGTAACCATGTTAACACGGTAGGAGGTTCTTCAAACACATTAGACCTGCCTCCTACATACATGGCTCTCAGCCAACCAAAGACATCTTCCAGAAAATATTTTTAAATAAAAATAAAAAATAATAAAAAAAACCCCAACCCGCCAACCTTACTGAGGACAAATTAATTATCCTAGCTCCACTTCTAATTTATTCTCATTTTCAATCCTAGATCCCAAGTGCAGGTGTTGGTATTTTGGAGAGGATACAAAATACCAGAAGAAAACAGCTTGTATGACAAGACAACAAGGGGGACAACAAGTTGTTTTACACCAAATAACTATACTTCAAAGTGTTGGAACTTCCATCACCAAATTCTCTCCCAAAGGAAATTTCCTCCTTCATAATATGTGTATTACTTGAACAGAAAACAAACAAAAAGCCCGTTATGTACAGTAGTACACCATGGAGCCTGACAACCAGATCAGGTTCTTCTTCCTCTTGTCCTGGAATCCAGGCCAGAAGAGGCATGAGGGGACAAAAGGAAAAGGTCCCTTCATCAAAGGTACAGTTAATTGTTCTGATGAACCTGCAGTCTTGACACGGTATTTACATATGAAAACAAGGCTGTGCCTAGTTTTCCCCTCTGATAGCCCAGAAGAAAAGTTAGCAAATAAGTGATGTACGAATACTCATTGGAAATGGTTGTGTGCACAGTGGACGTAAGTAGAAAATTAATTCAGAAAAGAAACCCTTAGCACTGAATACTGAGTTTGTCATGTAACCAGTTTTAGGAGAGATAATGAACAAAGCAGAGAAAAAAGTTTAAAAATTTAGCCCCAGTACACACCGTCATTTCAAAGCAGATGGTCTCTAAGATGATTATATTTTTAGTAGGTTCTAAATGAAATACGGTAGCTATATAAAACAAACAAAAACTTCTGTCAACAGTTAAGGCTGCTTGAATAATTGTGATAATTTTAGCAGCCTTCAGGGCAAGAAGGACTAGTTTCCAGGGGTTTAAATTTTTCATTTGTTTTATACAAGTCTCTTATAGGTGGAAAAAAAAGCCAGCTAGAGAAAGAGAGGATTTTTTTTAAGAACAGAAGAACAGCAAGCTTGCAGCTCTATTAACAACATTTACTTGAAAAACTTAAATATTGATTTTTTTTTTTTTTTAATTTGGCTTAATTATGAAAAGTTAGGAAGGCTACTTAATGAAGTCAACTGGCAGAGGTCTTGAGAGGGGAGGAGGACTGGAATTTCTTGAAGACAAAGGTACAAAACTATCTGGAACATTTTGCGTAGATGTGGGGGAACTTTCAGGCCATGGCTCCAAGCGTACCTGTATGACCAAAAATACATATTAAAATAGAGAGTCAAACAAAAAGTAAAAGAAAAAAAACTAGTAGGGAAGGAAGGTATGTTGTAGAAGTCAAGAGCTGGAATAAACTGGGTTGCACCCTGGAAAGGTAATGGAAATTAGATAGCAAAATATCTTTTGCTGCCTACCAAAAAAAAGCAGTAGTAGGGTCAGTACTTGATGAAGATGAGGGTCAGATTAAAGGAAGGGAGAAGGATAATGAAAATCAAATCTACCTCCATTTCTGTGAAACATTTGATATTGTGCCACATGGAAATTAGTTAAACTGGCAACATACGAAGATCCAATGCCTAGTAAAATGATAAAGCAGAATTAAGCAGAATTCAAACCTGTGGTGAATATCCTAAACAAACACTAGCTAAGCCTGTGTCCTTTATTAACATCCCCATACTTACAAAATCTGAGCGAGGCGATCCACACAGATGGTGAAACAAGCCAGAAGGCTGGAGTAAATCTGAGGAGGTGCGTGGCATGCAATTTTTGAGAATGCTATCAAACAGTATCTGTGTAGTTGATCCAAAAATGAAGAGTGAGCTAGGATCTGTACATTCAAGATCTTCCGCTACTGTCTCCGTTTCCCTTGGAATACCAACACTAAGCTGTTCAGGTCAGCTAAAGGCTTCTGGTGGTGGTGTGGGGTTTTCTGCAAGAGAATCACAGCTGTGCAAGAACTTCACAGCTTTGGCTGGAAAGCAGCATTTGCCGTGCACTCCAAGTATTTCAGCAGGTTGTAAAGGTGCATTATTTCTAGGAAGTGTCCTCATCTGAGGAGACTGACCAAAGCATGCCAAGGTGTTCCACCTTCTTTCTTTGATGGAAACTGTGCTCTAGGAATGTAGGATTGATCTCATTCTGAATCCTGCAGAAGGTTTTAGCTTGAAGTGGTGACTAAGGCAGATGTTCAATGGATTACAGCAGGCTACTGTTTCAGGGGTGGAAGAGGACCCAAAGGGGAACGCTGAGTTACATGTAAGCTGGCAATATGTATGCCTAGACTATCACAATAGGCTACATTTTATCTGTGAACAACTGAAGAGAATGAACAAGGAGCTGGACATGAGACACAACAACCCTGAAATTGAGCAGCAGAAGCAGTAGGACCAAGAAATCCAGGCTGACTGGGGTACAGCAAGTATTGCATCAAAACCAACTCCTGCTCTTGCTGTCATATCACATACATGTGTCAGAAAGTAATGTGTCAGTAACACAGCTGAGTGCACTGGCTATGTGGGATCACTTAAAGGCGCTGCTGAATACAGACTATGTACTGCATCTGAATATTTGCTTGAATTATGCCAGAATTTTCTTTTTCTGCTACTGCAAATGCTGATGACACACAGAAAAGCAAAACCAAAATTCCTGTTACATCTACATCTGCACTGATTTTAAAAAGGCTACAAAGTAAGTTTTAAAAGCATAGGCCTCCAGTGGGTAACTRAGGATACCAATCGCTTCTACGCAGCATTGGAGAAGCAGGTGTGATGGCTCTGTCTACTCTCCAACCATTGGTCACAGTGAATCTCATGAGAGCTTGGGTTCTTATTTCTGATTTACATTATTAGAGCAGATCACATCTGATCAAGCAGTTGGCACAGGCAAGCACTGACAACCAGAGCTATTCCYGTCTCAGCAGCATTCCCCAAAGGCAGCGCTGTGAAGACGCCTGCTATGAAGAACTGTATGCTTGACAAAGACTGAACTACCACCAAATATTTATCAAAGAAAGAGAATGCACAATTTTTAGATACATTTATTACAAAAGTGTATGTTTAAACCAGACTAGTCCGTATGCGCCTGCCTGTCTTAATACGCATGCGAATATGTGAGACAGTCTTAGACTGGTGAAGGAGAGGTTTTCATACATGAAGTGGTGCTCCAAGGCAAAGATGATACAATCTGAGCTAAGGATAATCTTTCCTAGATTTCTAACTCATATACATTGTGGCATTGCTAATGCCAGTCTACAAGACTTTATGCTGAAATTATGCCTACAGAGATAGGCTTTTGCTGTTTGCTTTTTTCCCCCTCCTCCCAAAAATTCAATAAATAAAGCCTGAAATCTCTTTTGCCTCGTTTCTGAAAGGAGAGCTGTGAGAATGGTTTTCTGGTAGTACTAGGTAAAAACAAACTACATGTAGCTCAGGATCAAACACAAGGAGAACTAATCGAGACCCAAGAGAAGATCAAAGAAAGAACTACCTCCCACGTTTAAAGGGAGAAATTTACTTCTATTAAAAATATCTGGAAGGGAATATACCAATACTACAGGAATCTCTCTCTAAGAACTTTATCTTAGTACATTTAAAACGAGMAAAGGCAAGATGTTAAACTGGTAAAAAAAATCAAAAATACCTAAACATAATCCACAGACAAGGATTGTGATATAAAGATGAAAAAGCCATCTAACAGCTTGTTCCCTCATTTTCTTTCTGTGATTCTATGACAGTTGATCAAACAAAAGTGAACACATACTTATTACACTTAATTTATTGGGAGTTAAATTTGAAGTATTTCAAGTATTTTCCCTTTTTCAAACATATTTCACTATATGCAAGCACATACATATACACAGATTGTCAGCCCGGTCTGAATGAACTGCTACAGTTTAAGAGGAGGCAGAACTACTATATTGGCTTTGAAAATGTAACACATGAATATTGGGTACCTTTAGCACACAATTTTTGGAAATAAAATACAGAGATGTCAATCTCTGTTCCACTCACCGTGGAAAACCCTCAAAACCCTTCACCATATTGTCTTCTCTAGTCAAACTTGGCCAAAGAAGCGTACACCACCAAGCAAGATCACCTTCATCTTCAGCCACGCGCTGATACGAACAACATACCTCCACAAGATGTAGTAACAGCAGGTTTGGGCCTAATACAAACCCCTTAGGGCAGCAATGAACCCTTATCAGCAGAGAGCTCCCTCTACTTCTGTTTTGTACTTTCAAGAAAGATAAACCAAACCGAGACTACTGGAAAAGTTAGGAACAAAATAATCTGACACAGTTTAGGCTAAATTGGGAAGCACCAGAAGTAAGGACAGAGAAAAGGCACCGTAGATGTATCTTATATGAATAAAAATGTAAGTTCTAATGAAACAAAGAAATCCATCTGCGTTATTGTTTATTCCAACCTGAAAACTGCAGCCTGTGTGGGGTGCTCCGTATGACTGATGCAAATGCATCCAGTGTCACACAATCAGAGTAAATGTACACATCTCACCAAACCTGCAACTCTTGAATCTCACAAATCTTCACCATTTGCTTCTTCCTCTAATGGAGTTCTTAACACTTTCTGAAGAGCTGCTGTTGTTATGCCAAATAGCTTTGTAACATTAAAAAATGATCGCAATAACCTCTTCATTGCTGGGTTGCTTCATTTTTTTTAATACATGCACAACTGTAAATTTGATTTGCAGGCAAAAAATTGTACAAATGGTACAAATGGAATCAGAAAGAGGAGGAAGCATTTCACTACAGAGTCTAATGACACTTGAGGTATGGGAAAAGWTGATTTCAGAGCTTGTCAGCACTTGAGCAGGCAAACATTAGAAAGATATGCTTGGCCCAACAGTTACTGATTTTCATTTGAGTAGCACACCGGATCTGCTTACCCGGGAATACTGCAACCTGTTAGTATACGCAGTGTTAGGATACTATCTGCCATACCTGGACCCAGTTTACCGGATCAATAATTTCACTGATGCAAATGGGCAACACTTTGCATTCTGGCAATGTACCATTTAAATATTTAAGAGTATAACACATGAGCAGTCAACAACATTTGACTGCACTTCAATATATACTTTATTTTTAGTTAAGCATGTAGCTTACGTCTTCCCTAGATTTCAAATTTAGCACAGCTGAATGTAAAACAGCTGTACAAACATTTGGCAATCCTGCCGAAAACCTGGACGCTGCTCTTGGGTTATGACATTTTCCTTGGTTTACGCTTCCACGTGGCCTAAACTAGAACCACCATGCAGTAGTGCTTACACAGATTCATCACAAATGTGGTTTTTACAATGTATTTGTGTCTGCTAATGAGGTGCAGAGGAGGATGTGCGGTGGCAGGTGCACAGGATTCCTGCCCAGCTCTGCCAAGCAGCGATGGAGATTCTCAGCACGTCCCAGGTCTTTAACAGAATGGTAAACTTGAATTCTCAGGGCTAATCCAGCACTTCAAAAAATCACCTCTCCGATACAGCAAAGGGCTAAACCTGACTTGTATAATGGCAAATATACCCTCCTGCAGTTCTGCCTTTGTATCCTTTATATGTTCTCCGATAAGGCATCACTCTTCTGTTTTCACATTACTACCTGTGATTTAGATTTTAAAATAAGAAAACCATAAGAGGTGAGCTTGTGAAGAGGCAAGATGAGAAMTACTTCAACATAACAAAAATGGTCTGGAGCTGAACCGTCTGTAGATTTCTTGAACATTTTCATCTTAAGAGGAAAAGATTTTAAAGACGATACAGTTGAGTAAAGATTATCTAATGACACTGACCCACATGGTACTATTTACAGCTCTAGGTTACTGCCTCCAATACAGCAGGATTACATTCAAAGGTATAGGACTTATCTGCTCAAGGTTACCCTGATTTCACTTACAAATGTCTTTTTAATTGAAATGTATTTATGAACCTTCATGAAATAATCTTTCACGCTACCGATACTGATCTATGCATATTTAATTCCCTCACTCCCAGTGAGGGAGGTTTTCAGAAAAAAGTGGCCTGTGTTCTGAGGTAGCCATACCCTGCCATGGATGGTATAAAGTTATCTCTCCTCTAGACTGTGAGGTAGGGAGCAGAGAAAAATTAGGGACTTCAGTGCTTTAGGATATCTTTAATTTTGCCATTTGTACTATTTGGTTTGTTTAGTTTAGTTTGGGGGTTTTTTTGTTAGAAAGTGGCATTCGTCTTTTGGGGCTGTTGAGCTGAAACAGTCTTGAAAGTTTTATCTCTTCCTCTGCAGGTATTTGCATATACAGGGACTGCTTCTGCAAAGGCGAGTAAGAGGCAAATTAGGTAAGCTATCAAGATGTCTTTAAGCTGCCTAATTTATCTTCTTCCTCCCTGCAACGCATAACATTTTTCTGACCCCCTACTACGGAAGGGCCTTACAGTAGCTTAATACATTGCAGCTGTGAAAATATGCCAAGTTAACCCTTCCTTGAGAGACCAGCTTATGCTTCCTTCTCTCTGTCTACAGGAGTTCACACTTCAGAGGGAAGATTTCAGATGATTGTGAAATGTGAGCAGTGAACAGCTGTTACAGATGTGGATATGCTTTCCTCATAGATCAGAAAGGTGGAGAAGTAGACAGGAGATTAAAACAGTAGACAGACCTAAGGGATTCCAGCCTTGACTCTGTCATTGACTCACTTTGTGAGACACAKTCATTTACTTTAATGCCTTTCTCTGAGGTTTGATAGATTCTCTGTCTCTGGAGAGCTGTAAATCAAAATTGTCTCCTTTTCTAGAACTAGTGTTCTCATTCAGAGGCTCTTAAACCTTTCTGCATTTCAACAACAGTAGAAAAAAGCTTCTGAGGTCCTGCTCCCATCTGGCCATGTAGAAATGTATGCTTTCCAAAGAACAAATGTTACTCCATAAAACCCTGATTTTCCTACGAAAATGGGAGCACTTTAGAGAGGAAGACATTCATTTTATTTCCCCACATTCAAGACACCTAACCATTGCAGCTATAAAAAAAAAAAGAACAAAAAGCAGCACGAACAATTTAGCATTAGCCTAACAGCACCAACGTTAACAATTCAAACCACGCTCATCTGCAGGAGAGGAAGCTGGCACACACAATACTCCCTGAAAGTCTCAGAGCATCCACATCATTTTTTGAAATAACCACCACCACAAGAGTTCCCAAAAGGTTTTGGGGCACTCTACCTCTCTCCAGTCGAAGCTTTTAATGTCATGTTATTAAGCACAATGAGTTTCACGATAACTGATGTGACAACACATGGATCGTCTCTCCTCGTTGCTCTCTTTGTTTGATCAAGCCTCTGGCCCCAGCAGATCTCCCAAGTCGCAGGGCGGTGAGAGGAGAACTGCTTCTATCTTTCTGCAGCAGGGATGATGGAAACTCAAGCTTTTTCAGGTTTGGGGAAATAAAAAAGCAATCAAACTGGATGTTTCCCTCCTATCCACAACAAAAAGCATGGGCAGATCGCCAGCCGGGTAACCTGCAGACTGCCATGGGAAAGTAAGGAGCACCACAACCAGAAACTGGCTATTTTCTATGTGTGCAAATAGCAGACAATAGGAAATGCCAACAGTGCACACAGTTTAGCACAAGCTGCAGAAGTATTTTTTACAGCTGGGGTGGGAGCAGGGAAAGGGTGTCCATCTGAAGTATTAGAAAGTATTAACCCTAAATATCTTGTGCTATCTCATTCCTTAGTGATTACTCCATCGACTGCATTACTGGCTGGCTTTGTCACTKCGTGGCAGCAACTCCCACCTTATCTCCACACATACATGCCCAGGCATCATTCCTATCTATCTAACACTTCGCAGCACTCCCTGTCTTTCTAAGCACAGTAAACTCTTCAAAGTAGACAATCTTTTGATGCTTAAATAATGAATATTAAACGATAAAACTTAAAGGTGACTCAAAATATCATACAAATTGATGAGCCCCAGAATTTGCCCTGAAACACTCAAACACCAAGTCTGGAAAGGCAAGAGAAAAACCCACATAAATTTCTAAAACTGAATTAAAAAAAAATCAAACAAMAAACTGTTCTCATTTTCTTTTCTTACAACTAGACTCCTATTCAATCTTTTAGAGAAGCAGAGGAACTAATTCTGTTAATTAAACTTGCAAGCTGTACAATTCTATAAATGCACTTGAATTTGATCTTCTTGTCAAAGGGAAATATGGACTAATGGCTTTTCTTTGCTGCCTTTATTTCAGTTTTCACTAAGCATGAAAAAAGCGGTCTCCTGCATGCTAGCTTGATGTATCTCAATGTACAACCACAAAACAATGTAATAATGCAAGATATACTTGACACTCAGGAGACAGAAAGTTCATGGGATCAATAACAAGAGAGTCAAATTGTTAAAAAATYGCTCAAATGGAAAGGTGTTGGATGGAAGGAAAAATATCCATCAGTAATGAGTAGTGACACTCATACTATTGCTACTTCCCATCACACGCCTTTCATCTACTTCAAAGCACGGTAGAAATTCTAGGGAACTCTTCCAATGCACTACATAGATACCATCATCTTCATGTCAGGCATGGGTGAAGAGAGACAGTGCTTACATGCTTCTCTCACAGGGGAAAAATAAAAAAAATTGGCAAAAGTTAGAAGAGCCGCTATTAAATCCTCAGCCCTAGTTTTCAACTCTCTGAACCAAATACACGGATTCACTGTTAGCTGACTGCAAAAGGTTTTCAAGAATTTAAAAATGCAGAGGATCTGCACAGTATTTCAGCAGAGTGCAGGACAAGAAGAGACCTTCTGGGCCATCAAAGCCAATTTCTGACTGCAAGTCTCCTGTTATTTGGCACATAGGCTGCAGCATACATTGCTCAAGCTAAAGATGGCCTTGTGTAGGGAAATTTTAATCAATCTTCTCAGATTTTGTTGACCCTTACAACAGTTTCAGTTTATAAATGAAAAAAAAAAAAGATTTGTCACACACAGACACTCAGAAGGGGTGCTTTATTGTTGTTGCTGTTTCTAACAGGGTGTTTCAATCATGTCCTCTTCTATTCAAAGCACCAACAAACCTAATACCTATCCCCCTTTTCAGAGTACTAAATCGGAAAACAAGGCTGTACTTCTGCACTTGCAGGGAGGAGTAAAGGGAGAAAGGATGGTTTCTAGCTGGGTATCTCACATGATAACGTTTCTGTTCTCTGTTTGGGCCACAGGATAACCCACAATGTCTCCACAATGACACAAAAGCCAGCAGAAGAATGACAAGCTTGTCAATGGGACAGATAAGACTAACAGAAAGTACTACCAGTGCTAACAGTAACAACATCAGGGCAATTCACAACCCACAACTGCTGTGTCAGCAACAAAACCAGACTGAGAACAGTGTGTCTTACCTAAAAAAATAATGCAAAAGCCAAATCAGAGAAAAAATATTTCACATGGACGATACTCAGAGTTTATGGCAGAAGTAGGCTGTAGATTTTAAATAAACGTAAAACAGACATCTCATATGTATATTTGATAGTTTTACCTCAGTAAAACGCAACTCACAGAAAAACATCCTTTGAACGGGGAAAACCAGCTCCTCTCTTAGTTGCCATCCTATTGGGTTACAAGCAGGACACGACTTTTCTATCCTTTACACAAAGAAGGAGGCTGCAGACTGTTCTGCAGAGCACTTCTGCAGAAATGTTTTCAGCTGAACTGTGAAACACTGTATATATCTAATAAATCCACTGCAGAAAATAATCATGCTATTGATTCAGGGCAATTGCCCTTATTAATGAATGAGAGAAATACTGCCAAGGATCTGTCATTTAGAAATCAGAATCAATATCTTAAAGACGTCTTTGAAACTAGAATATAGTAAGGGAAAATATGTGCCTCAACCTACCAAAAATCTTTCCTCAGCCTGTGGAAGTACAGCTACCTACAGAAGAGGGATGAGTTAGTTGTATGGTACTCAGTTGTTAGTTGTATGGTACTTATTTCCATGCAACACGTTCTGGGTGGGATTTTTCATCCGGTACACTGAATTCCAGTGCCCATTACCTTCACTGATCCAGGAATTTAGCTGGTGTGTGATACCCTGCATACTCTGCCAACTGCCAGAAGTACAGACTGTGAATTGCACCTTTCCCTTTTTCACCTCAGAGCTAATTCCTTTTCAGACTTTGGGTAACCTTTTTCCCCCCAGATTTCCTTATTTAAGCTGAAAGGACAATGCCACTACCTCCGACTTTGAAACTGTCCCCTGTGTGTTCAGCTGACAGCACTGAGTCCAGCTATAAAAACATCCAGTATTTACAACCTATAGCTCTGACATGAATGATTGCCTTGGACTTCAGTGACCGAGCTCAGATTGTGCTTACATGCAACTAAGCAACTGATACCAGAGTTGTTTATAAAATAATTTCTGATATGTTTGTAATTCAAAGTAGTTTAAACTGTGGTTAAAGACTTAAGCATTGATTCTGTAGTACGTGCAACTCACGTAGCCTGCGTAACCTAAATGAATCTATTCGCTTTTGACTAGATTATCACTTAAGAAATTAGATTTTGCTCTAAAACGCTCCCAAAAATGAATAGTGGGTTCATTTGCTAGACTGGTGAAAATGGTAATGACAGGTGSTTCCAGTCATCTCTATCAACCCTCATTCACAGACACTGAACCCATTCTGATAACCATTTATTTCCTTCCCTCTCCTCCCCTGAGATACACTCGGATCAAGGCTGGACAGCATAACCTGCTTTATGGAAGACACGAGCGTGCTTGCACGGAACAGACACAAGAGCTCTCTCTCTAGGCTGGCAATCAACCACCTGTCACACATGATACAGAAGCAAACTTTGATTTCCCCCCCCCCCTTTCCTTTTTTAATAGCCACTGATGTCTGCAAGCACGGGAAATAACATTTCTTACATATCTGTAATTTTACATTTTTGGTCATCTTAGGACAAATCTGTATGATTTTGAAATTCATATCTCAAATTGCTGCTGCAAATCTCAAAGTCAAGTTCAAACACAATGAAATTCACAGATTTTTCAGCTGTGTTGTTTGCACAAGGGGAGGCTGGGAGTGGGGAAAGTCTGAGATTTTTTTAGGTCTGTGTCAATACTTGCTGTTCATAAGTTTTCTTCTAATGGCAAATATGAATTCACATAGGAGCTTGTGTTCTTGATATAACCTGATAAAAATGAAACTGATATCCAGTTTCATTAAAACTCAGTGTGGAAAAGCCGTGGAACTGTTCTGCAACAGAGGATATTATATCTGGCATTATTTATTTATTAATGGAAAAGTCACTATATAGGCTATTGAAATGATTTTTCTCCGTTTCATAAAAATATCTCCCTCTTCTATGTTTTTTCATTTGAGCATAAAGAAAGGTGATCATACAGCAAAGCTCTGTAGGCTACACTGCAGATGAAGTTCAGAGCACATCACACTTCAGTTTGAGACTGCACTTTTTACCCACTACTTTAATTTATACTGGAGTCTCTTTCACTCTGAAGTCCATGGAAGAAATATTATGCTCACAGGTGGCTTATGAAGAATTTCTATATATGAATTTACATGCACAAATCAAATGGCTATATTAGATTTTCCCAGAAGCTGATACTAATTTATATTAAGGGAAAATGTTCTGCAGCCTTCTTTTCACACTCCTGGTTGTCTGAGAAGTACAGCAAACATGAGTATTTTTGGAACATACATACAAAATTACATGTTTGCTGGCAAACTCCTGAAGGCTTTCAGTCTTTCAGACGGGGGGCCAGACAGAACTTGGAAAATAAAGTAATTCAGCTTTCTTTGGTTTTCAGTACTTTACCATGACTATGCACCTGCAATATTGTAAGTGTTATTTAGTGTGTATGTGTCGAGTGTGCAAGTGCTTAGGTCCTTCCTCCCTTAAAACATACCGAATACAAATTTCAGCTTGCTGACCAACATGAAAAATAAAGTTAGATATGCACAGCAAATAAAGTCYCTACCTTCATTTGCTACGTAATGAGACCTAAAATATTTTACCTTTCRTGGAGAGCACAAGACATAATGATGTCATAAGCACTTCAGTATGAATTACACATATGTAACTGTCAAACTGGCAATCATACATTTTACTTGTACAATATATRTTTTAAATAGAAATAAAGTTAAATATGTTAATTAGCTATTCGTGCCCATTGTAATTTCAGAATAGGAAAACTGAGAAAAATTCCAGCAAAACAATAATTAAAGAGAGATTCAGAGTACACTTCCCATTGGCTTTGCAATATATTCATTTCTCAAGCTTTTGTATAACTGATTACATCCTTTTATTTTTTACTTTTACGAGTAAATAGCAAAACTAATTAGCTGCACACTATTAAGTTAATGCACATTTATCTACAACAATTCAATTCTGACTGTGAAATAATCTTTCTAGCCCATAATTACACTCCAGCTTAATTAGCATAATTTCCGCAGCACATTCTTTAATAAAGAAGCTGACATAAGGGTTGGTCTTAAATACTGAGGATATTCTAGACAAGTAGAAAAAGGGAGACAGGCAGAGCTGCATTAAACACCTATTATATTATCAAGATAGTACATGTAAAACAGAATACAAATTCAATACCATCTGAACTATCACAAGCATCTGAAGATGCTTTCACAGAAGATAAGCAAAACACTCGAAGGGCTTGAGATGTCCCTCAGCCACCTCACTAGAAGTGGTCCCATGTCCTTCCCAGCTCCGTCATCCCGTCACTGCATCTCATCCCCCTCACCAAGGGCAWCCAGCAGATTACTCATTATCCCATTCAGTGTATGTTTCCTTCAAAAAGAAAATGCATATGGTCTTGCATCTCTTGCACTAATTTAAGCGCRGGCAGTCAATTCCCACTGCAGAGAGTTACTGTAGGTGAAAAGACAGATCAGTCTCCAGGCTCGTTTCGCGTTTGGTTTGCTGATGAGGATTTAGCAATGAGAATCCCAGTTAGTAGCAACTGGGCCTCCTGTGGACACTTTATTCCCTGGTACGCAGGCTGACAACACCAAAGTAGTTTTCTGTTGGCCAATGTGGACAACGTATATGCGGAGGTATGTGGACAACAGCACCCGAGTACTGCTGTGCTTGATGTGAACAAGGAGTTTTGGAGGAAAGGCTCTGCCTCCCCTCAGCAACCCTTTGACTCATCTTGTTCTTCTCCTGCCTAAGCCCGCGATGTGCTGGGTGTCAGCGTATATCAGATTTATACACCTGGGCTATGAAATGTAACCTCTACCGTAACACAAACAGCCATGAGTCTCTCCTGACAGTGAAGAACTAAAATGAAAAAAATACTTGCTTGTGTCTTCATCTAACTGTTTCTAAAAAATGGTAGTTTAAAATGAACTGTTATCTGAAGTGCTCTTGGGTTCTATGAAGGATTCTGACTAAATATATGCTGTTGGTGATGATGTCCTTGCACTCTTCCATAGTTATGAATGGTATAAAGATAATTTCACCTGTGAAGGATTACCATTTATTGTGTGAGATGATGAAAGACACTGAGTAACATTTTCAAAATCACCAAGGTGATTTAAAGCCAAAGTCCTATTTTCATGTAACCTCATAAAGGATTTTAATTTAATCAGGTTTCCAAAATGCCTAAGACTCTCCTGAAAATGTAGACTTCAGCTTTTAAATCACACAGGCACTTTTAATAACTTTACTCGCTCTAATTAACTTTTTATTTTGAGGTTAGTACTATTAAGCAAGACCAGGACCAAAACGATCTCTGCATACTAATCAGTCACTGACTCCTACTGCTGCAATATAGCATGTGAGGAGATGTCCTCAAAATTCAGCATAAATTCAGAGCAACGGAAACTGATAAATCAGTTCTTGGAGAAAAACAAATCAGCAATACCTATTTCAACTTATTGCTTTCTTAGGAATACGTACAACTAGGCAAGCTCTGCTTGATTAGAATTTAAGATAAGGCACTACACCATAAATGAGGTTATAAAATAACTTTTATTTTTATTCAGACATATAAATGATGCATCAACTGCTGTCTCCAGACTATATAAACACAGCCAGTTCAAGAGGTTTCAAAAGCACACGGAAAACGGAAGAATATGCCCCAGGAAGCTGCTCTGCTGCTCATGCTGCCTTCCCCCTGGGAGTGATGCAATCTGATTTTGAGGCAGCCCCCGCTTTGGCAGAAGCGGGGAGAGAGGCAGCGAGGCCGTGGCTAACTAGTTCTGCACCTGCAAAACCTGCTTGGCCTTTCAGCCCAGGGATGCTTAGGAGAATGATCCCGGGACATCCTGTTGCATCTTGTTGCCTGTTCTGAACCAGCACCCGCCAGGTCTGCTTGCGGCCACAGCTTTGCAGCTCCCATCAGTTTCCAACACAAAGCCTACAGCAGCTGAGCCTTTTGTTTAAAGCCATCCCTTGAACTGGAGTTAAACACATCTGAAATTAAAAGCTAGCTTGTCAGAAGCCAAGTAATAACCTTTTCTAGCAGGTTAACTTTTCTTGTTATAGTTAAGACCAGGATACATAAGCAATAAAATTAGTCATCATTTCCAAGAGACTTCAATTATCTTTTCTAATACAATTTCATTTTAGCTATCTGTTTAAAAACAGGTTATCTAAAAAAATACTAAGGTAGCTGAGATTATCAAAAGATGCTAATGATTTTGGCTCCCAAGCTACAATGGCCTGGCTGTAAATGAATCTCCTTTGTCAAACTGTGCACCCAAAATTAGTGCACCTAAAATTACTAGCCAATTTTTAAAATCTTGGTCTGCTATGTTTGTCTTGTTCTTTCTCCTTGACAGCTATTTAGCTCTGCCAATTTTTCTTTCCAGAGCATCAGAGCACTGAGAAGAGAAGAAAGAAATTCAGCTTCAGCCTTCAGTCCTGCAGCTTTGAGTCAGGAGATAAAGAGTTATGGCTTGAAGACATGAGATAAAAGCAAAGCAATATACTCACAGCCACAAACTCAATGAATTAAACTAAGAAAAAAACCCTGTAGGTCAGGCAGAGATCATGCAGAGTAAGCACAGCAAGAGACAAGGAAATGGGAGGCATAAATGTATTGTTATCTTTTCCATGTCATTTCATCTCTCTATACATCTGCTTTGCTACCTATAAAAAAAGGTCCTTCTGAAAGGCTCTTCCAAAAGATTTTTGAGAGCTTGCTGTAAAAATCACCAACTCCAGGGCAAAATATTATTACCAGTGCTGCCATAGAGGTGCAGAGTAGTCACTGAGACTTGGATGGTTTTAAAGAGGTTGAAGATCTAAGACGAAAAGAACTATCAGGAGGCAGATTATTGACTAGAATTTGTAAAGCAAGCACTGTGCAAAAAGAAAATGAGAGAAGCTTAGTAAAAGGCAATTTGTTTCACATGCCTAAAGAGGTTGTTTTTCATTTATGTTGTCAGGTGTTTTCCTCTTGCCCTAAAAATTGAATTTCCGTGGAATAGGTTCCTTGTATCCCAGTACTGAGAACTGACACTGATTGGAGAATATATACACAATACATATATAAAAAGAGGAAGTCCTCAGCTTATTACAAATAATCCCAGTGTATGCAGCTGCAAGAATGGCCAATTACAAATACTCACTGAGGACAGCACCTAATAAAGTGGCAYCTTAAGCCAGCACTTTACCTGTTCTGTTACCAAGCTGTCAATAAATACATGAATGCCTCTCACAGCTGAACACTTGGGGAGGTTTCATGACTGTTTTAGCAAGTTAGACTTGCTCTTGGTTTTTAATGTGATAATGGAATGACTCATCGATACCGAGATGTCAAAAGGAAGACTCATCTGCCTGAAAAGTTGGGTTTTACTTTACATACTCTCAACAGCAATTTTATGTCAAATCCTGAATGGGTCTGGGACATGCAAACAGTATAGCTAAGTATTTACCTGATACCACTCACCAGACTCAACAATACCTATCAGCCTTTATTGTCATCTATTCAGCTGTCTCAATTGTTTACCAACTGGTAAACATCTAAACACTACTCCCACCATCTTCCATAAAAACACTTTCACCATCCACTATAACCAGGTAAGAAGCTTACTGAAGAATGCTGCTAGTCTTGGCACTGATTTCTTTCTGGGTCAAAAAGCGATAAGATTTTGAACTGTCAAAATTTTAGTTATCAACATGATTGCTCAGCACTAGATTTACTTTTCAGACATTTTAATTTTTATATTGAAGCCACATGGCATGTTTTATTCTATTCTAAGTGATAACAAGATTAAATTATCAAAAAGTTTCTTTTTGATTGAAATTCATTGCCGCAAATTTTATTAATTGCAATTTATGTGTTAGTTTGACATTGCATTTTGTCCAACGTATTTTTTTTTCATAAATGGTATCTACAACCATACAAGGCACAGCATCAGACTCTCAGGGGCCTGTTTCATGAGGAAAGTACAATGTAAATGAGGGAGAACCAGGAACACGATACGGGCTTTTTTGTTATCCTGGAGAAGACTTTTGAGAGTTGGAGATCAAATACGCTGTGTGCCTATTTCATGAGTAATTAACTGATCCTGGAAGGAGGACATAAGTTTGGTAGACGTGCTCTGGGGTATCGATCAAGAAGTAGCACTAAACCAGGAAATAAGTAACTGAATTAATCAAGCCATTTTCGATCTTCTTTTATTCACAGTTCTGGTAAGTAATTGTTAACAATGCATTTATTAGCACATTAAACCTTCTCCTATGTCTTTCCAAGACTATCTTCGGCTGATCGTAAAACTCATGAGCCAAACAACGTTTCCCTAACTTTAAGAGTTTATTGACACACTGCAGGCCTACCTTCTTCTTGCCTTCTACACGTTTCAGAGTAAGGGTTTTCAGGAGAAACCGCTTGAGAAGGCATGCTGTGAGGTAAAGTTATGAGCCCTGCACATTTAAAACATACCTACTGCCTGTTTCTTTGGTGGGTGGCCAAATTCCCATGATCTCTAGGTACGACTGGACTAATTGACAGGCAGTTGCCTACATATCAAAGTGTTAAACCAAAGAACTATAGTATAGTTTATTGTGATGATTCAGCATAATCTGAACAGTCCAAAGCCCCATTTGAGCTCAGGAGGAGGCAACACATGAATTACCCTCAGTGACTACTTCATGCTATGTAAACCCCAGAGAAGAGGAGAAGTCAGCCAGAAGCCTGCCCAAGCTGGTGAACGTTCCTCTGGAAGGAAACCTGCATCTGCATACCCAGACCATGACAGCGTCAGGGGTGTCCAGCCCTTAGAGATGCACTGACTGAAATAGCTGCTGAGATGATGAGAGCAGTTTGACCAAATCCCTCTTTGTAGAGATAAGAGCTCATGAAAATTTAAAGAGCAATTTCATTGTTCTTTTAAAAAAAAAGAAAAAAAAAAGGCATGGCACCCACCACTATGTTATACCAAAGCTGCAGAATGTCACATCTCTCCCTCTATTCTAAAACCTTCAGAGGTTTTCTAGAGTCACCTAAAAATCTTGAGGCATTTTTAATGTTTGTAATGAAATCCCAGAAATTAAAAATCCATGAGAATTCAAACACTTCCTAGAGCTGTAATGGAGGCAGAGAACTAAGCAATAATTATGAGTATTTTCATGTGATCTGTTTTAAACCGTACTACACAACGACGTTTTAATGCTCACTATCACTGAAACTCAGATGGGACGTCAGAAGAAGGTAAGACCATCCAGCACACAACTGAGTGACAATGAGATTGATAGGGCTTAAAAAACCTTACGGTTCTGTGAGGTATGAGATTCATTCGCAGTGCTGGAAGTTAAGGACTAGTCAAAGGACTACAGCGAAAAAAAAAATAACGACTCAATTTCTGTAAAGACTTAGTTTAAGCTATATTCAGAGTAAGCTGGCCTTCAAGTATCTGTTGATACCAGAATTCCCATTTCAAAGATGGGCATATACATGGTAAGCAGACAAAAAAACCCCAGATATTTCCCCTTCCTGAAACTAAACCAAAAATACCTATATAACTACCTGCTCTAAGACTGTTGTCCTACCATTGCAGAGCAGGGAATTACCAGATTTTAACTCTGTAAGATCCACTGAGATAAGTAGCAATGAATGAGCTGCAGAACGCTGCAGTCCTGGGACAGCTTTCTGCCAGCAGAGGCAGAGGATGCCAAGGCAGGACCAGCAGCTCCTAAGACACAAGAAAGCAGTGCCATAAAACATCCCCAAGGAGCACTAAAATGTGCAGTCAGCCTGGAAAATGTGTGCTGCAGGAAGTTTTCTTCAGTTAATCACTAAGATTTCTGCATTTCCCTATAACCTTCTATTCTAGCTTTTTGTCTTTAAAYGGAATATTCACTTTCCATATAGACGTTCTGCTACTGTTTTTATTTCAGTAAAGGATGTGAAAGTAGCAGAGATGAGTTTTCTTCTCCTCTTCTCCTTCTTGATCTTAGGTACAGATACAGAAAACCTTACAAGTTACAGATACTTTATTCCTTTCTTTCTAAAATCTTTCCACACACATCGAAACCGGCAATTAATAGTGCTAAATTTTATGGAAATATCAGTATACTAGAAGATAATGAGGTCCAACTGTCTAGTCAGGCACAGAAATAGGGAAAAAAAAAATACAGCATCACCAGCTTTACCATCAACTAGCTTTAAAAAAGTACAAACCTGTACACTTGGAGGTTAAGCAAAAGAACAACAAACCCAAAAGATGCCTTTCTGCACCATTCAACTGGACCCTGAAGATCTATCTAAAGTTTTTCTAACATAGACTTAACATGCCTTTTCTATTATTTGGAAAAAATAGTTGTAAAAA
This sequence comes from Phoebastria nigripes, assembly GCA_035582835.1. Lineage (NCBI taxonomy): Eukaryota > Metazoa > Chordata > Aves > Procellariiformes > Diomedeidae > Phoebastria > Phoebastria nigripes. Next base: position 256,599 of record JAYKAV010003201.1, read on the forward strand.
CATTTATTTTGGTTTATATATGACACTCATTTGAACACTTTTTAAGCTAATTCAAGAACAGAGAGTTCTCTGAAGTGGATGAAAAACTAACATGCATACAACAATCTTTACATTTTCAAACACAGCAGTTAAAAAAAGTATCTTTGCAACAGGAAGGAGGTCAAGCTGATACTACCATCGCATACAAGAGCTGTGCCCGTACAAAGCTTTCTAACATGCACTGACACTCGGGAACAAGAAAGCTGTGTCCTGCTTCACAAAACAACTGAGTTGAGGACGGCCAATTTTTGGAAGGATACCATAGCTTTGCATTTGCAGTATTTATTATAGAGTATTCTGAATTTGGAGTTATGTTGACTGTCTTGTTGTTAATACAGCACGCACTTAAAACATTCTTTTTTCACTAATAAAACAAGAGGGACCGTATATACCATTAACATCTCTGTATTCAAATTTTTCTTTCAGACTGTACATACGTGGCTGTGACCATGAATTCAAATCAGGTTTAAGACACTTGCATAGGGAGCTATTTAGCTCTTAAATGTTTCTTAGCACTGGCTATATATGAAGCAAAAATGCAAACATTTACATTTCTTGGTAATAAAATGAGAAGTCTGTCCATTACATTTTTGGTTTCTTTCTCACTGTAATAGAAATAATACACAAAATTGATACAGTTAATACCCTAGTTCTTAAGAAAATAAACTAGTAAGATTTTTTTAAAACATTTTCATTAAGTATAGCACAGATTATATCAATTTTTTTTTATTCGAATCTGTGCAATTGTGTGCGTCACAGTATGGTAACCATTGATCTAGGCAGATTTTAAGTTTTTGACAGGTTACCAGGTATTTTTCTTAACGGAACTTAAGTTCAGTTCAATTGTTTGGCCATACAGCTCTTTCACCATCCAGTGCCAAGGAAAATTTGGGATCAGCGTATCACACTAAAACCCGCAGTGGGGTAGCTGCTGGCATTTCGGCTCAATGGGGAAACGCATGTATTCTAACTGCCAGAGCTACCCAACTCTGAACACACACCATTTGTGTGCAATGACATTCTGTTAGCAAACTGCACTACTGAGCAATCCCAACTTTATTAGATTCTTAAATCCTAATTTGTTTCAGGTTGACATGACATAGTATGTTTCGGCTCCTGCTGTTAGTGATAGTGTTGCAATGAAGAAAAAAACCCCATCTGTATCTTCCCACACAGTCAATGACTGTGAGAATCTGTGTGCTAATGGATTTTTTTGCTGCTCTGGAGTGCGAAGACATTAAAATTTATCTTTACCACAAACAGCATGAATGAGTATTTAGATTTTCTAGTAAGGCTTTTTTTTTTTTTTTTGTAGCATTTTCGTTGTACAAATGTACATTTTATCTAGAGAATTATGTTTTCCTAAAATCTTCAGTCTTATCCTACATTTCTAAATGTCGAACACTGCTGTGGATCATGTAGCTGGGTTATTCTACTTGTTTATAAATCAAATGTGTCAAATTAGACTGGCACTGTTGGGGCAGTATGGAAAATGGCAGTTGATTGTGGAGAATCATAGATATGATCTGAAAGGCTATTTGGAGCACACTTGTTAACATCATTTAGGACACACAAAGCAAAAGCTCAGATGACAGATAGTTAAGGACTAACACACTTCCACGGAAGAAAGGACAGGATGTGGTTAATCTTGATAATTCAATTTATTAAAAAAGGCCCAACTTTATGAGTGGGAAGATTCATAGTAAGAAAACATAGCTTACTGCTGGATTAGATTTTAAGAAGACTTTGTGAAGTACTGCATATGGATTAAAACCTTTTACTGCACCACAAATTAAGGCCCATAGTTTTGAAAACAGCAGTAGCGGAAGAACAGGCACTTTCTGATTCTCCTGATACGTGGCGTAAAAACACGTTTCATCTTTTGTATCTAAAAAGAATAGGAAATATATAAATTAATCCACTGCTTATTTTACTCACAAATGGTAATATTAACCCACATTATGTTCAGAGTGATGAAATGGTTGTCATCAAGGGTTTTGGCCTGAAGATCCTTGTTACTTCAATAAAACTAAGATCTCTGACTGCGTATTCTTTGGAAGTTTGCAGTATGACATTAAAAGGTCTGATGAAGAGGAACAGACCTGCAACAGGCAGGAGATGATACTGGCAAATTTGGGAGGCAATTCAGGACTTACCATGTGAAATGCTAAGGAACTTGTTAAGCTAAATCAAAGTTGTCAAAAATGCCATGCTAAATTATACGTTAGAAAGTAGTAAAAGCCATTCTGGGTTGGGCTAGCGGTTGGTTCATCTCAGCCACTCCTTCCAAGTACCTCCTCCTTTTTATTGTTGTTACTGACCACCGAACAGCCATTTTAATGGAAAGACCTGTTATCACTACAAGACCCTTGTTCTTGCCTCATACCAGCTTAAAACGCATCACTGTATACATGAATTCAGGATTTTTTCCACATACATCAATTCGTATTTATCAAAAATCAATTTCATCTGGTTTTGGTGTGGCAACACAATTTTTTTTATTGCCATTTCTATTAGTTTGATGGAAACGTGATACAGATCTGAGCTGCTTAGATCTACTTGGAAGCCCTTTCAGAAAACAGGCATCACATTAGACAGTTTCTAGGGGCTAACAGAGGAAAAGATCATGACACTAGAGCCTACAGTTTGGCTATTTTGTTATTCCTAATTTAGTACTTGTTCCCCAAGTTTTGCCACTGATCCCATGTTTTGAGACGGATCCTATGATAAGTTCATTTCCCCCTCCCTCAAAAAGGAGAAGGAGGGAAAGTGAAAACTTTTCACTTGCTCTTCAGATGTTTTGATGGAAATTGCTGTGCTGGCAGGGAAATTCAGGAAGAAATAAATGTTCTTCTAGTGTAACAAACACTGTGCTTCATAGGTTGAACTGACATTGGCACAGTCTGCATGAGCAATTCTATACCGAGGGCATTCTCACTGAACTGCTTTATTATGTTCTTCTCCATCCCCCGTAAGCTCTTGCCATTTCTAAGCTTTGCCTACTTTGATTTCAGGATGACAGACTCCAGAAACTTGTACTTGATTTTAACTGATCACAAGTGGTATTTTCCCAGGTAAAGAGCTGGCTATGGATTGAGAACTGGCATATACGTTCATGCCATTAAGAACCGGGGAAATCGGATTCCAGGCAGTGTGGGCTAAGAGAGCAACTAAGCCTACAGTGCTTACTGTTTCTCACAGCCACATGGCTGAATGGCAGACCACCTCTTAAGCAGCAAAGGAAACCTGGAAATTTTCTTTGTAAATCCAAGCATATGAGAGAATAGGAAACCTGGAAGCCTTACAGACCAAGATTACCCTCTCAGTCTTTGCCACGGGAAAAGGAATAAACCAAAAGTTTGAGCTGGGTGCTATGGAAATATTTATCCTGTATTATGGATGATACGATGTAAAACCCCATACTAGACTCACTGAACCTAGCAGGTGTAGCACATTAGGACAATCTCTAAGACCTGCTTGTTTTTAAAAAATAAAGTAGTATTTTAGTAAAGGTTAGGACTTGCTATTATGTCAGAATTTCAAGTTAGCTTTCATAAAAATACATTTATTATGGATTTTAGAATTCTACAAATAAAAATTCTCATTTCTTATTATGGTCTATCTGCTCCACAAATGACAAACCACTTTGACATATGAATCAGTCTCACATCTATTCACTAGGCAAATTCACTTCGTGATTAATGATGTTTAAATGTTGCATTCACATTCTTCCTACTTCTAAAAATTGCCTAATTATTAGAGTTGTAGAAAATCTTTTAAGAAAAATCAAAATCAGAGAAGACATCTCTGGTTTGGAATTTCATTGATAATTCGTTGATAATTTGAGAAATACTTTGTATCCACCAGACAACRGACTGGGATTAGGGAACTGATTTCCAGATTTGAGAACACTGGTTTCATTTATGGCTCAGTGCATATCGAGGAAAAAAAGATCAAATTTAACATGGTGTCTCAAAAATAAAATTTATCAAAATTTTTAAATGCAAAATTTGAAATAAAATTCAAGGTTAATGGTTGGACAGTGAAGAACTTTTTCATTCCAAATACTGTGAATCAGAACTTCTTACTAGTGCTATCTTGTGCTTCTTCACGTAAAATTTGTAAATATTATAGGGGAGAGGAAAAAATGTGTAAGTCAGATTGAGGCACTCTCAGCATTCCAAGTTCTTCTGTCTCCTCAAGCAGTTATGCAGACGCAGATCACATTCAGCATCAAGTCTTGGCAAACCTTGTTTTCTTAATAAGAAGCAGATTCTTTCCTGACAGCAGGTATAATTTGGATTAACAACATGATGAAAGAAGAGCTAGCTAAAATACCCCAAGCACAAGACTAAACATTACAGTAGTTTCTGGAGCAATGTATTAAAAGAAAGAAGAAAAGTATCTGATTCTTAGAGCAGCTACACTCTCAGTATTGAGCTGTGCAAGCATGGCGCTTCTGGAATGTAACCGCTTTCTAATGTATTGCTCATCTCTGTTCACTAATAGTTCACTTCTAATACATTGAACTTTAGCTTTGTTTTTCCTGTTTTGGTCTTTTTATTGAAAAAATGTCATAAACTGGATTGTGAGAAGTCAAATTATAAAAGTAATTCCAATTATATATTTTAATACTCATTTTAAGTTAATGAGAAACTTCATAAATTTCTTTTTAACAGCAACAAATGTTTATGTGATCTGCTTGTCCATTATTTTCAGATTTTGCAATTTGCTTCTTCAATGAAGAGTAAAAATTTGATTTAGATAAACACAATTATTTACATTCTTTCAGCAAATGTTTCTCAGATGAACTGGAAAACAATTACACTCTGAATACCCAAAGGAGTAGCAAAATTCTTGCAAACAGCAATCCATACAGAAAATTTTAATTAGCTTTTGCTTTCCTGTGTTAAATTTAATGCACAGAGGGTGCCTGTCCATCTCCTGACTAATTCTGAAGAATATTTTCTTGCATGTTATCCTGTTTAGCTTTCAAGTAATGCATTTTTTTGCACTTGACCACAGAAAAGAAGTCTTGCAAACTACTGTAGCTCAAATATCATACCTTTCAAATATCTGATTTCCCCTCTAATATCCTTACTTCTTCACATTCTTTTTCATACACATTATCAATTTGTATGTAAATATGAGTATTTTACTTACTGACTCCCGYAGTTCTTTTATATTCCTCTATCCTTCTCCTGAGGTACTGCAAGGAAGGCTTCCAAACCAGAATTGTGTATGGCTTTCATTGCTATGCTTCCTCACTCCCTCTTCCACTTTGTTAAAAAGGACATCTCATTTAGAATGATCAGATAAAGAGATTCTTTTTAAAAAAAGTACTTTTCCACAACCTAAAATGCAAGCTTTAATAATCATGCCTAATTTAAAGCCTTTCAACAAACTCTCGGAATAGATGACAACATTCAAACTGAAAATATGTGAATTAATTTGAGTCACATTTCATGAGGCACAGTATGAAATGCAAAACTAAATCCTAACAGATTTCATATAAATATATAAAATCCCCAACATACTACTAAAATCTTAAAATTGCCAGACAGAAGATTGGGAGGCTACGAAACACTGAAATTATAGATCTGCGTTCAATTTTCTGTAGTACAAACAAACATCAAGACAATCAGAATGAAACAATGGTCATAGAAGATTTATGATTGCTGGACATTTATAATTAAAGTCTGAAACAGTCCTTTAGGAAGACATCCAGGCTACAAATGAATAAATATAGCAAGATAAAAGAGGGATAAGTAAATGAATCAATGTTTTAGGTCTTGTATATTGGAAAAACTCATGTCATTTACACATCTATATGTCAAAGTCTGTTCTGTTGGAACACTGCTGAATCATTCAGTGTTCAGCAGCTACGTATCCTTCCTTACGCAAAACTCATTCTGACACAAAATATCTTGAAAACACAAGCCATCTATTCTGAGCAAAAGAAAACAGAATAATGTACTGTTATACTGCAGCCAAGCACAGATATGCAGCCACAGTAATAAAAAACAAAATATGGGGGTGAAAGCTCAGGAACAGTTTCTGTGAAATACCTGAAGGATCACAATAGCTATTCACAGCTTAGGATGCTTCAAGCCAATTGCAGAATTAACCCACAGAACTGCCTTTAGTTAAACTGGGAGTTTCTTGGTATAGCAAGGTAAGAGCGTGCATGCGCTTTGCTTATTTGTGTTGAGGATGATGGACTTTAGCTCCAGTGGTCTTAAGTGGTTAAAGCTATTCAGTCCAGCGAGACCGAGGTCACAGTTTCTAGGAGCAATAAACTCCACACAAAGAGCTAATACGGGATGGATGCATGTTGGCATGGTCCAGTCAACAACCCGGTGCTCTTGATAACAACTTATTTAAGAATCCTGGTCTCAGAGTTCAGAGGAGATCATGGGAAATGCCTAGGGAGCAAATTCACAGATGCCCCAAAGAAGGTGGACCCACCCAAGCCTTGCCAACTCCAAGAATACCCTCAAAAATAGGGTGACTGTAGGTCAATGCCCATGTTATGCATAAGGGCAGCAAGACAACCTCAAGTTGTGACCTGACTCTCCCTTAAGTGTGACTGACTCCCCATCAGAGGATGTAGCTGGTTTTGGTCTGATTTCCTTACACTAGGGAAGTTGTGATCTATTTGGTTTTTTGTATTTTGTGTGTTTTATAATTGATGCTTAAAGACAAGAAACTCCCAAATGCAATTCCCCCAGTAAATTGCTTGTTTAAATTGAAATCAAAACTGTCAGAAATTCTGTTTTGTCTGTGGCATATTGTTTAATGCTCTTTCTATTTTCAAAAAACAGAATCTGTTTTTTTTTTTTCCAGTAATTTAAAATACGGTATGTGAATATATTACTTTGTGCAACATAAAATATTTACATGTTTTTCTTTTGTCCCTCTTGCATCAACAAAAATTCAGTCTTATCTCTGAATTTTGTGAGTAAGATAAAGGACAAAAACTCACTGAGGAAAGCACTGGGGGTGGCAGGAAGGAGGGAAGGAAGGAAGATGCAGCCGAAAATCCGAAACATGAAGCAGGGCAAGAAGCCCTTGCGGGAGCAAAGCAAGTCCTAGCATAGAGCAAGCAGAGCTGTTGGAAACATAAATGGAAGTGAGCTGAGAAGATAAATGAAGTTTGGATCCAGGGGGAATTTGGCAACATCTGGAAATTTGCCAGTCAGGTGAATCACTGTGATACAAAAACCATCTTGAAGAACCACTGTTACACATCCAGATAGGAAAAATAAAGGTAGAGCTCCAGCGAGAAGGCGTCTATTGCACATCTCATGTACAAACACCCGCCCCCTAGGAAAGCAGCCTGGATGCACCATGATGCAGACAGTGCCTTTGGGAGCTTTTTTGAGAGGGCCAGACTGAAGAAACTCAGAGAAACGCAGTCCATGGGTCATGGGTAGCACTTTCAGAGACACTGGTGAGCAGTCTGGTCTCCAAACACAGAAACCAAGTCCTCTGAGAAAGAGGATGATCAGACTGGTAGAGGAGACTTTCAGGAACATCATAAAACAAGATCAAGTCCAGACTAACGCCCACGACATCATGTGGCAGGAGGTCATGTCATTAGACCACTGATGGGGAAATGGCTGTAGTGCTGAGGCCTTTCTATCCAAAGATGGCCATGCACCCTTCTGTTCTGGAACCAGGGACCCATGGTGAAGGGAAGAGGTGGGTTGTTACAGTGGGATTGGCACCTAGGAACTAGGGGTCAGGTGAGTTTGCAAGACCAGAGCGCACCATGCAGTCACTTGCTTGCTGGATGCAAAGGTCATATGAAGGGCACAAAGATTCTGGATCACCAGGTAAGAAGCACTGGGTTCAAGAAGCCTGCACTTCTGCTCTCCATGGGTACCAGTAGCACAGAGAAAAGGCATGAGAAAGGTTTTAGAAAGAACATCTAGGACCCGGCAAGGGAAGCTGAAGACAAGGTCTTCCATGTAGTAATGTACTTGCATACCACACAGGACTGTAAACAGACAGAAATGCAAAGATGCTTGGCTAAGAAGTGAGGTTTCATATTCATTACGGAGTGGAGACACTTCTGTATGAGACATTAGATGCTGGAAACAAGAAGCCTGTACTGCAGGGATGGAGCTCATTTGAACCTTAAGGGAATCAACCTGTTAGCACTTCAAATACAGAAGGTCATGAGTGAGCTTCTCACTGAAATGGGGGTGGGAGGGCAGGGGCGGCGGTGGGGAGGAGGGGTAGATGGTGGCTGCAGAATAGCAGATGGTGTAGGATGAAGCTTCTACTATTAATGAAGACAAAGAACTAGCAAAACTCCTGCTTAGGGAGTCCATAACAGAAGGTGCAACTGTTGATTCTGCTGGCATGCAAGCTCTTGTTTGAACTCTTGCAACTGAAGAGCCATTCTGTAAGTGACCAGAATGTACTCTGGTTCAACATCCCTGTGTAAAAAATGAAGGCCAGAATATCCTTCACAGTCTCACTCAACTTCAGAGAAGGGAACTACAGAAGAACGAAAAGATTGTCTTAATAAAAAGGGTAGCTGAGATACTTAATGCAGTATGAATGCTCCCTTAGGACACCATAAGGAAAGCACTACAGTAGTGCAAATCACCTACCAAAAGGAGCTTGAGGAAGGGTAAAAAGGAGCTAAAAAGATGAGAAAAGTTAATTTTCAAGAAGTGCTTCTGAGGTCTTTGAAATCTGTTCATCTAAAAAGCACACAAGCTAGTGAAGTTGAAGAATGAAGAGGAATTCAAGAGTGGGCTTAGATCATCAGCTCAAGATAGGCATAGTGAAATGATGTGATTCTATCTACAGGCAGATAAAATAGCAAAATCTGTCCCAAGTGTGGTGTAGTGAAGGGGAATTCAGAAGGCRTCTAAAGCAGTGATTGCATCACATCTCTGAGATGACTCAGTAATGGAAGAACCATTTGCMTAGAGGTGAAGGATAACAGCAATGTAGTATTTAAATTGTTTTGCAATGTGCAAAGTCAATAAGAATCTATGAATGGAGAGCTTTAGGAATTTTTGTGCATTTCTCATTTCATTCCCAGAGCTGAAAATACTTTATAGACATCAATTCACTGAGATGGATAAAATGGTATGGCTTGAGAATGAAGTCACATCTGAGCTGGGACTCAACAGTTACCTAACACAGTTTCCAAATGCTTAGAAAGAGCACATCATTATTTCAGTGTAAGGCTAGAATAGACTTTGGAGCTAGCTTATAATCTCACAGAAAGAACAAATAAAGCCTGTTAATGACTAAGACGAGTCAGGGCTTTGGATTTTCTCTCTCTGTGCTGGCACTCCCCTACCATCACTCTGGGCTCTGAATCAGAAGCTGACTCAAAAGGCAAAGCTACCCTCAACCTGTGGCATTCCCAGCACCATTCTTAGAAAGGCTGTATCTGAACATGCATCTGGCACATCCCTGCAAAAATGATAAAATCCGAAGAGATGGAAGCACAAGCTGGTAGGAGGAGAAAGCAATACTACAAGTTAAAGTGAGGGTCACATTAAGAACGTTTTTGCTGAACTAATCACCATTTTCTAATCTTTGTTGTGTAAAGATATACAGAGAACAATAATGAACTCCAGACAGTGATTAATGAATACTTGCTGATTTCCTACCAAAGCGGCAATTGTCAGATCTTTACAAACAAATGATTTGCAAAAGCTAAAGATTATGAAACCTTCTGAAAAAAGTACCACAGCGAAAAAACAAGGGGAAAGGGACAAATGGGAGAAAAGAAAAAGAATTGCAAGAAACTCTAAAGTAATAAGCCAGCAAAGGAGTTCAGCCTCTTGGTGCTTTCCCTTTAGACATTTTGTATGACTTGCATATCAGTTCAATAGTCAAAATGTCTCGTTACTCAAGAGTCTTATGGCCAAAAAGCAGTATCTAAGTCCATCTGAAACTGTTTAAAAAAAGAGCTTGAGATGCTTCTTAAAAACTTTAATCGAGCTTATTCTAACTAGTGACTGCATGTGGTAAAATGACATCACTGGCATACATTAATCGGTGAATGTAATTTAGAAAAAGGCAGGCTGAAATAAATGTCTGCTGACCATCATGAACGACTATTAACAATCACAGTATTTTAGCTGCTTTTTCAACCCCCTAATAACTACTTTTTATTGAAATCATAACCACATACTTTGTGAAACTGAAACATATGATTCCGAAATACACTCAGATTAATACATTAATCCCAGCTGAACGCCCCTTCCATGCCTTGTATTCAAAAAAGGCCCCAAATCCTCTTGATTACTGAACAACTCATTAAACTTCTATGATCACAACTGGGCAAACAGCTGAAATGCCAGACAAATTACTGATCTGTTTTTGTGGATTTCCGGTACCGACGCTACCTCTATCAAGTTGATGTTCACCAACCTCAATCAATTCAGAGTGAGAGAAAAGAGATCAAGATCATTAAGTACCATCTTGAAACACAAAATCTCATGTACTGCAGCTGAGTTAACTTGGATAAYGTCTGGAACCCTCAGTACTGAGCTGGCACGCATTTCTGAAGTACATAAGCCTCTCCGATTTAAATGATTTTGACCTGTTTGATAAGGTCGCACTTGATCTTCTGTATTTAGTCTACTTTAGTGAAGTATGTGGGAATAAACTATACATATGTGGACAACTAAATCTAAGCTCTACTCTATTTTCAAGACCTCCTATATATATTGTATGTTAATAAATTTTTATTTTTACCCCAAGTAAATCACAACACGTAGAAATCTGAGAAGCAGCTCTAACTTGGATGGTCATTGCTTGAACTCTCATTATTTCTTTCCTGTTCAATCAGGCTGGTGTGATCTGATGCCCAGCCACTGCAAATGTGGAGAGGAGACTCTTGGTCACTCCAGGGAAAATATCAAGACACAAAAATCCACCCATAACAATACTAGAGAGAACACTGGGTCCCTGATATTCTTTGGACTGTCTGGGATTTTTCACCCTAAAAGGCGAAAATCTTACTGATACTTTAACATTTTCATAGTGACTGAACAGTTTTGGCTTGAGGAATCACTGCATTTTGAGAGACAACCAAAGCGATTATAGAAAAAGTCAAAACATGAAACTGAGAACTAGCATGTGTCAGGTAAGTTTCTTAATCTGACTGGAGAAAAGGAATTTTTTAAAGCTAACTGCAAAAACTGTAAAACCAACTAAGAGAAATCCCAAGATTACCTGGATTATATTTTAAAATAAAGAGGATTACCCTTGTTAAAAAATGCACATGAAGCTTGCCTTTTCAGTAATTATTTGCCTACTGTTCTACCAGCTGATCAATTTCTTTCACTTAATTACTATGGTGCTAGATTTTTTAAGTACATTTTCCAGTTTGTTCATGCATTACCCCCACTTAGATATAATCACAGCAAGATGTTCTAAGATGCCAAGCAACAGTTCCTCAACCAGCAGCTCCATGATTTCAAGCAATACAAAGGTCATGTGCAGTGAAAATAAAATCGCATCAGACATTTATTATTAAACCTGTAATCCGAAGGTGTTTTCCTAGATAGGCACTCCTGAATCTGTAATTGTATACATTGTGAATTAAAATAATTTAAGTGCATGATTATTATTCTAGAGCAATCCCTATAGGAAGTAACTCATAGAAATGCTATGTTACATATGCTATGTAAAAAGCCGTCCAGTTTAATGTGCAATGACTTTCTTTAAAAAAAAAAAAAAAAAACAAAAACAAACAAACAAAAAACCCACAAAACAAAAACCAAACAAACAAAAAACCCAAAACAACTTCAGAAGAAATTGTAACAGGAACACAGCATGCAATCGCTGCTGAACTTTCCTGTATGATTCATTTAAAATAGAAAAACAATTTGGTATCAACGATCTCATTAYATCTTCATCTTCTGAATTTGTATTTTTTATTAATTATTAATTTAGCATTTAATGAATTCGTACTTATTAAATATTAAGCTAACATCAGTTGCTAAATGCTAAGAAGCACTTGTTCCATATATATTATAGAAGCAAAGTTTTAAGAAGCTACAGGGAATAAAAMCAGCAAGATATACTAGCAAATATCAAGCAAATGTCAAGTGTAACCCCAAATGCAGCAGAGAGGTCATTATTTATTCTCTATTTTTTATATCTACTGACTGTTTGAACAAAAGTTGTAAAAGAAATAGATGAAAACACAGGTGAGGAAAGTAGATCACAGAGTTTAAGCTCTGAAATTATTCTACTGGGTCACTGATTTATTTTTCTTTTTGTTTATTTTTTGGAAAGATAAAACCCAAACCACTATTCCACACAGAATGGAAGTAACAAGGAAGACAGACATTTATTAGGCACAAAGATACCTGTTGCTGAAATACAGCACTTCCCAGACAGCAGACATAAGGGAAATTTTGGTCTCTGTCTATCCCCCAGATTCATTCACCACAGTGTTGGCAGGCAAGTACTTGGTGCCTGAAAGAGCATCAGTGCAAGAAACACCCTTGGCTTTCTGGGCTGCTGTTACACTGCTAGCTAGCTAGCTTCGTGCTGATGAACTGCTGCGTGACTTAGCTTTCTGTTTTGCTGTTAACTGTTGTTCACGTTTTTAAACATGTTCAGATGCTGTTTTCACATTGCAAAATGGCCAAATTCAATGGCTGCCTGTAGTCTCTGTTCTGCTTAAGACTCCAGAATACTTTATTAACCATGCTGATAATTGCCTAGAACATCCTTACAGCAGTGACAGATTCTGCCATATAGTTTATCTTTTTTTTTTCTTATTTTTCCCCCTGCAAAACTTGAACAGAGTCCTTGAACTTTGATTCGCTTAAGTGCAGAGGAACTGATCACTAACATCATAAATCACCTAAAGCAAAAAGTCTACGTTCCCTCAAAACTGTCACAGAGTTTAATAGTCTTCCTCAAACCCCGATTTGGCTTGTTTCCCCCCTTCTGCAAACCAGCAACATGTCTTTGCAGGAAAGGGCAGTTCCCTCTCCCCTCATCCATGAGCGGATGGCTCTGGAAAGCAGCTCTCTGCGCTCCCATCCAGCAGCCCCGGAGAAGAAATCCCAAGGGTCTCTTCTAGTACCACTATTTCCTACATGAATGTCTCTGTCTTTAAATAAATAAATTTGGCTCATTTCCCCCTAATTACATTACTGTGTAATTTCTAAGTCAAATACTATTTTGGCCTTTTATTCTTTTATTTGAAGAAAAAAAAAAAAAAAAAAATTGTGCCAAATCATGTTGTTCTCTGTCCTGACTGGTAACTATAAGATTCTTCAATTTATGAGATTCTGTCTATGCAAAACAAAACATAAAATTAAAGTTAGCATATGTTTGCGTTCTTTCCAGATTAATAATGAAGACAGAGAGTGGGACCGCTCTCAGCGTCAAGCTCCTGGCACCATATGCTTTGCTGTCTATCCCTATATCGCTCTTATCTTTTATTCTTTAAACAGTGTTTAGATTTTTTTTTTCCCCTATGAGATCAAGTTTTTATTTCAGCTACTGTGAATTCATGATAGACAGCATCAAATGCTACACAGACACACAAAGGCTACACCTCCTCTATCTAATTTCTTCCAGGCAGGCCATATTTTTCTCAGGTTTGAAGAGTATCATTGAAAGAGTCTTCAATTTTTCAGTACATGAATGTACAGGCATGAATTTTACACAGAGAAACAAAGCACGGATGAGATTCAGTTATCACTGGAAACTTGGCTCAAGCTCCTCAGAAAATTGCAGACATATGTCCTTATTAATACTCATTTACTTGTAAAACTAATTTAAATGAGGAGAATGAAGGCTAATCAACTGATTTATTGTTGGCATTTTATCCTCAGCTTTGTCACAGGACAATGGTGCAACAACCAGACACAAACCTCAAGTTTTAATACTGAACAGACCACAAGCCAAGGTCATTTACGTTAGTGTAACAAGTGAAAAGCTTGAGAAACTCACCACTGAGCTCCAGTGTAACAGGGTTGGGTACACAAGATGGAAGTGAGGACAGGCTGCCAAGGAGGAATGCAGAAATAGTACTTGGACATGCACGATTGCTGTTAGGAAAGCTGAATATCAGCTTGAGTTGAGATGGGCAAGTGATGTCAAAGGCTATGAGAACAGCTCCCATTGCTACATTAACAGTAAAAGGATGAACAAGGAAAATGCAAGCTCACTGCTAAATCGGCAATCACAGGCACAGATAAGGTCCAGTTACCCGATGCCTTCTTYGTCTTAGTCTTYACCAACAAGGTCTCCCAGGGTTCTATGTCTGGAGCAAGGGTTCAAGGAGGAAAGAAACTATCAGCAGCAGAAGAGGATCAATTCAGGGATTACTTGACAAATTCAAACCCATACAAGCCCATGGGACTAGAGAGGATACATGTGATGGTGCTGAGAGAGCTTGCTGATGACACTGAAAGGCTGCTCTTTGTCACAGCATGCAGATAGTCTGAGGTCTTCAATAACTGGAGAAAAGAAAATATTACACTGGTATTTAAAAAATGGCAAGACAACAAACCAGGGCACTACAGGCTAGTAAGCCCTTCTTTGGCACCTGGAAAAATCATGGAGTAAGTTGTCTTAAAAGCCACTTCTAGGCACATGAATTAGAAGTAGTTTATTGGGAATAACGAGCCAAGGGTGATCATGTTTGACAACATCATTACCTTCTGTAATGAAATAACTAGATCTGTGGATGAAGAGAGCCATGAATATCATCCACCCTGATTTTAGCAAGGATTTGACACGGTGTCCCATAGCGTCCTTGTATCCAAGCTGGGATGTTACCTAGCTAAGCGGACTTAATTTGTACTCGACCTGAAAGCTTGTTACAAGTGGAGCTTCTCAGGGGTCTGTTCTGGGACCGAACCCCTTTAGTATCTTTATTAAAGACATAGAAGAGAAAACAAAATGCACCCCCATCAAGTTTGTGGACAATATCAAATTGGGGAAGAACAGTCATAGAAACAAAGAAAACTTTAAGTTGGAGGGAACCTCGTTAAGTTATTTAGTCCAAGCCCCACTCAAAGCAGGTCTAGTTAGACCAGGCTCCACAGGACCTTATCCAGCTGAGTTTTGGATATCTCCAAGAATGGAGATTTCACAAATTCTGTGGATGTGTTCCAATATTTAAACTGCATGATAGAAACATAAATCTTTGTATTTAATCCAAAATTCCTGTGTTCCAGCTAGTGCCTGCTGTCTCTTATCCTATCTGGGTGCAACTTTGAGAGGTGCATGGACACACCTGAGGGCAGGTGTGCCATCCAGAGGGACCTAGACAGACTGGAGGAATRGGCCAGCAGGAACCTTATGACATACAAATGGACAAATGCCAAGTCCTGCTTCTAGGAATAAACACCTGCAATGGTACAGGCTGGAAAATAACTGTCTGGGGAGCAGCTCTGTGGAGAGGGACCTGAGGTTCCTGGTGGACAGCAAACTGAGCATGAGCCAGCAGCGTGCCCTGGCAGCAATTAAGCCTAACAGCATTCTGGGCTGTATTAACAGGAGTGTAGCCAGTACATCAAGAGGAGGGACTACACTCATTAGACTGCATTTGGAATGCACCCAGTTTTGGTCCACAGCAACGTAAGATGTTGATAAACCAGGAGGAGCTCAGTAGAGGGCCACCATCACAGGGCAAAGAGCTGACACAGTTTATGAGGAGAGGCTGAGGGAACTGGGCTTCTTTAACTTGAAGAAGAGATGGCTTAGGGTGGGCGTTGGACCTAACAGCAACCTTCCTTTATCAAAGAGGAGGTTACACAGAAGACTGAGCTAGGCTCTTTATGGAGGTCCATGGCTGGAGGATGAAAGACAGTGGTCAAAAATTAAAATGAGGGAGGCTCTGACTTGACATAAAGGAAAAAATGTTCAATATGAGRAGAATTAAGCACTGTAAGAGGTTGCCTAGGGAGGCTGCAGGATCCCTGTCCTTGGAGGTTTTCAAGGCACAACTAGACTGAGAAGACAGTTGGATTAGGACGTCCTGAGGTCCCTGCTAAGTGGAAAAATTCTACAATTCAAACTAGCTCTTTTCAAGAAAGCACTAACCTGGTAATTAAAACCAAAGAACAACAACAAAAATACACCACAAAAAACCCCAACCACTAGTGGGATAGCCATCTTCTATTTGGCCTATGTGAAGTTTTTCTAGTTAGTTAGAATTAACATTGCATTATCAGTCTTAGTGCTCATATACTGCAGTTATTAAAACACTACTAAATTGTTTCCACTTTAATGATTGAAGAATTTAGTAATGATTACTTCATGAGATATAAAACATTGATTTCTTTCCTCTTTCTATGATGGCACATAATTTCTACAGCAACATGCAAGTAATTAATTCAGCTCTTCAACCTTTAGAGGTTAAAATGGTGGGAATAATGCCATTTTTTGCTTAATAAAGCAGATAAAAAAGGACTTAAAATTTTGTTATTTTTCCTTTTTTTTTTTTTTTAGATTTTTTGAGAGAGATTTTCTTAATGTAAATAGCCTATCTAACCATATCACACGTATTCTTCTAGTTTCTTGGCCAGCACTGGTACAGAAATAACACTCATCAAATGTGTTTCATTTACCTTTAATTTCAGAGAAATATATGCACCAATTCCCAAATCCTCATTAACATTAATGAGTCTTTGCAGAAGCAAATCTCTTGAATGGATAATGACTAGTTGTATAAGAAAGGACTATTCACATGAGAAAGTAACACCAAATACTTCCCATCTCAAATGTTTCACCTTAAGAAGTATTTTTATTGTGTCATCTGATGATGATTGAACAGGCAAAGACTTAATTTGAATTTCTTTTTATAATTAAGCAACAGGCAAAGTAATACAAACTGTTTCTTCCCACTAAAAGTTTTTTAACACCCAATTATATTACATAACTTAAACCACAAAAGCTACTCGGAACCTCTGTGTAATTGCAACCACTCATAGCACTAAGGTGACTTGCTCAATGGGATCAGAGGGGCAAATGAAAACATTAAGTAGTTTAAAACATCATTTTGTCATAACAAGCGTTCTGCTCTTAAGGATTCTCTGGCCTATTGAAAAAAATAATTTCAGCAGTGATTAATATTTGCCTATTCTCATACAAATAGGAAGAAAAACAAGATGTAAAAGATGCTTAAGTCTCTCCTTAAGAATACTTAACTCCTGAAATATTTATAAAACAACCCATTTTTATGATGTTTACAAAAAAAAAAAAAAAAAAAAAAAAAAAACAAAAAAAAAAAAAAAAAAAAAAAAAAAAAAAAAAAAAAAAAAAAACACCACAAAAACCAAAAAAACCCCAACAAAACACCAAAGTGAAAATTCTATTCCAAATTATGGGAAAATTTCTATTAGATTTTTTCTTTGATCAGTACCAGCGTGAACATACAGGACACAAAAAAATTATAAACTCAATTATCTTTCCATAATGAATTACTGCAAGTAGTTGGTTTTAGAAACTCGTAATGCACATTAAATATTAAATCAAATAAGCTATGTAAACTGATTATTATTTGCCTTCCCCCCTCCCCCATGTAACTGGAAGGTTATTCAGAGATTTCACATGACAGAGCTACAGGTTTTCAGCCCCTGAGGTTAAAACATGGGCTGTAGGGATAGAGATATATCCAGTACTCCAATTTAAAATTTATATTTAGTATTGTTCATCCTTAAATTGCCTTTTAAAATGGAAGACCGTTAATTTTTTTTATCATATTTACCATTTAACTATTAATTCCCTTATAAAATACTGAGATGCTTTATACATCATACACTTATACATTAATGGAAGTTACCAACGTGATTTGAACACATAAAGTATGCTGAAATATTACAATAGTACACTTTAACTTAATCTTGACCTTTTTTCTCTCTAGCCTCTGTCCCATGTTGTGCCAGTAAGAAAGAATCCAACATGTTTCTCCTAAACCATGGACAAATTTTTCTGTCAGAACTGTGTGACCCACTTCACCATAATCTACTGTGGTAGTGGAACAGGATGTGAATTACGAAATGACACAATCTGACAAACAGGTCTGGAGCTGTCAGCTAGCTACAATAACAAGTACCTTTTAATATCTGTCTTATATGTGTTCCCTGGTTTCCTCCTTAGAGATAAAAAAGATTATTGAGGATTTGCAGTCCTGTACATTTAGTTGCCAAAAGTCTACATTACAGAAAACTTGACTGCCTTTGTTCTTTTAATCCCTTAACACTATTAGTTTTTCAGAACCAACGACTAGAAATGGTAAAGCAGAACGTCAATGAAAGGATAGCAATACCATGAGCTCCTTGCCAAGTGTGAATACTAACTTTCACAACATCAGTCCCTCTGGGAAAAAACATATATACTATATATACTATATAATTATATATAGAGAGAGTATATATAATATCTATAGAAATACAGATAATGTATATTAAAAGATATGTATACAACTATACATATATATGCATACGTATATACACATACATAAGTAT
The DNA here is from genome assembly GCA_035582835.1 of Phoebastria nigripes. Classification (NCBI taxonomy): domain Eukaryota; kingdom Metazoa; phylum Chordata; class Aves; order Procellariiformes; family Diomedeidae; genus Phoebastria; species Phoebastria nigripes. Next base: position 275,126 of record JAYKAV010003201.1, read on the forward strand.
ATACAACTTCTGGCAGTAGTACGTATTAAGGAAAGCAGAGTCATCAACTCTATGGTATTTGTGCATCTGTTTACTCTGCTAATATGTGAAAACTTATCCTGGGTGTTGGATTTGAACCCTTTCTTTAACGTGCCATTAGGGTTCATACACTAAATTCATTCTGTGGTGTTCTTATAAATACAAGATATTTAACAGGTGATTAATATCTACCAAAATCCACAAACAGGGGGGAAAAAGCCCAAGCCCTCTATGAGGAAAGAAATGCATTTTGATACTGAGTCCATAGTATACACCAGTTTTTGAAACTTGCTGTGCTTTGGCCCCACAATCAGACTAAACTTGCATCATAGTCAATCAATTATAAATAGAATTAAAAACCCCGTCACTAAGGAAAACCACGTACTGTGATCCTAGAGGATGGTAATACATCTCTAGCTGAAACTGCYGAAAGGTTTATTGTATCTTCGTTTGAAGTGCTGATCACAGCTGCTGGGACTTGTCTCGCATCAAACACACAAGAGTCATTTAAGTTGGACRACAAAAACCTATTGGGTTAGCTTCTACAAGATTAAACACTACAGCAAGTAGTTATTAATGTTGGCAGAAATGTTTGCTTGTTATTTTGTTCAGAGGGGACCACGTAACCTCAGATTCAGCATTATTTGTTCCATAGTCATGTTCTTCATATTCAAGGAAAACTGYGAGCAACATATCCAGACTGAACACATTATTTCATAGATGTTAAATTATACTCCTAATACTTTGTAAAAATGAAATTAGAAGATGTAATTACTCTTAAGTGAACACTATGTTGTGAAATAACTATCATAAACTATTAGGTGGACACTCAGAATAGGCCCTCAAATAGATTGGTCATGGGTACATATGAGACTGACAAATCCTGATAAAAACTGCAGTGAAATAGACATCTACAACAGTGCATTAAATCTCAGATAACCTTAATTCTGTAAGTCTGAATGAAGATTTTGCTTTTTCAACTGATGTTGATGCCTGCACAGAATGGAATTTACCTTTCATTCTCAAAAATGACAGCTGATTCTCCACCCTTTTTGGTCATCCTGTGGTCCCTGTGACAGGTATCAGAGTGGTGGGCCTGCATGGTGAAGTTCTCTCTAAGATACAGGGGAATAAGCTGTCTCTGGTTTCCCATACATGATCTGGAGGAACCAAGACTATGGATCAGAGGGCAGCTCCGAAACCAGATCCAGTCACATCTTGCATGTTTTCCTGTCCATTACGCTGAAGCACACTGGAGTATCGTGTCTGGAACTGAACACCTATTCTAGGCTCCTAAAACTACTCGACCACCTAGAAAGCAGCTGTGATTTCTGACATTAAACAGTCTCCATACCCTAACCAGCAAGTGAGCATAGACCATAACACTGTTGCTGTCAATCAGCCATCAGCTCAAGTGCTAGAGCACAGAGTTGTATATCCAAGAAGTCCACGCACTGGTGGCAATTCCCGTCAAGGGATATTATGACTCCCTATGACAGAACCCCCTCTGTCAACATTAAAGATAAGCCTTTTAAAAAGATAACACCAAAAATTATTTCCCTGAAAAGCATGTCATAGCCTGTATGCAAACAACCAGATGGGGAAAGGAGGCAACTTACATTTGCATCACGACGTTAACTGGAAATGCTTTGCAAACACAGCATTAACGGCATGTAATATATCATTGTTACTACAGTGGCATCCCCAAATAGCACCAATGGGATCTAGCCCTCGTTATAAGATGTACTCTATAAATGTATATGCAGAGACATAAACCATACTTCAAAAAAACCTTTCACCTATTACAGAATATCATCTACCCCAACTGACTACAACACAAGGAAAGAGAACAGATGGTTCAGATGGCAACTGTAAACAAATTTTACACATAGCTAAACTGCTCCTAATTATATCAGTTTTGAGATCTCCTGTCACACCTTCACAATTTATAGTATGTAGCCCCCTTAACCTCCCTGTAAAAATATCTATAGACTCCCTTGCTTCTAGTCCGACACCTTCTCTATCAACTGGAGCTTTTTCTTGCTCCCTCTATTCTTCCGGAAGGTATGGGAAAGGGTTTCCCTTAGTTACTGCACAAATTAGGAAAAGACCAGACAAAACAGCAGCTCAGGTAAAACTCACAGTGGTGGTAAGGTAAAGTTTCTTTGAAGTCTTGCCTTAATATCGTCTCCTTGCAGAATAGTACCTGATTAAGTCTTGACTAGTCTCTCAAAGAGTCAAGGAACGGGGGCCTCAGAAGGTCACCGACTCAAGTCTCCTGCCATGGTAAAGGTGGCAGGAGAGCACCTGAGCGTTGCTGTCTCCTCATTTTGATGTCATTGTTCCCTACACCAGCCCTCAYCCCCCATTTTAATGGGCAATTAGTGGTCAGTTATGATAAACGATTTAAGCTCTTAGTATTTTCATTGTTTCTCTTTACAGAAGAAAATCTAAAGCTAATTACTATCTTGTAGAGAAAAATGGATCTTTTGTTACCTACAAGGTACATTTCTAGGTGGTGACCATGAGTAAAGTGTTGAAAAGCACCATCCTAATTTAAGTCTTTTCTTAGGTCTCAGAAAACTGAATATTTAAGAACCATGTCATATATCATTATTATAACTGGAGTTTTTATGCTCCCCTCCCCAAATAAAAAGAACATGCATACATGGATCCATGTTGGAAACACACTCCTTTCTGTTCGCAAAGCAAGCAAGTACATACACCTCTTCCTTGCACCATGACACAAAGCATCAGTTATATGCAAAAAGAGAAAGAGTGCATGCACCTTAGTCCAAATGCTCTCCTGAAACAAGATTATGCTGAGCTCATTCACTGTCATATCTAAGTGAATCTGGCAGCTGGATTTGGTTACTAATCTTCAGTCTAGTTTAACAATGGAAGTTTTTCTTTTATCTGTCATTGTGAAAGTGTACATAGTTTAGATCACACTTTCCATTCTGAAATGTTTCACAAAGTAAGAGTTTGTTTACATTAAGTCCAAGTTATTATCACACCATCCTCCAGAACATTTCAGATGCGAGTGAAATATTGCACTCAAATAATTCAGTATAATGTAAGATAAYATATCACAATGGAACCATAAATACCTTTCATTTCATTTTCAGTTCTGTGTTCTGGCAATATTTTTAAACTGAAATGTTTCACTGATGGATGTATTCAACACTGATTACTTGTGAGACACAGAAACACAAGAAACCCAGCCTAAATGAAACAGACACATTAGGGAAAAAGTGCTCAACAACCTTTAAGCAAGCAGAACAAAAAAATGCTGTTCATATACACTAGCATTTGTGTTAGGCTTACTTCTTTTCTTAGCGGTTGTCTTAGGAATTCGATATATCTGAATTGAGTTTAAAACCTAGTAAATCTTATCAAATTCCATCAAAGCCTTAGCAACTGAGGAAAACATTCTTCTTCCATAGGAGGCATTGAAAAGTACCGAATCTGACTCTCCTTCATGGACTATTTGTCTTCCCATGCCAGTCTTCCTTTCCAAGGACAATGAGAAACAATAATGAGTTGAGTTCAGACTGTAGCAAGGTGAATACAAAGTCATCTGAAATTTAAACTGGTTTAGGCTGCAGCTAATTAGAAAACCAATGGATATAAATAGAGAATACAGAAAGTATTTAAAGAGTACTACAAGATGATGGATGATGATCCAGAGAGGAACAGAATGCTTTCATGAAGAATAAAGACAGAACAAACAACTGTGCAGGGACAAAAGGACAGCTATCAACGTTCACAGTCTGAGCTCTTGGCACATTTGCCCACTGCTTGATATTGTGTAAGTCCCTAGCTTCCCACCTTGTTCTCCTTTTTAAGAAAATCTACCCTGTTTTTGAGTACTCCATGTAAGAATGTAAAATACAGTGAAGAGGCCTTTGGTCATGGAACAGTAAATTAGTAACTATTTTCTAGCAATGACCTGTGATACCCACAACTAACTGCTCTGTATTTCATGTCATTAACAACACTTTCACTCCTAGACTCTCTAAAAACCTTCGAATAATATATCTCAAATTCTTTTTTTTTATATATATATGTATATAGGTGTGCATATATATATACACATCCCCCCCCCCGACACACACACACACGTAATCTTTTCTGAAATATATCAGTCCAGTCAAACAGCTGACAAGGATGACTGCAGTGTAAGCAAACTCATCAGAAAATTCAGGTTGGAAGTGACATCAGAAGATCATCTAGTCCCACCTCCTGTTCAAAGCAGGGTGAGCTTCAGACCAGCTTGCCCAGGGCTTAAACTTGACAGGTCTTGAAAATCTCCAAGGATGGAAACTGCAGCACCTCTCTGGGCAACCGGTTCCACTGCTTGAGTTTCCTTGTGGTAAAAAAGTTTTTCCTATATCAGGTCTGCACCTCTCCYGTTTCAACCTTTGCCTTCCTCTTGTCCTTCTATCACGTGCCACTGTGAAAACTCTTCTCAATAACATCCTCTCAGGCACTGGAAAGCCATCACAGGTCCCMCCAAAGCCTCCTCAACAAGCCCCTTTCTCTCAGGCTCTCTTCACAGAACGGATGTTTTAGCCTCCCTGCCCATCCTTGGTGCCCCCTCCACTGAACTTGCTCCAGTTTATTGTGTCTCTCCTGTATTGGGTGGGGTGTGCGTGCAAAACTGGGCACAGTAATTTACATGTGGTCAAACAAGTCYTGGGTAGAAGGGGATAATCACTTCCCCTGATGTCCTGGCTGTGCCCCTGTTAACACAGCCTGGGGCACTGTTGGCCGTCCCTGCAGCCAGGGCACACTGCTGGCTCATGCCCGGCTCGTGTCTGCCAAGGCCCCCAGGTCCCTTGCTGCAGAACTGTTCCCAGCCAGGCAGGCACCAGCCTGCGTCACTGCATGGGCTTATTCCTTGCCAGATGTAGGACTTGGCATCTGTCGTCCTTGAATATTCTAAGGTTCCTCTGCTGGCCCATTCCTATAGCTTCTCTCAGTCTCTCTGGATGACAGCCCTGCCCTCAAGGGTATCAACTGGTCACCCTAATTTGGTGTCACCTGTAAATTTGAGTAGAGCGTTCTCTGTTACTTCCACCAGGTTACTGATAGAGACGTTAAGCAGGACAGGTCCCAGGATATTCCACTTGGTACTGGCCTTCAGGTATAGTATGTCCTTTAATCACTGCCCTCTGAGCCTGATCATAAAACCAGCTTTTTCTCTTCCCATCCAGACCATAGTGTCCTAATGTAGATAAAAGAATACTGTGGGAGACAGCGTTGAAAGCCTTGCTAAAGTCAAAGGAAATGACATGCACTGCTATTCTCCCATCCTCAGATCTAGTCAGTTTACCAAAGAAGCCAACCAAGCTGGTCAGGCGTGATTTACCCTAGGTAAATCCACGGTGACTGCTTCCAATCATCTTTTCTTTCACATGCCCATAACTTATACCAGAAAGACCCACTACACCAGATAGGTCACTTTACAGTGCCGTTTCATTAACTCCATGGGCACATATTTTTGAAAACTCCTAATCTAAAATAAAAAATGTAATAGTTCTGATGTCAATGAATGTTCTGTGTGGGGAACACTCACCCCAAACCAATCCACTGCCACTAACCAACTTACTTCTCAAGTTTCTAAAGCCTTTTAAGTAACAGAAAATTGTTCTATAAAAAGGCAGGCAATATGAGAATGTATGCTACAGACATAGAAAATAGGCCTAAAAGTTTAATAACTTTATTAAAAAGCCACGTAAATATAACATATGATGAAAAGACAGTACTTATCCTCTATTTATTTACAGAAGGTAAACACAAAATAACATTCCCCACATCTCACATGGGCAATCCAAAAAAGTGATACAGACTGGAATCCTCAGCCTCTGATTTTTGTTAGTGTTTTGTTTATAAAGATATATTTATGTGTATTAGATTTATATCTAAAAACCCTACAAGATCATCAAGTAAATCCAGTAATGGAAATACTAAAACATACCATTTCTCTGGTTCTTCCATGTGCTCAGTGCTAACATTAAGTAGTACTGATCTTTGAAATTCAGTGCATAATTGAAGATAACAGAAGGATTTAAATAGGGTTCAGATTAACCCTCTTCCTTATCACGCCCAGATAAATAACATGGCTCTATTTATCTGCTGAAGACAGGTTAGACTCATACCAACTTAACAAACTATGTCAGGCAGTGATGTAAAACCACAGGAACTGAAACTCCAAGCCCAGGCAGGATAGGTACAATGTTAGGACTACGCTACCAGTCACCAGCCAGAAGGGTGACAGCAACTGTGACAAGCACAGGGAAAACAGAAATCCTGAGGCGGCAAAACCCACACTCCTAACAAGATGYACATCTACGCCAATGAAAGGGGGAGGGTGATGCTAACATTAATTTTTAGATATTGGCAAAGTTAGCGCATGCAAGGGCCAGTCCTTGCCAATCCATGTAGGGAGTGTAACTTCTGTGTTGCTCCTCACTTGTGCAAAGGCCTAGTCCATAATATCACGGTCAAAGAAACAATCTACCAAGAAATCATAATGTATGCATAGTTCAAACATCTTTGCAGGAGCAAAACCTCAAAGAAATCACTACAGTTGTGTTTGATTTCAAGGAAGGGAATCACATTAGAATAAAGAGGCTTGCTAAAAAGAGGTTGAGAAGAGCAGCTAATGGCCTCTCTACCATCTGTCAAGATTTCACACTATTTAAGACATTATACTGAAATTCGAGACAACATAAACTAAAAAGAAGGTATCATGGCTAAACAGCAGGGAAAAGGACATAATTAGAGGTTAGGAAAACAGCCTTCAGAAAACTTAGAACTGTGTTTAAACAAGGAAAAGAAAAGACCATGAACTACCAGGTTAAATGTATAAAGTGATGCAGGTCAAAACAGCAGCCAAAACAGTAGCTCAAGAACAAGTTTCAGAAGGTATAAAAGCCAATGATAAATCCTTATTCAAGCACATATCAAGAATTGAAAACGCTCCTGAGGAGTATGTGTCCAAAATGCAAGGTATAAAAAGAATGTTCATGAAGATGAAGGTGAGGGCAGAGGAACTGCACATATTCATTATTTCTGTGTTCAACGTGGAAAAGTTCAACAAGCTCTTTCTCAGGAACTCGCTGAGAAAACTGTCTCAAATTCAATGCCACAGAAAAAGGGATGGAACAACTGGATGAAATACAGAACAATGAAAGTGCCAGGTGAAGATGGCATTTACCCCAACACAGCGAAATAATGCAAGAATGAAATAAGAGAACCACTACCTGGAGCGTGCAACCTCCCGCTTAAAAATATATGTGTATTAAGTAACTGGGAGGCGGATAAAGTAATGCTAATTAAAAAAGAGCAATGTTGCAGGGGATATGTGGGGAACCACAGGCCTGTAAAACTCTGGCCAAATTTTTAGAAACTATTCTAAAAGACTGAATTAATGAGCACATGCAACCACATAAGCCACTAAAATCTTGTGGAGAAGACAAGGAGTGCATTATTTTTTCCAAAAAAGCAAAAATCTTGGATTAGAACAGAGTTCCAAGAAAGTATCAGCTCAATACTGTGAAACATCAGTGAAATCAATATGAATGTGAATTATTAGGAAAACAATATAACACAAAGGAGTCATCATCATTATCGTAATATATACATCTATGGTATACCTGTATCTTGAATACTGTGCATGGTTGTAATCTCCCTCTCACAAAAATAATGAAGTAAACCTTAATAAAAATAGAGAAGGCTGGCAGGGAGCACTAAAAGTTAAGGAACAGCTTCCACAGTATACTACTAAATACACAGGGAATGCCTTGACCTGGAAAAGCAATGATTTATACGATACATGGTAGAGATGTACACAATTGTGCATGGAATGGAGAAGGGGAATATGGATCTATTTTCTGTAATTGCATTGAGTACCAGAAGTCAAGGGGCATCAAGTGAAACTATCAAGTGGAAGTTTCCAAAGAAATCTTCACACAGGGTGCATACAAGCTGAAAAACTCCTTGCCACATGATGGATGCTAAAGCTTACGTGTGTTCAAAGAGAGATTAGGCACGCTCAAGAATGACAAGTCCATAAAGGAGTACCAAGTGTAAAGCTGCCAGGTTCCTGGCTTATGATACTTGGTGGGGACTGGAAGAGCATTCTGCGTAATAACAGCAGGCTTGCTCTGTCCTCTTCCCCAGTCATCTTAGTGTTGGCCTCTGTCAGAGGGGATACAGGGCTCAATAGACCTTCGCTCTAACTTAGAATTGTAATTCTGATGTTACGTTGCTTTCTCTTTCAGAACGCTACAAGTGTATAGACCCCATTTAAAATCTCAGGAAGAAGCCAACAGCAATTTGAGAGGAAGGGGGGGGAAAAAAAAAAGTCTCTCTTGCATGTTTAATAGTGGTATAAAAAGCATAATGTAAGCAGCCACTGTATAACAGATGGACATATATCCACTTTAACAATACTGCTTTGGGTATTGTTATTTCACACCAGTTCTTCTTATAATCTCAGCTACCCTTGTACCCTACGATAAAGGCAAATCATGCACTATATGCACATCTGAAACCTAATGAAGACAATCTTTATTAAAGAAAAAACGATGCATAAAAAATCTACAATGGAAAACAATTAGGGAAGTTAGCACAATATTTAATTGTGCACTTTTTAGATGTAGTTTGATTAGCAGTATCTTGTCTTAAAAAGGGTCTCTAAGTCAGCTTCTCTCTCATCTTTTAAGTGGCAACTGATTTTAACAACATCGGTGTTAGTAAATTCAAAGCCTCAGAGAGCATGATGATGCTCTTCCTTGGCTATAGTTACAACATTTGCCAGTCAAAATAAATGCCTCCAAGACGACATTCCCGGTGAAAGTTGAAGAAAGAATAACAAAATATTGTGCACCATTTTTTTAAGCAAAAGTTATTAATGCAAATTTTTATGTGGTTTAAAAATTATTATTCAAAAGAAATTGCCTGCATCAAACCAAATGCCRTTTTTTAAAAGTGTCCATGGTACCTGATTACCTCCGCTCTGAACACTGATGACAGTAATTGTCCAAGATTCTCACTTTCAGTCCACCTCCACAATCCTTGCAAACACCTCAGGCAATTCAGTCTTATTCTTAGACCACATAGCTGGGTCACACCCTTTTTATCTTCTCCCTCCAAGAGGAAGGAAGTCCTAAAGCAGTTTCCCTTCTCCTCCTTTCACTGAGGGACTGGTCTACAGTGCACATACCCCAAGCAAACTTCACAAGCAGACACAGAATACACACATCAAGCGCGGTGATGYACATCAGCAATCTTTCTGAAGAGAAACAAGCTTAATACCTCAAGAATAGCCCCCTCCATATATGCTTATGCTGTTTTTAGGATTGCTTCTTCCTTATTTATACAAATAGTGTCATGCTTGTAAGTGTAAATAAGCTGCAAATGCTGCTTTTGCATCTAGCTGTGTAGATGCCATTAGTGTACAGACACCTGTCTGTCTCCAATCTTTAAAGACTGTTGTATGGTCAAGACCTTTCTTAGAAAGGTTCTACATCTCTATCTCTTTCTCATAAGAGAGTACTGTAGAAGTCTCATTTCAATTTATTATAAGCATCAATATGTAAAAAAAGAGTTAAAATAATTTCTTGCAAGACTACTAAGGATGTTGCTTTAGGAAATTATGAATCTTTAAACTGTATCTGACTGCAAATGAAGGTCCAGCTTATGCATATTGATATTCAGTATCAACAACAATCTTTATAGGAAAAGCAAAGAAATTGCTAATGCTGCAGTCTGATGTGAATATGCAAATTATATTCTATCAGACCCCTGGCATCAGCCGATCTTTTTAGGAGACTGTGCCAGCAAGAGATGCTAAACCTTCTTCATCAGCTCAATCAATCTCTTAAGTAAGCCTTTTTCTTATATATGTGCTTGTGTGCATGCACATGTGTAAATGAGGAAAGGAAAAGAACTAGAGCCCTGACATTCTCCTGGTAGCTGATCCATAACATCTCTATCAGCTATGGGGAGACCTCCATAAAGGTAAACTGGTATTTCTTGTCATCTCTCTAGAGATGAAGGAAAAAAAAAAAAAAAAAAAAGCATGGCAACTTCAGTGCAGAAAATAGGCTGAGATACCTCCTTTGCAGAACAGTTACCCCTTAAGTTCAGAAGCTGGGCATTTAGCCACCTACGGGAGCTGATGATGTGACCTTGTTTCAGACAGACTATTAGCTTGCAAGGACAGGCTCATCTCTTACGCATCGCTAAATAATTTTCTCTTTAAACAGTAATACCCTTCCTTCACTAAGCTATAAAAGCACAGGAGCGTCTGTCTTTGTATAAAAACCTTATGTATAGTTCAACTATCACTGTTTCCCTGAACTGAAAGAAACAACAGATACTATAGCTGTGGAAAAACAGACTTGAAGAAAATGCACTCGGTTTGAAGCACTCATTTCTTTCATTTTTCTTCATTCTTAACAGTCTTTTTAACAAACCTAGGCTTCAACAAGTTGCAAAGTCCAGCATTTCTTAACTAGGCTTTTCCCTTTAGTGACAGCAGCATTTCTGACTGCAGGTGGACTCTCAGGGACAAGGACTGTTTTGGACTTCGAACAAAAGATCTTATCAAGCCATTATTCTACTCTTCTATTTTATCTGGCTAAATCTTCTGGCTATCTTTAGGATAGTTGAAATTTTAGAGATAAAAACATCCCCAGAATGTTTGGCGTAAGGAATTATGTTTTAAAATCTAAGTGGTCGCTTTCATCAAGGAAAACAAGATACATATGTGCAAAAGGAAATAGTATTTTAGGGTAGATGCTTCAGCACACTTTTCATGCCTCCTCCCTCTTACAAACCTTACAGATCTCAGAAAATCAGACTCTTTTTTAATAATCCATTTTATTTTCTAAGGGTTTGTCAGCATCCTCAGATTGATTGCTTTTCATCATCTGATAGAGAATCAGAGAATAAATAGTAATATTCCATCCTGAAGGTCCTTCAGAGAAGGATTTTCCAGGAAGATGTCATGTTCTTTGCCACTCTATCACTGCCTACATATGAATTTTGGCTAGGAGTCTTTTTTTTTTTTTTTCTGAAAAGTGAGATGTACTTGAAGAGATGTTTTGACTCTGGCCTTAGAAAATGTCTGGTCAGTGATGACTCTGCTTCACTAAGCTCCAAGCTGAAAGACACTGACTCACTCTACAGCAGCTATCTCAGGAGATTTGTATGGCAGTGAAGTAATGATGAACCCTCAACATCATCCTCCCTGAGCAGAATGAGGGTATACGAGCTGAGGAGTGATTATAGCAAAGCTTTTCTACTTCAGATTCTGAATCCTCACGGAGCAGCTCTCCTGATTGATCCATTAACTTTCTTTATAGCCACTGGTCAAGCAGGAAAGAGGGGTTGTCCTAGAACAGGAGATCTCAGAGTGTCACAGTAACTCAGATTGAGGCAACCACACAGCCACACTTCTTCTTTCCCAGTGAAGAACAACCTTTGTAAAAAGTCAGAGAGATATTACACTACCTAATTTCCACATTATGCACCCAAATTCAAGTCTGGAGATCAAATAATTATGTCAGTCGAAGCTGGGTGACAGGCAGTGTAGCAGGCATGTATTATTTCAATGGCAACTAAAGGGGTGCAAATCTACCAGTGTAGCTCCCAAGCCCTCAGGTCATTTGGACCTTACTCAGTCACCATGTAAACAAACCAAGTGGTGCTGACTTACGGGCAGTTTCATGGGTGTCAGGGCTGAACTCCCTTCGCTGATTTTGTTGGAGTAACACTTCAGTCTGTAGCGCTGTACCTACTTCCTCTCCTTACAACAAAACAAATTCTGTGGCCAGGATCTTTTAGATCAGTCACATTGCTATTAAATGATGCAATCAAGATAGGCAATCTAGACATAAAACTCTGTGAAGAATRAAGTATTAGAAAAACTGAAGTAATCTTAAAAAGCATTCCCTAGTAACATCTTGTAATAAAACAGACAGGAGGCCATATAGCTAACAAGCTTCCTAAGCATTATCAGTCTAAAAACCTTGAAGCTTTATGTCTTTCCATGTTGTATATTATAAGAAAAATAATTAACATTTTGGAAGCTTATGGACTACTTTAACGTATATAAGGTAAGAAACGCTCAGAATTGACAGAAGCTGTTTTCCCTTTTGGATTTTATATAAGCAAAGTCTGCAAGCAGGGCACAAAAAAATACTGTGGTGGGAGGGTGTAAAAGAGACAGACGATGGGGAAGCCCCCTAGGGAAGTTGACTTTAATACAGATCTTGCACTGTACTCCAGAATATCATAGTGTTAGAAAAAATGAGTACATTGTTTTATCATCTAAAAACCCAGATGGCTACCAAGGAACAGGTGTTCAGGACAAACTCTAGTATCCCACAGGATTTTCAGTTTAATAATATGAAGCCAATTATAAATCTGAAAAAGTAAGCCAACGCTTCTTTATGATCTGAAGTCTCGTTCACCTTTTTCAATGTATGGAGAGAAAAATACGGGTATCAGAAGAAATTAGCATACTACAACTCTCATGGATAATTTTCGATGTGCTATATGACAAACATGTAAGTGTCGTGGTAGCTACTTTTCAAATGAGTTGATGTTCCCATCCTGTATAGCAAACGTTCTTAAACATCAGAACTTGTAACAGGAAAGTAATTAAAACTGCTGGGTTTTTCTTTTTTAATTCAAATCACAGTGTTCAGCCTTTTCACCCTTAGAATTTTTTTTAACAGCAATAGACTACCTGCATGTCTGCATTTAACCTGTATCTAAAATGACAGGTATATAGCATGAACCCAACAGTTTTTTATGGAAGCCAGGCAACAAGATTTCATATGCAGTACAGGGTTTTTTTTGCCAGCTGATCTTATAATCATGCATGGCTGAACAATTCAACTAGAATTTGGAAGGCTACTCACAACTCATTTGTACAAAAGACAGTATCGCTATTCCCAAACCTCTGTGGAGACATAAGGCAGGTATTTAACCACCATAACGCCAAGCAGACAGAGTTTATAATCAAACTCTGTCAAGCAATCTAAAAAATAAAAAAACCTAACCAAACACACACAAAAAAAATCAAGCAAAAACCTTTAAGAAGGCACTTTCAACCAATGAAAATAAATCCCAAACAAAACACTGCAGGTCAACCCCTCATCCCACTTCTCAAAACACTATCAACAATTACAGGATGAGTTCGTCCTGAGGCATCTCTCTAGTAAAGTTCTGTATATGAACTAGAAGTATGAAGTAACAGGACTTCCTACCTGTTACAATGAGTTAAGATAATACTACCTCAAGAAATTTCCAAGGAATTTTCCAATTAGCAGATAAGGGGATTAAGGGGAATAGGTAAGTATCACTGGGCCTGAAGCAATCGGTGACAATAAAAACCAATGTGGATCACACCTTTGCAAGCATGGCTGTAGATAACTAGCAAGAACACATGAAAGGGATCATGTAAAAAATACGACTTATCTCAAAGTACTGGAAATAAAACTGCAGTCTGTATCAAAAATTAGTGTTTATAACAATCAGAAAAGCAGCGTTTTGTCTCGTGGGTAAGGTTGAAACAGGAAAATACCTGAACAAAAACTATTACATACTAAATCATGACTCTTTTTTACAAGCCAACCTGGATCAATATATGCTGGGGTTGCACAGCAGTGCGACGGCCATCCTGTGACATGACAGGCTGAGCTCTGTACTAGACAGTACAAATGAAAATGAGGGGTGCCACATGCCTTTTTTATCCCCCCTTTTCCTTCTCTGTAATTCCCTTCCATCACATTCTTTCTTGGACTTCTGTTAAGCCTGTTTCTGTGATACACACACACACATACATACCCACATGCATACGTGTATCACTTCTGTTAGTACGATCAGTCTTCTGCTGAAGAAAACAGTGGAAAGTAAGATTGATAAAATTTGCAGAATTGGAACCAACCCAGACTAGAAATAATATACTCTGTAAACACAGACATGCATTCAAATACTGTCCCCTGGAAGTCCCAGAGACAGGTATCTTTCTTTCACATACAGAAAATAGATTTTCTTGACAATCTGTGACAGTTTTCATTGGAGAATTCAGTAAGTTCAGAGTATGCAGAAGCTAGAGTTTATGCTGACAATTCAAACTAGCTTTCAGCCATAGCTGCCTCACCTACTCACTGAGACAGCAATTGATAGCCTCATTTTTTGGACTGCTTTGCAGAACAATCTTGGTTCTGCACGTTGTTATCAAAACCCAGGCTGCCTGGCTCAGGTTCGTATTATAGTATTTACGCTGCCTGCGCAACAGTAACAGTAGTGTACGCTTACCTTTAGTGAAAAGTGGCATCATCTTCAACACCAGGAACTTAAAGAGGGGTTGAAAACAATTTCCATTCTGTTTCATGCCCGTGGACCAGTAAATTTTAGAGCACTTCTTGTGAATCAGATACTGTACCTTCTGTTACAGATGAGTTATGAGCAAGTGTTCAAACATAAAAGGTAGATTTTGTAAATAAAATGAAGATCTCTTCTCAAAAGACCTGTGAAATACTCAGGCATTTATACAATCTAATCTCCTTTAAAAAAGCTGGGTAAATTAACTTCATTTAAATACATTGGTTTAAATAAATAAATGATTACACCACATAAAGTCATTAATTTCCAACCGATACAGGTTGCTCTGATAGGGACTTACTAGCAAAAGTACACCTCAGCAATATGTAAACCAAAAAGAAACTCCGATTTTGATTACGTAGCTTATTCTTAGCTCTGCTGTCCTGAGTATTCACGATACTCACAAAACCTTTACATCAGTATGATCAACTTGATATCAAAAGAATTGCTCATGTAAGTGACTGCAAGCAGGGATTAACTTTTCCTTCAAAGACATCTCAGATGTAGTTTGTTACTGCATCACTCTTCCCTCCCACCCCAATCAGGTTCCATGGAAATGAACATCTGATTGCCAGAAACTGTAAGGATTTGGGGGTTTTCCCCAATTTTGCCTATTATGTTTTATTTACTACACTGGAAACAAAACTTYGGCAAACAGTCAGTGGATGACATTTGTTGTCAAGTTAGTAGCTACTACTTCACAGAAAAGTGTAAACTGTCATCAAAACAAACAGCAAAGTTGAAATTATACAGTAAATCAGCTTGTGAAGAAGAAAGCCATCCTGCGTGAAAGCATTGAGAAACCTCTTCCTCTCAGCATTTTATACTCCAGATACTCCTCAGATACTCTCTACACTCAAATTCTATTAAACAAAAACTTTATTCATGTATTTGAAAGCCCAGCTTAATATTTTAGAATGCAAAGACTGAAATGCAATTGTACGACTCCTCCTTTAGTCATAAAAAGCTGTAGAAGGGCACATTCCTTACTGAATGCATCTATGTGCTTCTTCGACTGTATAAAAATAAAAAGACAAAATATAGAACAAATTGAAATTTGTCTGAAATAATTTACAATATTTAAATTGTTTTGTAAATTCAGAATGAAGACGCAAAGACAATTAATCTCAGAACACATTAAAATAACTTTAAAACAGCAAACATTCAGGAATGCCACATTTTAATAATTCATGGTTTTGTATTATCTTCAACTTTACTAATCTGTTGCAATGAGAACCCTCAGACCCCTTGGYGAGTGCCTGTCTATGGGGAAAGGCAGACTTCATCCCTTGTTCTTGGTTTTTTTGAAGTGTAGAATTCTTCTGCAGGACTTCCAAAGTTACTGAGACCGTCAGCTTGATATAACCTAAAGCAAGTAACTGCAACATCAAGCCATTGCTTTCAGATCAGCCTTAATTCTGAAAATATTCATTAGCTTTCCATGACAGAAGATTCCTGATCCCTGCTTCCCCCCTCCCCCCCCCATATGGCATTCCATATGGCATACCATAAATTGCATGTCTCTTCAATTCTGCTCCAGTCTTATTACAATTTGTGGAGTAGACAGGGGGAGGGAGGAAGGCAAAAAAAGGCATCCTCTCCTAAGCACCCCAGCTAGCTCAAAGACCAAGTAATCCAATGTGAAAAAAATTATTTCCTACCTATAAACCAAACACCAACCATGTTATAATCAGGTTTTGTGCGCCTTTTAGTCATCAGTACAATATGCCTACACTCACTAAACTCTAAGGTGAAGTAAGGATAAGTTTTCTAATTATATAATATACATCCAGTAACTTTGATAAATGAAATCCAGACATCATTTCCAGTGTTGTTTCCCAGAAGTCTGATATACACAAAGGGCTTCTACCATTAACTAATCCATAAATAATTTCTCAACAGCAGCTTACCGTCAACACTCACAGCTTCTTCTACCAACTCCAACATGGTTGTCCCTGTTAGACCCGCTCCTGAAAACTTCAGGCTCTGCCAGCTAGACAACTGCCAGTAAGGAAAATTCAAATAATAAACAAGTCGGGGACCAAAGTTTGATATAGCATAGGCATACTGTGTGTAGCATAGCAAGGAACATGCCCCTCGGCGAGTATGCATCTCTCTTCTACTACCAAATTTAAGTTGTAATTTGCCCTGCGAGTTGTTCTGAATGATGAGGCATTAAAGCCTTACACTTCAGAGCCGAAGTATCATCACACTGCCTCTTCCAGCCTTCCTTGCATGTAAGCAAGTAAGAGTTCAGCTTCACTCTCCTAGCTACTCAAAGCACTTTACGTAGCCATAATGAAATTCTGCTCTGAATTCCTCCTCTTTCATCAGAGAAGTTAGTAGTTATCCCAAGAAAAATAATTTTGCATCCTGCTTTGGGGGGGGGAGGGAAGGTACATGCATGAAGCAAGGGGATAGAATTCCCACTCGAAGCAGAGAATGCTTTAGAGTGGAAAACCATGGCTGAAGAGATGGCTGTGCACCCTGGCACACAGCACATTACTAAAGGCTCTAGAAATGAGAAGAAAGTGGAAATAAAGGCAGACACCAATTGCCATTCCAAGGAAGCGTTATTTGTCAGGACACATGCATGCTACAGTTCAACCAAATGTTAGATAGAAACTTCCATGTCCTGCAGGTCATACTTCAAATTTGAAGGGTTCAGAAGCCTAGGAGCCAAAAATACCTCTTAGAATGAAAACAGCAGGAAGCCAGTTTACAACTAGGAATATTGCTCTTGGAGTTCACATGCAAGTCTACTTTACTGTAGGTCTTAAGTGTTTTTCTGCTTTTCCCTTTGACAAATTTAGAAGAAACGTTTCCATGTCAATCTTCTGACCATTTTAATTCATACTAGTTTTATATCTGTCAGTCTCCTACATATTTTTAGTTACTTGTTGAAGATCAGTCAACTATGTCTAGTTAAAGTGTCAAACGAGAATATGACAGGAAGAAAATATCTACTCTAAGGACTTCAGAGACTAAAGTCTTCGGCTTGCAGGTGAGGTACACACAAGGAGGATTCTTCAGTTGACTCTTACTAGGTTTGTATTATTGCAGGGTTTTGAGATTCCTCAGCATTACCCAGTAAAAACGGAAAATTGCTTTTATTACTTCTCCTAACTTCTCGAGCTTCCATGGAGAGTAGTCTTCTCTAACAGGCTATAAAACATAATTCTCCATTAAGCATGTTGGGAGTCTACTTCCTACCCAAAAGAAGGAAGCATCTTCTTATGTGATGCAACAGGCAATCATTTTAAATTATTCCACAACTCCTCAGGATTTTAACCCTAAAAAATAAAATTAAAACCCTAATCAGGGATAATTGTCCTTAAAAAAAAAAAGTTCTGCTCAATTCAAACATAAAAACAAAGCTAAAATAAAACAGTACCATATTAGCCAACAATTAAATCTCATTTGAAAAATAGTAACTTTGCTGTCCTAKACAGTAAACTGCTGTTTTCACAAGGAAGGATTTGGTCACATATATTTATTTATTACATATTCCACATATGTAGTATGTAATACATACATACATGTATTTAATACAAAGACTATTATTACTCTTTAAAGAGTAATACTCTTTAAAGTATTAATACTCTTTAAAGATTAGGCAAGTTCAGGTCTCATTCATAGGAATTCCAAGAGCAGCAACATCTCCTAGCAAGCAAATTAGCTAGGACTAAACCAAAACGTATTTATTCCCTTACCTCTTTTGAACTGAAAAGCTACTTTATTTTTTATCATAAACTCAGTCATGAAACAAAGATAGAGAACTTAAATCTTACACATTGGTTTTACTGGGGTAGAGCTTCCAAATATCACACCCCTAGTAAGATGCCAGGCTTTCTTAAGACACACCAGCTGACAAACCAAGTCAGAAGAGTCCTTGTCACTTCAGAATTACACTTCCTTATCACATATTTCGGTTCTTCATATAATATGCATGCATAAGTAATTTGGTACAGCATGTGTCAGTCTGGTTGATCACTGAAATAGATTTGTATTAGCGTGCGCAGTGTCCGAGGTAAAGTATTAAGCTACAACAACTCAATAATGTGGAACCAGGGCAATAAAATTATTTCTCAAAAATACTCAGATTACTTTTATTTGTTTTAAACAAAGCATCCATACTTTCTCTGTATTTGAAACCATGGAAAAACCATGAAATTCTCTGTAACTTACCTGTTACTAAAATACTGAAAATGAACATGTCCATTCATTGAGATGTCTGTCAGCAGAAGATATCATGAATACAACCGAATTAAAATGATACTGCAGTTTCCACTTTATAAACAAGCAAATTCCAATGGCATCAATAAAACTAACTGCTGCAATTGAATTTGGGTATGTACAATTTGCAGCTCCTGAGCTCATCATTTCAAAGCAGATAGAGAAGATACTTTGGACTGACCAGTACAAAGAGCGCATAAGGATAAGGGCAATGGCTCTACCTGAAGTAGAGAACACGAATCACAACCACATCCTTCCTGAAGACAACACTGGAAAGACCATGTCCTTTGAACATGAGGCTTCTGTGTGAAAAGTACTGGAGAAGCTGGGGTCTACATCAGGCCAAGTGCTTATCACCATCTACACAACAAATTTCAGCAGCAGCCAGCTGTGCTGGCAAGGAGACTCCGCTCACACTGTACCTGTCGCACTGATTCTTATAAAACAAAGTAATCTGACATGCCTCTGAACAAAAAAATCACACCCTGCTCCTGTGCCCTGTATCCCCACCTACACACACACGCTGACAGCATACAGCTCCATGCCACATATACATGGATCATGGAGTCTATATATGTATAATGCATACTTACTATATATACATACACACACTTTTTGTGTACATATGTATATTTATAACTTTGTTTTTATACTATATACACAAAAACTGAAGTTCTTACAGGCTGTGTAAAGGTTGTAGGCTGCGTAGAGGCAGGAGGTCTTCCAGCGTCCTGTCACTGCAGAAAATCCCATGCTCTGCRCTTCCACTTTCTGAGACATCCAGGGGCCAACATGTGCTCAGCCTAACAGCCCTACTTAATACTATAGACATACATATATACACACCCATATATTTATATGTATATATATATAGTAAGCTAACCTCAGCAAATGCTAAGGGTGGAGTGGTAAAGAAAACAGATTCCCCCCCCCCCCGAGTTAGTTAACTAGACTTAATACTTGAGCATTTAGATTGTTAGGCTATTTGAAAGTTGTGTTTTTTTGTTATTCCAGCAACCAAGCTTTCACAGCAGTTTTTATTTTTACAAGATGACAATAAGAGATTGCTGAGTATAGTTGGCTGCATTTTCCACATAGTTTTCATAGATGTCCAAGGTCCTTCAGAGTTCTCCCCTTTGCTGCACTCTTTGAAATGCTCTTTTAACACCAACCTTGAGCACATATTTGTCCACGTCTTCCAAAAAGATTTTTGCCATTTTCACACTGCATCCTTCCTACTGGCTTTCACAGCTGACCTATCCAGAAAGAAACTACCCCCTTTCTTAATCCTTGGGTTTTCTACTGAGACACGCTTACCAGAATAACAGTGAAACGTGACTACGTTAAAAGCAGTTCAGGAATACCAGTAATTATTTGTTGTGAAGAATAAAAGCTTTTAACTGATTCAGAGAAGTATATCTATTGACATAATTAAACAATTTAACTGCTTTTGTTTTTAACCCTGCCTTCCTCTCTACTTTCTCTTGTTCTTCATCAGTCCACCTTTCTGCATTTCATTTCAAATTGAACACGAGCTTTTTGGAACACAGATGTGCAATTTTATGTAATCATAGCATGTACAGCAAAATGAAACCACTCGACCATTTAAATACTAGCAAGATGTGCAGAAACAGCAGCACAAATCCATGTTTTTACCTTTGTTTTACATATTAAAAAGTAATGCAGGCCAGTAATTCACCAAGCACTTTTCATAGCCTCCATTCCAAGTTGCACCCACCTTCTCATGGGAGTTGCATCATTATCACTATCACGTGCATATATTGAGAAATACATAAATCTTCACACCAGTCTCCTTTTCAATGGGATCCTAAGAGAATTCAGTAATACAAGGCCTGAATTTTACATGGGTTTGGGGAGAAYGAGGAAGCAAATGTTCTTTCCCAAAATGTTCTTTCCCCGAGGCAAAAGAACGAAGTCAGAGATCATATTTTTTACAATACTACAACACTCAGCTGAAAGCAGCCATCTCTCTTCCCTCGGAGCTTTCTAAGCACTCAATCGGTCTTTGAATTCCCAGAAAACTCAAAAGCTACATTTACTCTGTTTAGTTTCCATTCTTTTTTCTGGCTTTTATTTCAAAAGAGCATTATTATTTTTCTGAACTTACTAACCAAAACCAAATGCTAGCATACGAAAACTACTACTCACTCTACTAAAAGTTTATTTGCTTTTCTTTTTTACAACTGAGTTCTAACTTCAGTCTTACTAGAAAAATCTAAAACATGTTTCTCTATAGGTTTAATTAAAATTTTAAAGCTGGATCCATGACATCCAGATTGAAACAAAATCCTTACTCTACAGAGATGTTGGCAGAAGAAAATACTTCTCTTGTTACATTGACATCTTAACATTTGAGTGATAAGTTATTTTAATAGACAGTTATTATCCAAGAAATGTTATTTTCTTGTTTTAATCAAGCAGTTTTATCTGTCTGAAAGTAGAAAAAAAAAAAACCCTGAGCTGCTTCTAGCTGTTGTGAACAGGCTGAGAGACTCAGCTGTTGCATTTAACAGAGGTACAGGAAACAACAAGACCATTTTAGAGAAAACAGGCTGAGAAAGTTTTCTCTGCGTGTTTCTCATTGCACATATTTTGTGAACTTGACAACAGTGCCTTCTAAACATTTTTCCCCCTACATAGGCAGTTTTACAAAGTGGAGAAAAATATATTGGTAAAACCCCAGTCTCTCTCTGTACTGAGAGCAAATAGAATCATAGAATCATTAAGGTTGGAAAAGACCTCCAAGATCAAGTCCAACCATCAACCCAACACCACCATGCCCACTAAACCATGTCCCTGAGCGCCTCATCTACACATCTTTTAAATACCTCCAGGGATGGTGACTCAACCACTTCCCTGGGCAGCCTGTTCCAATGTTTAACCACTCTTTCAGTAAAGAAACTTTTCCCTAATGGCCAATCTAAACCTCCCCTGGCACAACTTGAGGCCATTTCCTCTCGTCCTATCGCTAGTTACTTGGGAAAAGAGACCAACACCCACCTCGCTTTCAGGTAGTTGTAGAGAGCGATAAGGTCTCCCCTCAGCCTCCTCTTCTCCAGGCTAAACAGTCCCAGTTCCCTCAGCCGCTCCTCATAAGACTTGCTCTCCAGACCCTTCACCAGCTTCGTTGYCCTCCTCTGGACACGCTCCAGCACCTCAATGTCCTTCTTGTAGTGAGGGGCCCAAAACTGCACACAGTATTCAAGGTGCGGCCTCACCAGTGCCAAGTACAGGGGCACGATCACCTCCCTGCTCCTGCTGGCCACACTATTTCTGATACAGGCCAGGATGCCATTGGCCTTCTTGGCCACCTGGGCACACTGCTGGCTCATATTCAGCCAGCTGTCAACCAGGACCCTTCAGGTCCTTTTCTGACAGGCAGCTTTCCAGCCACTCTTTCCCCAAGCCTGTAGCGTTGCATGGGGTTGTTGTGGCTGAAGTGCAGGACCCGGCACTTGGCCTTGTTGAACCTCATGCAGTTGGCCTCRGCCCATCGATCCAGCCTGTCCAGGTCCCTCTGCAGAGCCTTCCTACCCTTGAGCAGATCGACACTCCACCTAGCTTGGTGTCATCTGCAGACTTACTGAGGGAGCACTCAATCCCCTCATCCAGATCATTGATGAAGATATTGAACAAGACCGGCCCCAAAACTGAGCCCTGGGGGACACCGCTCGTGACTGGCCGCCAACTGGATTTAACTCCATTCACCACAACTTCTGGGCTCGGCTGTTCAGCCAGTTTTTTACCCACCGAAGAGTACACCTGTCTAAGCTGTGAGCCGCCAACTTCTCTAGGAGAATGCTGTGGGAGACGGTGTCAAAGGCTTTACTGAAGTCCAGGGAGACCACATCCTCAAACTRCCATCACTGAATTTCTGCAATTCACTAGTTTTCATCTTAATCTAATAAAATGTCATACAAAAGTTTTATCTTCTTAATTTTCTTATGAAAACTAACAGGGCTCCAAAACTCAAAATTTGGCTCTTAACCCTTGTTGATCAAGACTCACTGTCAAATTTCTATTTAGAAGTTTATTTGCAGTGTTGCATTTACTCCATTCAAAGTTACGATACAAAGTAAATGGAATTTCCTCTTTGAAAAGACTGCAAGATTTAGCTTATATTGCTTATATTCAGCACAACTGGGAGTGCCATGAGCTTAGCCTTCCCAAGAAGCCTGCGATACCAAGGAACTAAATCAATACCATGTGCAGAAAATTCCATTTTCCAAAGAAGTTTAAAATGTTAGAGAAGTGAGCTCATAAATAGTTTATTTTAAAATGTTTCTGAAAACTATTTGTGCATTTCATTATCCTTCAGGCTACGCTGAAATTGTCAACACAAGCGTGACAAGCTACCTTCACTATTCTGCATGTCTCAGCTGTCACCTACCATCTCTATCATTCCTCTGCCATCCATTCTATTCTTAATTGTATAGAGGCAATATAAATAATGCTCTGAACTACATTTGAGAGATTGATGCACAGACCGTTTTCCTGTTTTTTTTTCCCCATAAACACTCTTCTGAACGAAAACAGCTCCATCAGTTCTTCCCTTCACCCTTCCAAAAACTTTTTTTTCCCTTTTATCAATGAAGTGTAGACTTTTCCTCATCACAGATTCTTGAAAAACAGTTGAGAAGCTGATGACTCCTATCCCATTCTTACTGCTAATTTAAAAAAACAAAAACAAAACCAAAACCACAACCCCCCAAAAAAACCCCACCCAAAACCCACAACACAAACACTTCACTGAAACAGAGTGAAAGTAAGTCATGTTTAACATGACTAAAAAGCAACATCTAAGCCAAATACTGATTTTATTTTAAAATAACAAAAGGAAAGAAGATATAAGTTCAGTATCAGACAGCTTTATGTCAGTAAATATGTAACAGAACAAGAATAAGGCTTCTGCATTCGTATTTCAAGTTAGAATTCTGAGAAGCTGTTCGCTTTATTATTATGAGGCAAATCTGGCCTAGTACCAAACCTGCTGGGGATTAGGAACTATTAGGCTCAGCTTCACTGTACCCGTGTGTACAACCGATATGATTACAGGCGTATAGGGGGTGATAAACAGGCTCCTCAACAAAAGTATTTCTACGTAGCTGACTTGAAAACTGAATCAGCGAGAACCCATAACTGGAACGAAAAAGGTGGAGAGGTGTTCAGCATGCATTTTGAGGCATCAGCTCTTGAATTTCTCTGTGAAAGTCACGCGCGCACATTTGTCAACGAGGAAATTTCATTTAGGAAGTTCCCCCTGTGAAAAGGCAGCCCTCTTTTTCCTATACAGCATAACCAAACTGCTTTAAGGTCTCTCTTATCAGACCCAAGAACCGGACCCCCATTTTTACTGAAATAACATATATAATCTTACATACTTCAGAAGGAAGCTTTTGTGCCACACGTCTCTGGGGTTTTTTGTTTTGTTTTGGGTTTTTTTTGGTTTTTTTTTTTGTTTTTTTGTTTTTGTTTTTGTTTTTTTAGGAGGGGAGATTCTGGTGTGTAAATCGTGCAGAAGCAGAAAGGTAACAGATGGTTGCTGGAGCTGTGCCACAGAAAATGCAGCGGCTGACAGGATCTGTTATCCCTTAGCGGCTGCAGATAAAACCTTTACAGTTTAGGATAAAATTTCATTAAAAAAATGTAGCTGCTGACAAACAAAAAAAACATCCACTAGAGAAGACTATGCAAAGAAGATTTCATCCCGCAGAGAAGATTTTATGTATTTAAAAGAATTCCTACATACATGAGAGGAAAAGCTTTGCCTAAACGGAGGTTCTGCGATTTGGCTACTCATGGCAAACTCCGTTCTCAGCTAGGATGGTAAAGCCACAGGAGAAATCAAACCCCCTCCTCCCACTTTTTCCTGAAAAAGCTATCTAACATCAAAACATCTAAAGGATCCACTGTGTGCCAATTTGTGTGCAGCCAGAGCTTTACAAGACATTTGGCAACTACTCCGATGCAGAAAATGTCAAGCCTTCCCTGTTAAAAGCTATTGGAAGGAATCACAGAACTATACAGAAAACTCAAAAGGCATAAAAAGGGTAACCCCTTAGAAAAGCCAACTTCTTGCAGGGGGAAAAAAAAAAAAAATTGTCATCCATTTTAAGGCCATTCAAGACCATAAATTTAGGTATGTTATATGAACACCTACATAATTATAGGATCATATCAACTAACAACAGAGGCCGCTTCTATCCGTGAATCATTGGACGTGAATTACAACTGACTTAAACAGTTAAAACATTTTATGTCTTCAACTATGGTAAAGTTTATTAACAGCACAATATCCGTTGTGAGTAGGCCCAGATACCCTGACTCTCTGCAAGCAGATAACTAATGGCGCACTCACGTTTCAGAGATATGCAGCTCAAAGTATTGAACCAGAAAGGGGACAGCAGCAATATAATTCAGCCAATAGCAAAGTATCAACTCCACAGAAATACAAAAACCTGTAGGTTGCTCCAGGCTCACCCTCTGTACAGAGTCCTAGCAGGCATCTCCTGGGCTTCACCGACATGGTTCCCTCAGGTCCTCCTTGCAACACAGCAGCAGCTCCAGCCTCTGCTGCTGGCGAGCAAGGCCATCCCACACTGTCACCACCCACGTCTGATGATCCCTGGCTGCATACGTGGCATCGCTCTGCCCTTAATACAAGGGGCTTGGGATCAGCAGGTCTCCAGTCAGCACCATTTCCCCACACAGTCAGCCCCATGGGCGCGTCCCCTCCAAGGAGCGCGCCCACGGGCACTGTGGTCACAGGCTGTCCCCATGTCACCTTGTGGCCGAGGAAAAGTAGCGTGGTAATTTTCCACCCACATCAGTGCCTTGCTAGTGGGAAAATCCCAGGTCATGAACATTATACCTAACATCTTACACACACCATCTCAGGCCTTAAGCCAGAGGAATCCACCCCTGGAACACCTTCCTGCTTCTTTTTTGAGACATGTTAAGAAATAAAATAGAAAATCTTGAGCTGAACAGGTGAGGCTGACTGATCAGCACAACTTCTGAGAGAGGGTAACACAGAAACATGACATGATCCTGACTAACAGGAAGGTAAGGGAGTTGCATTTACTAAGAAACTGCGTTACACCTGTGTTGTCAGTATTCATTCCTCCCACTTCCACCAATACTTTTCTTTAGCCTCCTCAGCTATCAGGGCCAAACTTTCAAACTAGGTTTTTTATATTCGAGATGCTCAAATTCAGGTAGGTGGAAGGGAAAACATAGCATCAAACAGCATAAAAACAAAAATCAGCCCTCCTCTTTGAAATGCAGTATATGAACCAAATACATCATGTCCTGGTATGGAACAAAAGGATTATCAGGCTAATTTAAAATGATTTTTAAAGAGTAAAAAACTAAATTCAAATATTTATTCTTCAAACTTGTGTAGCTTTTGTTCATTTCCTTAAGTAAATTACTTGTTTTACTTTGGGACAGAGTTTGCACAGCTCTTCTTTTCCCCATGTGTGCCTTCCTCCTCTGTATTTTTACCTTTGGTATATTCAGGAAACCTAGAGATCTCACTCTGTCCTCCTTTGGGCTAAGAAAACCTTTCCATTTCTTTCCAGGTCTTCAGCTATCCAGATCCCTGCACTTCATTGCATGGTAAGGATAAACATGACCCCCAAATTATTGGAGGTGGGTGGTGAGCTAAACAGCAAGTGATCCCACTGTTGCTGCAGTGGCTTAGAAAAACCAACCAACCAACGAAACAAACAAACAAACAAAAAAGTAAAAAAGAACAAATATTTCACAGTAAGTCTACAGACTAGGAGTTTCCCTGGTAACAATGGCTGTAGGATTTCTATGGGATCAGTGGTGGCTTTTGCTTCCTAGGAAACCACTTGCTTAATGCTAAGAACTGTGATGCATCTCTGAACCTCACTTGTTCATCGAGATCCTGGAGTGGGGCAGTGGAGCGGGGTGAGAAAGAAAGATCTAAGTGAAGGTGGTGGAGATAGCCAGAGGAACGACGATGGACCAGAGAAAGAAAGGCTAGGGGCTGGACTTTGCATCAGGCTCTGATCTTGAGTGAGCTGGCAGAGATCGGTCTACTCCCATCTAACATATTTAATCTTCATAGAGCTAGGGTTCTTAAAGTCAGGCTCTTAATTTACAAAACCTATAAAGTTCTGCTAGAAACTAATAAAAGTTCTTGATCATTCTTTCCCTTCATCATTTTTAGCTCAACTCTACACAAGAAACATTATTTCAGCAAACTCTTGGTGTTGCTCTTAGAGAAATCTCCTGCACTCTCAATGACGCATTTTGTACAACGGCTACAAAATCAGCTGGCTTCTGTTTCCTGCTTATAAAATAGTTGTGCAATGTTTACACTGAGGTCCAGCTTCAGAAACTAACAACCTCTGCATAGCAATTTATGTCTCAGCGTTGAGGAAGATTTTCAGTTGCTTTTTTTAATGAGAAAATTTGAGACTATGTGTCCTGATTTTAGCAAGCTTCTTCAAAATTTTCCCCATTCATCTTCTCCACCTAACACATTTCCCTCCCCTCCCTCCCATCACATTTCCCATGGAAATAAGAGCAAGATTATCCTTTGAACTTCAAAGCACCTTACAAATTTAACCTACTCTCCACATGCCTGTAAACAGTAAGATCATTATTATCCATTTGGCTGATGAGATGTCCAAGAGCTACTACTGCAGAGCTGCTTATGTGGTTTTTCTTGCCAGGAGATCGTAACAGCTTACATGAGCCCAGTAAAGCCTGAAAGTATGGTTCTTCCCCATGTTTTTAATGTCTGGTTGGAAAATATACTTACAACATTTTCTGCCTCTTACAGTCTGTCATCACAGAAAGGCACCACGCAGATTTTGCATCTGTTAAAGTTTGCAAATGAGCCACAGGATACTGAGCAAAATGCGTGGCAAACAAAGGCAGAAACTGCATTGAGACGTATATTCAACATTAGAAGCTCAGTTATGCCGTTCAAGAACCAGAAATGAGCTATGGACAGTATGAGGATGAGCTACACTGTCCACCTGCTTCCTCCTGGATGAATGAAGCCATTAAAATATGCAACAGATTAAGAAAGAAACAGTGGAAAGGGCTTTGTTGCTGTTCTTCAAGTGGCTGACCAGCATTACTGGGGGCAGGGAAAAAATAAATAATAAAATTGTCCAAAAAGGAGACACTGGTCTCGTCTCCCCCCCAATTATTAGATGTGCACTTATCAACACTAAGTGGAGCTCTTGCCACTGTCCTCCTGAATGCCCTGTATCGTTGACAAGTACGTAAGTGGCCTTTCACGCCTCTCCCTCCAGCATAAAGGAAAGGAATTACCTTCAGGTGGAGGGAGAAGATTATGAGAGTTAAACTTTCAGATCAAAACAAGAGACGAGGCATCATCTCTCTCAAAATTATATCCTGTATACTGCATAAATAACCTACCAAATAAAATGGCTACATATAACCTGTTCTACTCTGCTGATGGTTTAGGAACTGTAAGCACTTCTGGACAGACTCATTATTCAAACTACATGGACCAACACCATCCGTTTTACCGTGATATACTGAAATTGTGATGTTCTGTGATTACAGGAGGGCAGGTTTGTTAATGATAGGATCAGATTTCTTTAAAGATAGGATGGCAACAAAACGGAGTGGCCTCCTGCACTGTCAATAAAATGGTACTAGTCACAGAGGAGAGAAAGTGGGTACTAGTGCTTCATGAGCTAAAAGCACAGACACTTTATATCTGTAGAGTACACTTCAGGTTTTTTTGGTTTTGTTTGTTTGTTTGTTTTTCCCAAGCATTTCTCCCAGAGAAAGGAGGTTGCTAAACAACATGGGGCAAATTCTAGAAAGAAAAAAAATAGCAGATACAGGCGGATGCTTTTGTGCATACTGAATCGCATTTGCTGCACTGTGAAATGACTCCAGCCATGTCCAGTGCCTCCCCAGCCATTTATAAACCACCTCGATGTAAACAGTGGAAAGACAGAAACCATTGGCATATACAGCAATGTGCTCAAACACACACACAAAAATAAGTTTTCCAAATTCTGGGTACCACTCCTCTGCTTCACCACAAGTTGACACTTGCATGGACCAGTTAGCTCCTCGTTTATTTTGCCATGCTCAAGCCAGAACTGAACATTCTCTAGGAAAGTCTTTTCCAGCCAAGGTTTCCAGCTAAGTAAGTCTCCTGAAATCCCAAATTAACAGATTGTAGGATGGTCCATGCATTCCCACCTCACCTATTTTAAGGAAGCAGGCTTCATCCTTAGTTACCTACAGCAGGAAGGGGAAACAGATTGCTGTTTATTTTATCATACCTGCTATATTTTCTCAAAATTGTTTTGTGCACTAAGTAAAAATTCATGCCTTCTATGTAGAAAGGACCTGTATGAGGAATTGCAATTTGCTCCAGACTTGCTATTCTTGAACTGGGTGTATTTTTGTGCTGTTTAGACTCTTCGATTTTCTTTTCTTTTAGGGTCAGTTTTTCACACTCAGAGTATATATTAAAGCCTGAGAGACTGTACAATTTTTATGTAGCGAAAATAAACCAGATATTTCCTTGCTGAATGAAAGATATATTTAAACACAGAGCTACAAAATGAGCACTTTCAAACACCATCCGCTTGGTTCTACCAATACAAGGGGCCTGGCCCATGTAAATTTGATGCAAAAAATTCTTAGCAGGGTGTTAGTATGGCCTAGGAAGTTGAACCATTTACTTCTGGAGGTACGCCTACATTGCCAAACATTTACATGCTCAGATCCACTAGAAGAATGTTTCCCATGGCTTCCCCACCACCGCCACCTTCAGAGAATCACCTCCCCCTTTACTTTACCCTTAGTTTCAGAAAAGGGTAAGAGGGACCTTTCAAAACTATTGAGTGAAAAGGAGGGCTGCCTATCACACATTGTGTCATATAAAAGCAGTGAGGTACATCTGCAAGCCCTGTTCTGTCTCATCCAGACCAGAAATATGAACTTCAGTCTTCTACCTCTTGGGTTAGAGAGTTATGGTAGAGACCCACCAACACCACGAACAGCCCTCTGGATTCTGAAAACGCAAGCCCACATCTCAGGACTGACCACAGCAGTGCTGCATGGTGTTGCCATCAGCTGTACTGTAGTCACAGCAAGGCCTTCTACCCCACTGCAAGTTTCTTTCTGAAGGTGACAACCCTTCCCAAAGAAGCCACCAGACACGTTCCCACCAAGATGTCCAACCTCCCACACGTGCAGGTTTACACTGTTATTTTCTTACCTTGTGACACTGTTCGAGTGCCTGGCTGCTATTCAGTTTAGGGTAGACTAACACTATTAACACTGAGACAATCCTTGGAACAAAGTGAGATTAAATATATGGTGAAGACTCCTGCAGAAACATTTATCTTTTAACAGGCCATGTTCCAAACTCTGTGTGCTAATCTCATAAGCAGTTTTACAGGAGCACAGAAATTTAACTAGAGTTTATTTTACTTCTATCTTTTTTCCTACAGAAAAAGAAAGCTCTCTAGCTTGTATTTCACAAATGCAGCATATT
>JAYKAV010003201.1:305549-329389 GCA_035582835.1 Phoebastria nigripes
AAGAAGAAGAAAAAAGAAAGTTTTGAAACTTACAGTTCACACAAAATGTTCTGATCTAATTTATTTCCTTTCATAAATGGAAAGCAAGCCAATTTAAAAGTTTAGAAGATAGTCAGACAGCACCATCACCTTCTGCTTAGGAGGAAATTAAGGCCAGCAGAGGTAATGAAATGGAGAGTTGACTCTGAAAGCACAAAACAGAGCAGAAATGTCTCAGGGTATTACAGTTAAATCATGTAATACCTGGAAAACTCTGTCTCTATGCTGACCTATAGCCAGACAGTTCTAAAGGTGAGAACCACTATGAGATAGCTGAGTTTAAAAACTTTGTTTTCTTGTAATGTTGCAACATGATTCTACTGCTAGTGGGTTTTGGGTTTTTTTTGTGTGGTGTTTTTTTGTTTGGGTTGGTGTTTTGTTTTTTTTTTTAAACCAGAGCCCAATCATTATTGCGGTCTGCTCTATAATGAAGAATGAACCCTTTACAGCTCCATTCAGCAAATTACCCCATTTCTTCTGAATAAATAGTTTCAAAGGTTCTGAAATGCATATCTTGGGAAAGGGGATGCCATAAAGGAAAATTGTAAGTGCAGATCAATATAATTCAATGCAATATGAAAATGGACGTTTGAACTCTGAAATTCATTTTGGTAGCCTTAATGGAGTGTATTCCACATAATTCTTGCTATTAACTCAGCTTCTTGCCAGCTTCTTTGCAGGAGAAGAAGATGAGTGTGTACTAGCGTGTAAATAAAACCAGGTAAGAATAGAAGAAAAGTCACAAAACAATGAAGGAAACATGTTGACTCAACCCATCAAACCAGACACAGTAAGTCCATAAACAAGCAAAACCGCTGTTACCGCAAAACTTCATTGGTATGTATTTAACTGAAGGATGTGAAAATTATATCTTTTTCATCTGTTACGGAGCAAGTGTGATTTATCAGCAGCGGTACATGTACATGGTTTCTTAATACGTTAAAAACTCAAAAATTAAGTAATTTACACACATTTGTCAGGTTTGTATTTTGGAGTAAAAATTGGAAGGCACACAGACTGACAACTGGATACTGGCATTTCTATTTCTAGGGCTCCCCAGTTCCCCTGAAGTCCAGGAATAGACAAACCTTAGATAATTTTTTGGTGCGAAGAGACAGATCAATCTTTCTTAAATGAAAGTAGGCTGGAAAATATCACATGAACATATATTTCTGATACTTTAAAATACTCGTGACTTCTCTCATTCACAGTTCAGTAGGAACCAAAAGCAAGACAATAATTAGAAAATAAATATTGTATTCTTCCCCTCCCTCCCTATGCCACGTTTTCATGTAAGAGATTATGGCATGGAACAGTTTATATCACAGCCCTACTGCATATTTCTCTTCCTTTTTTGACATGAAGTAAACATAAAAGAATGCTCTGAAGAATCAATCTGTAAACTATCTTTGATATTTAACTTTTCCATTTTCCATATGCAGAACTTAAGTTTTATTTCTGACAGCTTATAAGGGGCTTATACCCTTTTTAAATAACAAAGCCTCAGACTCTCTGCCAGTACAGATGTATATAGTTTTTACTACCTGTTATATGAGCTCTTACCAGCTAACAGTCTACCTGCATAAATTAAAAATTATCCCCTACCACAAACTCAATAATAAATATCTTGATACTTTTTAAAAATAGTTTTTGTCCTAAACTTTAAGGTAATGCACATTAAACTGCATTTTATGACAGTTGGATGATGCAGAACAGATGTTGAGCTAAAATTTCATTTGCCAAATGTCAGTTCAGAACACGTATGTAAAACTGGAGTATTAGTAATCCAAACTACATGGTGAAAACAATGGAAAAAATTGTCAACTACATCAGTGCCTGCCAACCATTTTTGTGGGACTTCAGATGGAAATTCCGCCTGAACTGAAGATTCCAGAAAATAATGTTCAGTTTTAGGAACCCTAATTGCTTATTAGGATGAGTACATTCTCTTCTGGGTATCTATTTCTCATTTTGAGCTGACTGACATATAGCAAACGCTAATCAAAAGCCTGCAATTAGTATGCTTTTGTCTTGCAGATTTTCCTCTGCCAGTGAGCCTTTGTTTGGACCTCTGGTTGGACAGGTAGGCTCAGTGTCTGAAAATGATGCCTGCCATTCCCCTCCATGATTCATGTCAGTCACGAAAAACCCAACCAACCAGCCAACCAAAGCAGCAATAGGTCTGTAAGGAACTTAACAGCTGACAAAGTCCATCCGCTGACCAACATGTTTATTTTTTTCTTGCTGTGTAAGGTATAAATGATAACCCTTTGAGGAATACAACGCAACTTAACACAGCCATTGAAAGTCTTTCTTGTATTTGAGCCATGTTTTCCTTTTCCTAATTAAAGCCAGTACTTCTAATTATACCTGTCATGTGCTACCCTAAATAATTTCTGTCCTTGATAATATTTTTTCAAGCATCTGGAAAGCCTTCTGTCCCCTCCTTTCCACACTTGTCATTTATCCACATTTTTAGAAATCAACATGTTAAAAGTCTCCTGATTGCTTTTGCTGCTTTTCTCCCAACTCCTTCCAATTTTTCAATGTCTTTCCAATAGCTGAATGATCAGCAACTGCTGTAGGCCACAGATAGTTTCACAAGCCAGTCTGCCTAGGTGGACTATAGCTTCTGGGGACTAAGGCATAACATAATCAGGTGTGCTTCTGACATTTCTTTATAAGAATTATTCAAACCAACAAGTAAGGGCAGCAATACTAAGTAAGAGACACCACACTGAGTCCACGGATCAAATGAATGAGATCAAGAGTAATGCAAACCTCTTTACAAAAGTTATTTCGTGCAAAATCCCAATCCATCTAATCGTAATTAGTAATAATATTTAATGATCCCCTCTAAAGAGTTTATGAAGTTCAATTTATACCTGGATGCCTGCTCGCTCCTACTTTACCTACAGAAGTCAATACTCATGAATGTACAAATGGTATCACAAGACAAGAACCAAAAAGCAGGCAAATGAAAAATTTGCAAGAGGAAATCTTCTCCTACAAGCACGTCCTATACATTAACTGACTAACAGTTGTGAAGGGATAGCAGAGCAACTAAACAGAGACAACCTTTTCTTAAAAAGATATTATGTCTAGGGCCTGTACAGATACTCTAAATATGTCCTTTGAATAGTGCCTTCAACATCATCATGCTTCTCCTAAGAACATTTCATATAGATTACAGTCATTTCTCCTCTGGTTTAGTGCACTCCTAATGTAATTTTCTTTGAGTTTGAACACAAGACAATTACAAAGCAAAGCTCTTTTTTCCTCCATGGGCTTTTATATTCTGGAATACAAATATATCAAAATACCAAGGTTTCAGAAAAAGACTGTTTCCCTCTGGTTACCAGTGTTTGCTCTGGGGCAGGGGGAAGAAGGGGAGGAATTCCATTTATATTTTTTCAAATTTCTGGAGGAAAAGCTAAAGGGGGGGTGGGGGGAAGGTTTAAGACAGAAGTTTTCTCAACAAGTAAAACTCTGCAATGGCAGAAGTACCTGCAAGCAGTGATGTTTCTGATATGCCATAAAATTTAGCTGCTGTTGTGTTCCCGGCTGGAGAGACAGACAGAACTGCTATAATGCTAAACAAGTAGAGAGATAAGGTTGTGAATATTTGGTATTTAATGCAGGGAAAGAATTGTTGCTTAAACACCTCCAGCATTTTTGCTGAGGGCAAATTTTTGGGCTCTCCTATCAGTAAATTACACATAGCAAAAATAAATAAAAAAATCACACCATCCGCCATAGAAAAACCTTGTATAAATTAACACTTTCAACAAGTTTAAACTTAAGTTACCAAAGAGACTTGCTTTCTTTTCCATCAGAAAACTGAACAAAATCACCAAGTGCCTTGAGGATTACAGTTAGCATTTCCATTGCTGTTATCATGGAAGTCAAATCATTTGCCAGAAAACTCACTCTCTCTAATCCATCTGCCTGCCTGGGGTATGTATGGCTATAAAGTTTCCTCCTTGCACCTTCCCTAGGTATATGGGGATGGTCATGCCTCACAGCAAGATTAAAAGTTGTGCTATATATTTAAAAAGCATGCACAGTAACAACCATTTCTGCAAAGCCGTAATACATACATTCTGTTACCACGTACTGGCATTGGAAGCCTGCACAACACACATGGTGAAGCATAAGCCTGATTACGTGTTGTTTCCACATTGCTCAGTCTCATTGCCCAATACTAGAATATCCTTTTCTGCAGCTTTTATGAATATTAACTGCAGACAAACCCAGAACTGTAACAACTTCTGCCCAAGGAGCAAGTTGAAAATTCAATCCACAATGGTTACAGAGTCAAAACAGTCATACCACTCCTCCCATTTTCAGAGAAAATTACTTTTCATARGCTTTTGAGGAGTGGCATACTGAAAGCAGGCTAAACACACACATTCAAAACCACACCTATCATTTCATTTCACGGAAGAGCTCATGAGAGCCTTCCAAGGTAAAGCATTAGGACAAAGCTGTTATGCAAATAAAATCTTTCATGTACAATCACTTTTTTTTTTTTTTTTAATATTCAACAGCAAAAACATACAAAGCAAACCACAATTACAAACCTCTGCACGAGCAAGAAATAGTAGACAAGGAAGGTTTCACCCACCTGGGATCTTTCTGAATGCTATCAATGGAAGGTGACCTAGCCAAGGTCCCTTCAGGTGGGATGGCTGGCCCAGATTTGCTGTATGGTGATTCAACAGAAGGACAATACTGCAGCTGTCGGTAGGGGTCTGCGTAATTGGAGGCTGGGCCGGCCGCATAGCTGGCCCTCTGGAAGGTCGCTGTTGCGTTCTGTGTGCCGTGTTGACTGCCTGTGCGCTGTAAGGGTACGGAGTCGACACCAGGGGAAGATGGGGCTACGACAGGAAAGTAGGGACAAAGTAAAAAATTGAGGACCTGTTCACAGAAATGGTTAACCAGGTCTAGGCAGAGGAAGAAAAAAAAAAACCAACACACATATAAAACAGGGGTTCAAAAAGAATGAAAAAAAAAAAACAAAACAAAACAAAAAAAAACAAAACCAAACAACATTGTCATTTTCAAAACCATTGAAGTAAATAACCGTCAAATGAATTTCTAAATGACATGCCACTTCTGGACTAGAAGATCTTTACACCAGTTAAAACAGACCATAGCAGTGCTTTTCACTTTGGCTTTTAACTGCACTAACCTGAAATGAAAAAATGCAGAAGCAGCATGGGAATAGTCAAGCTAAGATTCACAACCACCACCAAGTGAGGCTTTTGCAGTCCTTACAGGGGTGGAAGTCAGTCAGATCCACCAGTAGAAGGAAGGTCAAACCAGGCTCAAGAGTCCAAATTGAGACGGATGGCTCTATGGCAGAAGAAACAGATAGCCATAGCCATCCCAAATTTGTAGCCTTGGTATCCGTAAAGCAGGTAAAACCAGACACCTGCTACTGAGAGTCACTGCGTATGCTTCGTTAACCCATCTTCTACATATCTCATCTTAAGTAAGACTTAGGGGACTGCTACTGCTAATTCAGTCTGAAAAAGAGCTAAGCACAAGGTGATCACATAGATGTCTTAATGCACGCCAGCAACACACCACAGCTCAAGATTAATATATTACCAGTTTTGAGTGGCTTAACCAATAGATTTAAACTGACTTAACACTTTTACAACTCAAAAATCTTATTAATATCTCTTGTAGCCCATTATCTTTCTGTTACAGCACCATACACGGGAGATCCAGTCTGCTTTATGATTCTTATTAAACATGCAATACTTATGAACCAAAGTCCAGTTAATGGCAAATGGATTTTCACTGTAAGGGCCAGAGGACCAATATCCACATGATCTTTGGCCTGGAAACAAATACAAATTAAATGCTGGCTCTCCTCAGAAGGAAATTCGGACTGTTTGAAGTGGCACGTGAACTCATGGTGGCTCCCATTCCCTCTGTCCTAAGGCAACAAGAATACTTTCGCCAACAGGAGTAGGCCCAAGTCCAGGACTATTTTTAGCTGGGTCAAATTCATATGCTAAACTGTAGGCAAAACCACATATTCAAGACACAGGTTTTCATAATAGATTTCCCAATCATTTCTCATCAATATGCACATTTACATTTTAAGAAAATAAATATTTAATATATTATAGGTCCCTGAAAGGGACTTTAAGCATTTTATCTCGAAGTGTCAGAAAATGAAATACAGTGAGCTTTAAATACAATTACAGCAGTTTTGTCTGACCTAATACTTGTCAAAGTTACAACACCTGAAATGTTTAAATTTGTATCAAATCTTTGCCTTATTTTAAATTTTTTCTTATGGTTCTGAAGTACATGATTTTACAATAACAAGTATTATCTTATAACTTTGTTACAAACATAGGTAAGTGGGATCACCCATTTGTCTATTGCCCCATCATTGGGAGTGTTCAAGGTCAGGTTGGCCAGGGCTTTGAGCAACCTGATCTCGTGAAAGGTGTCCCTGCCCATGGCAGTGGGGTTGGACTAGATGATCTTTAGAGGTCCTTTCCAACCCAAAGCAGTCTATGATTCTATGATTACGTCAACTTACATATACAGCAACATTTTACAAGTATTGCTTTTGTTTAATTGCTAATATATATTTCCTTAAGAAATGAGTAATAAGACATATACAAACCTTTTCATAAAACTGCATCACTTAAAATGAAATAACAGTATGAGCATACTGAAACATCCCATGCACAAATCATGCTAAATTCAGTGTTAGGAAGACGCAAGGAAAACATCACATTTTAACAGAAAATACACACAGTTCAAAACCAAAATTTGGTGCCTTGTGAGAAAAAGAGCAAAAAAGCAAGTTAGAGAAAATACTGGAAATATTTTTGCATGAAACAGCAAAAATGTAATTGTATACTGACATAGCATACTCTTAAGTACTGTCATTCTGCAGAATATGCTGCTAGCTTTTGACACATTATATGGGAAATTGCAAAAAACCCTACAACGCTAATACTGCTGAAAACAAGAACTTCATTGTAATGTAGATTGCTTTGCAAAATATTCCACTGTATTTCCCTTCCTCTCCTTTGCAAGACAGTTCAATGGAAATGGTGTTTGTTTTTAAATTCTTTGAAAACTTTTCTTTCTATTTTCTCCTTTGTCTTATTGAAATAGGTATTTATATGAACTGAAACTAGCTGTCACCCTAACACCTACATGCTTTTTGAGTCACTCTGATTCATTTCTTAAATTATCTTCCTAGCAGACTGTTACTTCCTTTTGAATTTTATCACAATGAACACAGAAGTGCCATAGTCAGAATATGAGAATGAGACAAATCTATGACTTAGTTAAACATTCGCAAATAAACTTGTTTGGGCAGTGTTATCCAGATCAATTAAAACCAGAAAACCAAAACAGCTAACACTTTAGAATAACTTCCACATCTAACTTGACTACAGCCACCTTCATGGACTGTAAAAGGGTTAAGCTTTAGCAGACATTTTTACACGACTAATTTCACGTAAAAATGAAGCAAAGCCATCTCCTACCAATACATTACTCTTGCTTACAAAAATCCTTTTGGCAGCCAGACTTACTGACTGAAGTATGGCTCTTTAGGCTACGGCAAACCTTCCGTCTATTGAGATCTCCTTTCTATTTAGCTATTAAAACAGCAAAGCCRTACTGATTATGTCTATTAAAATAAATAAATTCAGAAGTCCATTTGCCTCACCCAGCAACAGTAAATCTTCAGTGAGCACAGGGGCATTCAGAAGGCACACACTCGGAGTGGACCAGAAAGCGTTCATGTACCAGCTACGTTTGCAGATGGTCATGCAACCTTTTCAAGTGTTTTTAAATTGAAGACATTTACCCCTTTCTCTAACTTTCGCATTTGACTCTCCTCTCAAATCCAAGCCAGCTATGCCTTGACCAGAATCAGCTCAGCGTGGGTAAGACGCAATACTATTTTGACAAGGATCGGGGGTTTGCCCCAGCAAGGGAAGAGAGGGGCAGGAAGGAGTTGCAACAGAAGTGCTGTTTCTGGAGAAATTGGCTGCTTTCCCCTCTCCCAGCACCAGCCACCAGCCCAGCCTTCCTGGGTTCTGGCCTGGTTGAAGCAGGATCATGGCCAAGTCATGTTGTTGCCCTGGGTCTATGGCAGACCCTATTCTGCCTCTGCATAAAGGTAAAACCAAAAGTCATAACCAGATTGTGAAGAAGCAGGTCTAGTTTTGTGGACACCTTGACACCTTGTTGATTTAACAAGAAGCTTGGAGGTAAAGGTGTCCACAAAACTAGACCTGCTTCTGGTCTTCAAAAGTCCCAAAACTGACAAGGAGATCAAGATTAAAATCAAAGAAACAAAAGGCCTCAAAACCTTACTTATCCTGTATCTTGCTTTACCTAAGTGACCACTCATGAAAGCATTGTTTTTAATAGTGACTGCTGCCCCCACTTTCTAAAAACTTACATGGAAATTCAGTGGTTGATGTCAGATAAATAAGTCTCTCAAGGTCTGCTCTGCTCCTTTTGCACTGGTCAGCCTACCTGCGGCTCCTTCCCGGGACCGCTTGGCACAGTGGCCTTGCAGAGGCACGGAGAGAGGGCAACTGGCATCCGGCCGCCCCTTCCAAGCGCCCCACTCCACACACAAGAGAGGGGCTTGTACAGACTGCAACCTGCAACGCTGAGGCTGGCTCACATTGATGGTAGGGTCACAGCACCCACTCTCTGCTGCAGCTAGCAGATACTGAGTATAGCAAATAACAGGGCCAGTAGTAGGCCAATAAATCTCTATACATTAATGAAATTTTAAACTTCAATGTAAGAACCATACTTGAGGAGGAGAATTTTAATTTTGGGTTGAGAAAAGGGTTTCATTAAGAATTTCCAAAGTGAGCATTTCACACAGTGCAAATCAAGAACTGTAGTCTCAGTGAAGAGATTTCAGTTTGTCACCTAAAGATTTAAGATCTTGTTTTAATTTGGCATGTCATTAATACCTTAAAAATACTGTATCATCTCAACCTTTCACTACTGCAGCACCAAAATCACATCCCCAGAAAATGGAGCATCTGGGGTACCACACTGGCCTTTAATATGTTCTTACAAATCTTTGCCAAAGAGAAACAAAAGCCCCTGTTAACTATAATGAAAACCCTCCAAAGACCTGATGTATGCCCTGATTATGTTTCTCTTGATTGCAGAAATAGCATATAGAAAAGCCAGCCTTTACAATTTTCTACAGCTTTTGYATAGTATTAACAAAGATACAGCAACTTTTATATTAATACTGAAAATTTAGGTGTATCACTAAATACGCTCACAGGCTCATAATGAGATACTCAACTTAGAAATTCACTTTCAGATCTTGTATCTTCTTCTGAAATCTATGACATCTCTAGAAACAACTAACAAAACCCAAAAAGCAAGAACATGTTGATTTAGGCAGGGATACTATTGCACCATACCTAAGTACCTTAGTGAGTACAAATTCACGTAAGAACTGCTAAAAAGTTCATACTTTCTAGAAGTCGGGGCATTTTGCCCACCTAACATACATAGGATCAGACCTTCAGAAAGGATAAACTCATTTATGAGACCTATCTTGCTACACCTTCTTGCTGAAAATTACTTGGCTGATGCTGCTGTTTGATTTGTGGATATTACCTTGGAAAATTTTCCTCATATTATTCTATATTAGACATTCAGTTCCTGTGTTAACCTTCTCCTTGTGCCTTTCATACAGATTTCACAATTCCTTACTTTTTTCTTTCTTTCTTTTTTTTCTTCACTGATTTGCACCTGCAGTTGATTCTTACTCTCATGTGAAAGTTGAAAATTGGATCCCAGTAAGAGTCCTTTCAGTGCAAGGTATGTCCACCATCCCTCCATTAGTTCATAAATGATACAAATGCAGTGCATTCTGTTGGTAGCAAATATATAAGAAGATTTACAAAACAGATACTTTTCCCATCTAATACATCATAAAAATAACACAGTGCACTCTCTGTCAATTAGGAAACAATTCATCAAGTTTGGGGGATACAAACACTTTTTATCTCTAATGTTCAGTGAGTGTTTTAGAGCACACACCAGCTTTTCTGCAATAGAAGTTTAACAAAATAGATTATAATCAAG
Source organism: Phoebastria nigripes (assembly GCA_035582835.1). Lineage (NCBI taxonomy): Eukaryota > Metazoa > Chordata > Aves > Procellariiformes > Diomedeidae > Phoebastria > Phoebastria nigripes. The sequence goes on from JAYKAV010003201.1 coordinate 315,717, forward strand.
CTAGGAGCAAATCAGCAAGCCAAACAAGCACAAGCAGTCAAGTTTAACACTGTTCAAGATGTATGATAATGCATATATAATAATAATAAATTTGCGTAGCTGGAAAAGCCTCTTTCCCTCTATTACCTTCATGTCCTCTCCCTCTCTCAGGGATTTCTAGTTATGCTTCAAAGACTCAGCTAGCCTTGTTCCCCCTAACTCCTTCTGCTGGCTCCAGCTTTCTCTAGGTGCTCATATTTTGTGTATTATCAGGGGAAATACAACCTCCTTCCCTCCAGTTAGCTCCACCATGCTCAGCTCAGTGCCTTCAACAGCCGGGCATGGCAAATAGCCAGTGTCCCTGCTGTACCAGGTGTGTCTTTTTAAGGGAACATAACATGCCGTACAGGGGAAATGCAAGCAAACAAAAGAAATAGATACTGAACAGCATGGTACTTAGCAAACAAGATCTCTTTTCCACCCACAAACATGTTAGTCACAATTTCCTCAGGTATTGGTTATACCTGGCTGTCACACCTACTTGTAATTAGTGTGTCATACTTCATACATTCAACATACTTCAACAACATGCTGTTGCAAGCATGTATTCAGTAATATTTTTATCATCAGACATTTCCATGACATGGTAAGGAGGAAGCCTTTTTATCAAGGCAACATCCATGTCTCTTCCAGATGGCATCACAGGAGATTTATGTTATTCATACTTTCCCATCCCATCTTCAAAACCAGAGGTAGCTGTTTAGCCACTATGCTATTACTTCTATGGGAAATACCCAGTGCATCTCTGAATTAGTTAACAGGTTCATTCCCACTGCTGGCAGCTGCAGAGTACTAAGCCTAATGAAGATCATAAACATACTCAAAGTGATTGTACGCCTCAGTAATGAATTATTACCCATTTGCTATTTGATTCTTTCAAAAATCTTAAAGTCATCTCCTGACCATCGCTGTATTTACATGCCACTGTTTTGTGGGAGAACAACTCCTTGCTTCATAGAAACCAAGGAAACATCACTTGTGCTCTGCACGTTGTCATGTTCAATAAATCCTCTTCCAATGCAAAAACTGACAATCTTTGAAGACTGAAGAACTGAAGTTGCTACTGCACTGATGTGTCCTTTCATTTCCATTTTCTAAGAGCATTCTTTAGATCTGACACTAATTGTTACAATAAGGCTGAACATTCCTTTGCTTAGAAACTGATGTTTTTTCCATAATGCAGAAAGTATCGGTGAAAGAAAATACTGCTTCCTTGGTTTCTGAGCTATTCCTCTGTTTACAGAACAGCTGGTATCTGGTCACTCTGAAGGCTCCTTTTGTCTATACCGTTCCACTTCAGTTTGCACATTCTCACATTGTCTGTGTCTTAGTTTCCCTTTCATGCTTATTTTTTGTTTGAAATAAATACCTTTTTTTCCTTTTATTGAACAGTTCCATTGGGGGAAGACGTGTAACTGCCATTGCCTAACCCTTAGCATATGGAATAATTCTCTTAATCACCAATTTAGACTTGGCATTTCTTTACTAGTAATTATTTTATTTATGGGTTCAAGTATGTGATTAACTGGTATCAATCTGAAATCACCTAGTTCCATTAGGGTTAGCAATGGAAGCAAGTACATACCTTATGAATAAAGTCATCTGTAAGGATTTTTGTACCTCTAAAGCAAATTTTAATGAAGAAATAGGTACACAAGTAATTCAGTGAGCAGCAATGGTGACAGAGTTTGTATCTTAGAAATCTGTATTTCAGTTCAATAGATATGGTGCCTGAGATGAATGAGTTCCGATCAAAGTTTATTTGCAGCTTTGCCTGATGCGACTTCAGTGAAACCTGAAGTCAAAACTTGAACTCAGCCTCTTCCACAGCCAGGTCTGTTACAAGGCTTCACTGCTGTGCCCAACCTCACATCACCACACCCACAACCTTCTCAAATTCTACATCCCTCCCTCCAGTCGTCCTTCACCATCAGGTTCCAGAGTTACGGGGTGTCCACCATGGTAATACAGCCTGTACCTCAAAAGCGTGTACAGCTAAAGCATCGTTTTGAAATCTGTGTAGTCTGAAGGGACACCAAGGTTTTATGCAGGTATTAGGATTCCCCAAGCAACTACATGTTTTCAATTATTTCAGATTCCCAACTTTCTGACTCAAGGCAGGAGTGACTTCCTTCCTTCTTTACAACCAAACAGGGCAGAAGCCATGTTTTTCAAGTTTTCAATATTAAAAAACATAACACTCCTTTCCACCTCCAGGAAGTGACTGCATCTTAAGTCTGCCAGATTTTAATCTCCACTAATATATGCAACTTCCATTCTCAGACTCGGCTTCTAGCATGTTTCAGTGATGCTGCTCTGCACAAAAAAACCAGTGCGTCCACATAATGCGATAATCAGATGCCAACTTCGGCTCCTAAAGGTGCTATGCCAAGATCTTTTCTCAGATTGTCTCTTGTCTCTCTGAGCTGCATCCCTCAATTTGGGGAGAACATGCAGTTTAATTAATTTGTTACATGAACATTTAAGCAGAGAAAGTTACAACTGCAAAGGCCCTTAAAAGCAACTGCCCTTTCAGAATTTGAGATACTAAAATTCATCATGCCAGTTTCCTCACTGGAGATAAAATTCAACCCTGAGCAATGGCAGTATACAAGACATACACATCACTTTCCTTCTCTTTGTAGTACTACATGGATTCACATTGTGCTCATGGCTCATAATGACCATAATGATTATAAAACCTGATCACAGCAAAACCACACAGACCATACTACTGCGCATAGACTAGCCTACTGCAGCTACGTTTCTGGTTTCACTCCAAATCCACCTTCTCTTGAAATCCCTCTGTTAAGTTTCCTGTCCAGCTGGCCAACACAAAACAGAACACATGGATGAAAGTCACAGTTATTATTAAAAAATGTATAAATATTATGAGACAATAACAGATTAACAGCCTGCACTGCATCGTGCTACAGATTTTGACTTCTCCCTGTTTAGTACACTATAATCCTAAGTAATAAAATGGCTACTAGCTGGTATTTTTTAGAATACCTTACTGAGCTTCAGCTATTTTAATTAATAGTTTCCACTCTGGAGTAGACAGTTATTTTACTATTAAGTTAACCACATTTGTATTCCAGTGCCAGACCATGTGATATGTACACCTTAAACATTCACCTAACTTCTGCAAATGATAGTTTGAAAGTTGCTGGACCCAGTATAGTAAAAACTAACATCTTTGAATACTTGCTGTACTCATAAAAACTCCAACCCTACATGTAAACTGCTGAAATTATGATAGAGGAAAAGACTACCTCTAAAAGTAGACAGTTTTAAAAAAAAAAAAAAAAAAAAAAAATTACAGCTTGAGTTAAAAAAAAATAAAAATAATGGGCTGGTGATTTTTAAAAGACTGTCTTTAAATATAATGCTGCAGAAATAATGATCCTCTAAAAAAAGCATTAGTTATCTTGAAGACATTACTGGGTAGTTACCTCAGGCACAGCATTGTGTTTTTGTTCAGAAAAGATTTACAAGAAGATTTATGAAAGGTGTTTGAATTGCTTCTTATTTCATGAATGACAACCTTGTATTTTTACACAACACTGAAGTAAATAAAAGAGAATGGACATAGTCCTGCATCACTGAAGTCTAATGTGACCAGGCTTTAACCTGAGACTACACCTGTACAGTAAATAGACGATAAATACACAGACAGTTTCTGGCACAGAGTAGACACTGTATTTTCTCAATAGTGGCAGATGAGATTTACAGGGTATGTACTTCCCTGACCAAGATTTTATAATCACACTTCTCCCTCAATAGGTGGCAAAAGTCAAGGGACATCTGAGAAGCATTCAGACACGCTCTAAACCATCCTTCTATTAAAAAAGGAGAATAGAAGAATTAGAAAATACATAGGACAAACCACAAGCCTCTGGACGTATCCTGTTCACGGGACAGAGGAAGGAGGCTGTGGATACTGACCATTTTAAAAGGTTTCTATTCTGAGCAATGGTGAAATCCGGGCTGTCTTCAGATGGGTACAATTCCTCTGTGGAACCCAACCAACTCAATACTTTGAAGCTACGAATATCTTATCTGGAGAAATGCTTCTCCACTATAAGGGGGATGTTGCTCACAGATTACAAAGATGGTTCTGCAGGGTTTTCATCTCCTGCCACTTCCCTCCCTCTCTCATTGCTCTTGTCCACAGCTTTACAGTGACCACCGAATACCACCTAAGTTGAAAACAATGTCTTTTATTATACTCCTGCCAAGATTTTAATAGGATAGAAATAGAAATTTTTTTTTTTTTTTTTTCCTTCTCTTCTCTCAGAAAGGATGCCACTGTACCTGGAAAAAGAATCACCTAAGAACATATACACAAGAATATAACACAGATAAGGCTATACCAGACACCCTGGATCTGTCGAATGAAATGGGATTATGACTTTGCATTGCTTTGAGGTGATTTGTTATTCACTATGCAGAACACTAAGGTATTTTGTGCTCAATTTACTTCGTACTGAAGATTTGTTCCCTGCTTGCTTCCTATAATTCTCTCTCCCAAAGCAATGTTATCAAGTGGATGTCAGTTAGGAATACAGGTCTATTATCACAACATTACGAAACTAATAGAGATGCAGTGGTAGGAATAATTTTTCTTTTTAATTTCCCTGAAAACATTATGTCTTATAGCCAGAACTCCGTGCTGTGGGATTTACCAGCATGATCCTCAATTAATCTGCAGCTGTGGCATCACAGTATGCCCCTGTACAGCACATCAGCTTGTGACAAAACAAAAACCAAAACAAACAAACTTGTCCCCCAACCAGAAAAAAAAAGACAGCCTAGGCAGAAAGAAGCGATGTTTGATATTTATAACCTAACTATTGCACTTTAGGACTGAACAAAAACTAAATAAAGATTTGAGAAGCAGTATAACAGACAAAGGGTTTAATCCAAATGGGGCAAGTCAAAGCTGATTTTTCTGTTGCTCCTTCTTTTTGCCTGAACTGACAACGTTAAAGCCAAATAAAGAAAAATATATTTGAAACCAAGGTTCCCTTTTTACTTTCAAATGAAGTATTTGTAATACAGGAACTAGCACGTAACAGGTAGCTTTTCATTAATAGCTAGATGCTGCTCTGAAACCAAAGTAAAACTATACCAATGTACTCATTGATGCTCACTGTAAGAATCTGAAAACACCTAATGGCATGTATATAGTAAAAATACTTTTTTTTCCCTCTAATCCCCTTAAAATTCCTTTTACTCATTAATCTGAAGTCTATGGAATTACAGGTGATACATCTGGTTCAGTTCAGAAAGTATTGCCAAGAAGCAATACTAATGCAACCTGAGAAAGGATGAGATAGCTGAGGGGCAACTGGGATATAAACCGCCCTGTGGAACCTGCCACTGGTGATGTGCAAGGCTCAAACTCAAAGTCTGATTCCCAGAGCTGAAGTTATGTTTGCACACCTTGCAGCTGTAGAAAGCTGTGAACCAAGTTCTTTATATGGGATTCATCAAGACATTAAAATTGGAGTCCCACAATGTCATTTCTACATAGTTTCATTTCAACATAAGAATGCTATGTTAATTTTCTCATTTTTTTTCAGCATGTACAAGTCATAGACAACTTCAGTGATTTGAAATGGCTAAAGATAACAACTTACCAAGGGACTGCTTGTTATAAGGTATTGTAAATGACTATCAAAAAGATCCCTCTCAAAGCAAAGTTTAAAAAAAAGACATTCTCATATTTGTTTCAGATATCATCTGAATACTGAATACCAAGTGCAAGGTCCTGCACCTGGGTCGGGGCAACCCCCGGTATCAATACAGGCTGGGGGATGAAGGGATTGAGAGCAGCCCTGCCGAGAAGGACTTGGTGGTACTGGTGGATGAAAAGCTGGACATGAGCTGACAATGTGTGCTCACAGCCCAGAAGGCCAACCGTATCCTGGGCTGCATCAAAAGAAGCGTGGCCAGCAGGTCGAGGGAGGTGATTCTGCCCCTCTGCTCTGCTCTGGTGAGACCCCACCTGGAGTCCTGCGTCCAGCTCTGGAGCCCTCAGCACAAGAAGGACGTGGACCTGTTGGAGCGGGTCCAGAGAAGGGCCACAAAAACAATCAGGGGATTGGGGTTGTTCAGCCTGGAGAAGAGAAGGCTCCCGGGAGACCTTATTGCGGCCTTTCAATACTTAAAGGGCAATAGGAAAGACAGGGACAAACTTTTTAGCAGGGCCTGTTGTGACAGGACAAGGGGTAATGGTTTTAAACTAAAGGAGGGTAGATTCAGACAAGATACAAGGAAGAAATTTTTTACGCTGAGGGTGGTGAGACACTGGAACAGGTTGCCCAGAGGGGTGGTAGATGCCCCATCCCTGGAAACACTTAAGGTCAGGTTGGACGAGGCTTTGAGCAACCTGATCTAGTTGAAGATATCCCTTCTGGTCCCCCCACGGCAGGGGGGTTGGACTAGATGACCTTTAAAGGTCCCTTCCAACCCAAACCATTCTATGATTCTACGATACTGTTATAAACTACTTCATAACCACTAAAAAATAAAAACCTTAAAAGGTTAAAAGTTTAAGGTTAAAAATCTTAAAAATGATTAAAGAACAGTTTATCTGTAAAAGCAGACACAGAAAAACACTATCAGTTTGTGATGCCACATGACTGCAATAAAGTAGGCTTAATTATTCTTGAAAGAAAAGTAAATCACTCTACAGGATACRGACGTCTAACTTTTTTCATATGGCCAATTTTTCAAATACTGCAAAATTGCTTCACAGTATGAAAAAATCTTCACCTTGAAATAATGACTTCTAAAAATATCAAACATATCCAATACTTTATTACATATGACGATAAATATTTACAGTCTTGTGAAGATGATGTACTTTGGCTCAATTCATGCATCCGTTGTAGCCTTGTACTCCTTTTGCAAGGGACAGCAAAGGAGCTAAGAGACATGACAAAATGTTGAGAATCAAAGAAAGCCTAAGCTGGACCAGCATAAAAAACACGGAGCAAATGAAGTACTTGGGTATTTGAAAGCAGCGTTAAACAGTCCATGCAACACCCTTTTCTGTCCTTGCTGTAAAAATCTCAACTGAAAAAAAAAAATTTGACTTGCACCTACTCAGCAGTTACTGTTCCCACAGACCGCTGGCACCCTTGCTGGCAAGGCAGAGCCATCTGGCAGCAGAGCAGCACTCCCTCCTGGAGCAAGGCGAGGTCTCTGCCCCACCATGCTGGCAGCAGAGGGAAGTCAGGGCAGAGGCAAGGAGCTGGCAGCTGGTGCAGCTTTCCAGCAGCAACTCCACAATGCCAGACTTCTGTCTACCAGGTCAATGGGATGGAGGTTCAAATGGGTTGGGTGTGTGGCTGCCTTTCCTACAGGGAGGGAGCCCCCAGGCAGTGGGGGCAAACAGCACGTGAACCTGGCACTGAGAATGGGAGATGATCGGACACCGAAGAGCTGGGACTGTCCTGCTTCGCTTGTGCAATGCAAACGAGGAGAGGAGTGGGAGGCCAGAGCCATTTTAGAACCCACAAGCAACAAAAGTAGCAACCTCCCCTCCCTGCAAAAAACCAAACCCAAATAAACCAACAGTGCCATCAATTTTGTATGGGCTGTTCCTGTCTGGGGCCGCAGAAAAAGGGGGTCTTGCTTCTCCCTCTCCTGCCTCTCCTTTAGGTCCTGAATAGAGACCTGATCCTCACCACAGGCACCTCATAAGATGGAACAAGGAGGCAGAAGAGAGACACAGCCCAGCCACGTTGTGAGAAAGCCACCAGCTCAGTGACAAGAGAAGGAACGCCATTTTTCCTTGTAAGTCTTCCCCTCAGACACTGCTTAACCTCCAGGACAGCAAAAGCCYGGGCCAAATGCAGCAGGGGCGAAGCAGCAAACACTGGCATAGCCGCCTGGGTCCTCTTCCCATCCCTCCAGCAGCACTGATCCGTGCCTAATCCATGAAGAAAGACCGGACTCCGGAAGCAAACGCTGCCCCTACCCCACTAAAGCAAGACACACTTTTACAGGAGAAGACAACGTTACACATCACTAGGAGCAGTGCTTGATGTAAGGCATCCCTCGGTGCAGACTCCTTTCCTTCAGCGAATGAAGAACCAGGCAGGAGCAGGAAGGAAGGAGGAGGAGGACAGCATCTGTCCAGAAACACAACGGTAATTCTCGCCTTCAGCAGTTTTTCCTAAGCTGTATCACAGGACAATGAAATAYAGAGTTCTTCCCTGCTGCTGGCAAGCACTTGAACAAAAACTATGGCCAGGATACATATAACTCTTCCCTCTGAAAAGGAGCCCCCTTGACTCTCCACGGCTCTCCTGACAGCACTCTCCCTCTGCACAGAAACCCAGCTCGCAAAGAGCCACGTTTCTGGTTTTCAGCTGCCATCACGAATTTCGCAGGCCTCTTCTCTTTGATCAGCATTCTCCACCATGGCACCCAGGAGGTGGTGCAGCCTGCGGTACCACAGCTTTCGGTAACAGACAGCTTCAGAGGCGGTGGTGCACTGGTGGAACCACCCAAGCATCAGTGGGAGGAACCTTGGGGAGACCTGGCCTGAAGGATAGGAGGCCATCAGAGAAGCTGGAGTGCAGCCTCGCAACCGCCTGCACACGCAGGGACATCAGGCAGCTTTGAAGGTAGCACGAGAAGGGCTGCGGGAGTGTCCCTGCCCCACAGACGTTCCTCGATGGATAACCCATTGCAAGAGCATGCTCAGTAAACCCTTCAAGCCCCACACTAAGCCACGCTTCAGAGGAAATGCAAACTTTGACTGCTTATCCTTTCACTATTCAACCTCCTTTCAATAAAGCTTTCATTTCAGGGTCCTCTTTTTAACTTCAGCAATATCAACCACAGACCCTACTCTTCCTTTTCCTAACCCTTTCCCCCCTCTCTAGGAAGCACAGAAGAGTCCTCACGGTGCCTTGCGTGCCCTGTCTTCATCAAGGAGGCACTTCAGCTCTGCGCATCCAGCATTCAAAACTAATGCCAGCTGGCCACGTAACCATGCAAAGCTGCTGGACCTCCCACGATTGAGCTGCGTCACGAGGCCTTCCCCACGGTGACCTTCAGGGGCCAGGGGCAGAGACTGTCCTCAGGCTATGCATCCTGAGGCAATCCTTAAGCTTTCTTCAAGGCCATCAAGGTTCCCCTGGTGCCAGTGAAATGCGTACAGCCTTCACAGAGCTGAGAAGGACATGTTCACTCCTCCGGTGTAATTGCTGGTTCATCCTTGCCACTTGTGTGAGGTTGGGGACAAAGATACTCGCCCCCAGCCCCTGAAACCAGTGAGCGCTCTTAAAGCGTGAGCACTCTGCAGGTTTTGAGGTCTAAAGGCCCACAGCTCACCAGCGTCACCAGTGCTTTTAAGCAGAAGCACTTACTTCATCTGATAAAGCCCCAGTTTGTAGAGAGTTCAGAATAAGCACAGACCTCCCATTTACCACCCCTCCCTCCCAGAGCGCTGGGGACAGCACTCTTTCAAGGCTTTTAATAACTTTATCCGGAAATCACATCCTTTTTACAGAAGAGGGCTCATCTCTTTCCCTGAGGGACCACAGCGAAAGCAAGTGTCGTTACGAGCTTCCAGACAGAGTGCTGCCAGCCTCCTGAGGGTGATGGCAACCGGTCCCACAGACCCCACCACTGCTGAAGCCATGCTCCCCTGCTGCAGGTTGGCACCAACAGCCCAGAACCTGAGCAGCAAAGCTGCTTTCTCCTCAAGGCAGCTACAGAAATCTCAGGCTTGCAAAATAGTTTTGCCCGCTTGGACTTGTTTCATGTTTAATGTGAATTTAATGCCAATAACTAAGGACTAAATCCCTAGTTCAAACTTCTAATTCTGCAAATAAGCAAACGATCGCCAATTCTGTGTCCCACTCTGGCTGAAAGGCAATCCTTCCCCCCTCTTAAGTAATAGGCCTCTTCAAATTCCAGCGGTGTTCACATAAACACCCCATCAAATAAGCTTATCTCTAGTATTATTAACTTAGGATTTAAATTAATAATGCAAGGCCTTTAGGTTTATAAGGAAAATAAGTAACACAYCTGCCTGGACAAAAACTATTGGTGTTATTTAGTTGGGTTACAAATACAAGTTGTAAGTTGCTATTCAGTAAGTAAATTAATTCATTATTTATATTATGTCTGAGTACTCCCTCCAAGCACATCTTTTGTGGATTCCCATTTCAAAAGCAGAATTTCACATTTATTGCTACTTTTAGCACAAAAGTTTGGGCTGGTACTTTTTATATGAGAGAAGGCATTACCCTTTGAAGACCAAAAGGGATTGTTAAGTAAAAGCTACCAACCTAAAAAGCCTATGCAGCTACTGCTGTCAAGTCTGAAAGATTATTTTTAGCTTTGACAGCATGGCAGTAACATACCCGGTCATAACTTAAACCACAAAGTGATGAAGAATTCATCCTGCCCCTATCTAAAGTTATGCTAGTAAGTGAGATGTTCAGTAAGCTCCTACTATTTTGTACCTTCTGCACTATGTAGCCCTTAGTGGAGAACTATCATCATGCATTTCATTCACAAGTGAAATACCAGGAGAATACAAAAGTTTAAAAAAAAAAACAAAACAAAACAAAACCACCACACCCAAAAAACATTGAGTAAATAGAACAAACTTTATTTAGTTTACCCCACAGAGAAACTTTAGCTTATTGAATTCTGTTCATCGAATGTTGATTCACGTAGAGGATGAAAAACCCTGAGTGGGCTTTATCCCTAGTTGTGTAAACATTCCCGAATGTAGTAAGTATTTAAGAGCTCACAAAAGAGAAAGAGGTGATGTCTATATTAAAAACAGTAGTTTCCATTCTGTGAGTCACTTAATCTTCCAAATCAAGTGAAATTTTCAAATTCAGGAAGAATGTTCTCTTTAAAAAAAAACCACAAAAGTAAATGGTTTACAAGTATAACTAGCATAATTTTTTGTTTCTAATGGGCAATGTTAGCTGCAGAGAAAAAAAAATCCAGGCTTTGGACAAAGTCCTTAGACTAAGTTTGCCTTCCCTTTTTTTTCCYATCAGATATGGAAAAGCATGCACAATCTTCATGATTAAAGGTACTGTTATAATCGACAAAAGAATGTGAACTATGGTCTATAAAGGAGCACACTGAAGTCTTAAAGCTCCCCACCCCCCCAGTGCGATTCTTGCACACAGAAGATACAGGCCATGAAACCTTGGCACATATCTTCAAGGAGTACACAGCAATCTACATCCCTCATATCTTATACCAAATAGTCAAGACAAGTAGCTATTCAGTCCTACAATAAAAAACACTTACGACAACCCAATGAAGAAATAAAAAGTTATATGTGCCAAACTTCAGTTGAACTCCTTCCCCTCCTTTCTGCTAATTTGAGCAAAATTGTATGGTCTCCATCAGAAGGGATATGTTCCTAGGGGCATTTGTGGTAGAGGCAGGAGGAGTCCAAGAGCTGATCCGATCCAGCCCAAAATTCCCTCTGAGCGCTGACAGCTCTTCAGCCTGGTTGTGTGAAAGGCTGACAGCATCCGCAGCTAACAGCTACCGACAGAGGAACAGAATAATTGGCCTGGCATGCATCCACCTGCTTTTATTTCCCCTGACCCTGATGATGGAGGTGGAAGCGGCAAGCAAGGGAGGATCAACCCAACACAAAGCTGGACTGATGGGGTAGTTCTTCAGAACGAGCCTGGAGCAATGTTCAAATCCATATCCCAAACAGCAAAACAAAATTCACCTTCGCAGGGCCCATTTCTGCTACCCAAATCAGCGTATTTTTTTTTAGCTTTTCCTCCTCCCTTCTGAAAACCCATCTTCAGGTATTACCCACTAACATCCTGCGTCCCAGTTTCATTCACTGTAATTGTGATCTATTTTGACAGGGTTTCCTTCCTTAYGGAGGTGTCGTGAAGATTACAGTCACAAGACAGCCTGTTACTTCAGCACAGAGAACCAAGGGATATTTTGCAAGCAAAACAAGAAACCCTCTTCAGGGCATGACTGGGAAAGAGAGCATCGTATAGGAAATATGAGGCAGCCACATGTGGAACACGAGGCTTTAAGTTCAATATAAATAGTTGCTTCAATCACTATCACTGCCTCCGCCGCCCAATGATTTAGGCAGAGGTCTTGTCCCCTTCATGCAAAGAATAGTAATCTTTGCTCATATACACATATGACTCTACACAAAACATATACTATGGTAGCTTCTTTAACAGGAAGGAGATGGTGTAATGGTGTTCTTCAAAAAGTAGAAAGCTGTTACAGGTATTTAACTAGAGAATTCCATGGAAAAATTTCTTTTTAAGGATTTTCTCCTGTACTCTGAACACCCAAAACCTGCATAAAGCAGTAGAAATTTTTGGGCATGCAAAAACTGCCAGCTTTGCCCTTGGAGAAATGGTTTTAAAAATGAAAAAAATAAAGTTTTAAAAGAAAGCAAAGTATCTTGCTCCAAAAAGTACACTTAACTTTTTCTTGATGAAAATGGGGAGTGATCTGAGAATGGACATAATCTTCCCTCTTTGATCAACACAGCAAAGATAAAACACCAGAAATACTTACAATTCCTAAGGCAAGTTCTTTCTACATCTGCTTTAGGCTATTTTGGCTGTAGCATTTATGTACTCTAATTATTTTGTGCATTAAATACCATAAATATCCCTGTTGATTTGTGATCTATTTGTGGGTTCCAACATACAGCTATATTTCATTGGTTGAGAGGACACTCTGCAAGTAGGACTTGTACACCAATGCATTTCATGGACAATCATTATTATTTATGGATAAACCAGTGATGCTAACAGCATTTCTCTACGCCGTAGTTCAATTTTATGTCTGTGTACCTATACCTCAGTGCACCTCTGTAGGAGAGAGGAAGAACATTTACGTATGATTCACTTTGAAAGCAAGTGAACAATCCTTTAGCTTCATGTGGAAGGAACTTTGCAGTCCCTTTGCAACACACAAAATACCTGTGCAAGCAAAAAAACCTAGCAATTTCTTCAGGGACAACAGATTTTTCTCAAAGACAATACACAAGATTAATAAAAATATTCTCTCTCTCCTTACGAGTAAGCCCCTGCTCCAAATTAGCTTAACCTACTGCACATATAGCACAACATTAAGTATTTCTCCGTTCTGTGCATGCCTTTGGGGTTCTATTGATAGCTGCCATCTGCACAAGGTATTTTGTTTGACTGGCATGCACATAATACATTTTGTTTAGCACATCAGAAAGAGAAGAAGAATTAGCACTGAAGAATAAGGTATATCTCATAAAAAGACAATCATACAAGTTACATCCACCTACCTGTACTAGTGCGGTATGTGCCTGTGTGTGCTGGTTGCAGAGGGTCCCCCTGACTCTGGCTGAGACTCCTCATAGGGGGCTTCTGATAAACTCTGTCTTCGTAAATAGGATCTATATGGTGTTCTGGAGACTGCAGTGCCCTTAACTCGGAGCCAAGGTGGCTGTGCTGGCTGCTGTAAGATGCCCGAGACCCAGCTGCAAATAGATTTATAAGAGACATTTAAGAGAGAGAAAAAAAGTGACGAATACAGGATCTGACTTTATTAAAAGTTTATTTGAAAATAGCGTTTAAACAAAAAAAAAAAAAAAAAAA
>JAYKAV010003201.1:332869-403938 GCA_035582835.1 Phoebastria nigripes
GGAAAAAAAAAGAAGAAGGAAAAAAAAAGAAGAAGGAAAAAAAAAGAAAAAAAGAAGAGGAAGTGTGATGGATTTAAGACAACTGCATCCTACCTCATCTACACACTCAGCCCCTCCACCATATTCTGCTGCTACTTTGCAAGACACTGGAAAGACGGTTAAGATAATCGATCAAAACAAAGACCGTGAACTCAAGGAATTGATGTCACTGAGAAAGAGGGAGGTATAACATGCCTCCTGCCTGCATCTTGGGTTAGCAGCAAACAGCTACATCCTTTACTACCTGAAGCTGCAAGCTGATCTGTATCATCTGCTTCAAAAGAACTTGCATTAATGCAGTCTAAAGCTCACAGAGGTCGGAAAAGCAACAAGGTCAAATGGAAAAGCAGCAATCGATATACTACCAGGAAGCAATAAAACATTGGGTTACCAAGGCCTATTAGCATTCTCGCATTCAAGGAGGCTCATCGCCCTCAGAAGTGGTTTCCCTAAACGTAGGGACATCACGAACGCATGCCTCACCCCAAACTGCACTTGCCCAAACCCTGTTCTCAACCAGTCGCCATCCCTTCACCCTACTAATAACACTGCACTGCTCTGTGTTGCTTGAAACCAAAGCAGTGATGCGCATCAAGGCCACACACAACTCTCCTACATATTCTGAAAATGGACTCATCCCTGCTCCCTGGCCAACCCGTCCCTAACAGCAATGCTATTTTTCCGTTGGGGAAGTATAAGGCATCAAGCCCATTCAAAGACAGGTCTACGTACAAGTTCAAAGACAACTCATTATTAAATTTACAGTTCCGCAAGCCATTAATTACAGATGATGTATTTAGTAGAGTAGACACAGAACTCTTATGACCATGGTTGTGAAGGAGTGGGTTTTTTTCTCCCTTCTAGATAAAAAAAAAAAAAAAAAACCAAAACAAAAAACCAACAAAACCCAAAAACATTGAGAAGAGCTAAACCATTATTTAGGGGCTGAAGAAACCACTTGATAATTAATTCCTCAAATAGGCCAATCTTTAGTTTGACAAAAGACTGAGAAATTATTTGATTGCAATGCCGGAGATGCATCACAGCAGAAAGTATGAAGAAGACTAAAAGGCTCTCAAATAGCTGTGAGAGGCATCAAAAGTGAAACAGACAAGTAAGGGAAAAAAAAAAAAAAAAATTGAAATAGGGTACATTTATTTTTTTAAACAGAAACTGATTAACTGTAAGAACAAAGCATACAGAAAAGACAGTCTTCTCTGTCTTCTAAAGTCTCCAAGACTGAAACCTGATAGAAAGTGGAATGCCCCTTCTTCTGCATCTCTGTGGAGCTTGTAAAAGTAGACTGTGGTCAGGCTCCAGCAGGGGTATCTTGTGAGCCCCCAGCCAGGTGAATCAGATTAGGGCAACGATGATAACCTAGAACCAGCCAGAAGTTTTACCAGATGAAGATATCAAATTCCTACAACCTTTGCTCTCCTCCCACATTCAAGAGGGCAATAGAAGGAACCCAGTCCTACCTAATTGGATCAAAAAGACAATCTCCACCCTTTACACAGTAAAAAAAACCCGACTAGCTGAAGGTTTCCAAATTATTCAGATATGTTCCTCAGTAGTATAGGGAAATGGTTGTTTCCTAGGAAAATGTTCTTTTTCGACAGTCTCACTTTCCACAGAAAGAAAAATACTGTAATCAGACAAGTGTAACGTGAGAGAAATCCACAAAATAATCCCTAATTGCTCTTCAGAGCTTGTGCGGGCTGTCATGGAAATAAATACAACAGACACATTTGAATGACACTGCTAATCTGACAGTTTAGGTCAATAAAGTAAACCACTATATTGGCAGCATTTTTCATTTCAAGAAACTGAAGACATTAAAACTATTCAAATGAATGGATACACAGGCATTTGCATATGCTTTAATAAAGCCTGAACAGTTTTTATTTGTGCCCCTTGTGAAAGCTTTTACAACCAGTCATCCTGCCTTGCTGCAGCCCTAAGAAGGAGCCCTACAAATTCATGATACTCTCTAAACATCTCTAATAGCAAGAGCATACGGTACAGCCCTCCTCTCCAGGATTTAAGAGCTCATTGGAAACATGAAATATGCAAGTGATCATCTCAACATGAAGAAAAACATCCAGATTTGACCAGAAAAACCATTCAGCCCACATTTAGAAATCCTCCATCACAAAATATATTCATCAAGAGTCCTGTTAAGCAGTTTCCTTATGTCTATGATACAGGAACATCGTTAATGAGATATGAGCTGAGGATGAAGCTCAATGACCATTATATTACCACTTATCAGTAATGTGTTTACACCATTTAACTTAACTTGGTTGCAACCCCCCACGTTTCAACACACAGTATATCTCTGGCTACTTGAGGCTCTAAGTATCAAACTCAGCCTCTGAACACACGACACATTGCACTCAGGAGATTTGATTTTCTAACAAAGAGCATTGACCATCCACAACTGGCTGTATAGATTTTTAATTTCAAATATAATGACAACATTGCTCATGTAATTTGCACCGAGTTTTTCTTAGATTACAAGTTAAAAAAAAAAAAAAACAAAAACCAAACAACAAACCACAACAAAACCAACCCCACACGATGGTAAAATTGTAATAAGCCCATCAGTGAGATAAGAGACTGCAGGCACAGAAACTAAAAGAGAATCAAAGCAATTTTGTAGCTTTGGTATGTTGCATGCTTTTCAGAGAACTGGAAGAACTTTTTGATTTAAATGGCACATCAGGGCTGAAAACCCTTTTTGACATGAGTTTATCATCTTAGATGCTTTCCCTGAAATGCTACTGTCCTTATAAAAAAAAAAAAAAAAATTATACAGTACATCAGGTCATAGCTTCACTGTAATTCTGAAAAAGCAACATGTGAGAAAGAGGATATGAATAGTAGGATTTTTACTCTGAACTCATACGTAATGAAACCTATTTTACAGACACTAACCTGGTTTACTTTACATAGTAAAGAAGCTGATGTGAACCCAAGTCCAGAATTAGAAGTGAACAGGGGGGAGAACGAGAAAGAAGTCAAACATTCATAGCTAGAGTTTTGATACTGGCCTTTTTTTTGCCCGAAATTTATGCAGAAACATCTCCAAAATGCTTGTCTGAATACATGCATCTTCTACTCACAACACTGGAAAAGGACAGTATGATCTACAACAAATGTTACTATAAATAAAACTACTAAAACTCAGATAATGGGAATATACCAGCACTGTGTGACAAAAAGTATGGTACCAAAGAGAAGAAAACATATCTAATCCAAGTACTGAAAGTGAATACAAATTGTTAAGACATGACAGATGGTTAAATTAACCAGTAAGACATGACAGGCCATATGGCAGTACCAGCTAATGCACACCTTGGCTATGTCAGCTTGTGCCCCTAGCATACCAACGATCTGCGTTCACCAGAACCAAAACACAGTCTGGAGTGAATTCCTTTTAATTGGGTTTAGATTTTTCTTAAACACAGGTTTCTCACCTTTTCAGATTTTACACACACACACAAAATGTATTAATTTGGGTCTGAAGTTTTTCTTTCCCCGAATATTGAAATTAGAGATTAACTAACAAAAGTTCAGAATTAAACTCATTTTTGTCTTTACACTCTTTTTCCATTCTCACTACACTATTCTGTCCGTGACTTGGGACTATTTGTACAAAAAAAGAAGGAAATAACGCCATCACGGAACTGACTGATTACATATGATGCCTTTCAACTTATGTCAAACTCTGGACGTCTGGAAAAATCATGGATGTGCTACTTTGGCCTCCCCGGTCCACGCTATAGGAGATCACCACAAAACAAGTATGTGCTACAACATACAAGCCCCCAGAACTGAAAGAAGATACTTGCCTCACCTGTCAGTATCTTAGACTGCTTTTCCTCAAGTTTTCTACTTAAAAGATTAAAGTGTAATATGATGCATGGCCTGGAATGTTTCTTGTAAACTATCATTGCACTGTCAAACCTATTAGCAGTTTCACTGTTCGGATACTGTCACGCTCAGCAGCATGGCTCACACTGTGGAATTTCCCCAACATACTTTGTCCATTAACCAGATTAAGTATCTCGGGAAAGTCTCCTCAAAACGGATTGGCTTTGGCTGCTTAAGGGACACTGCCAAACCAGCCTCTGACCTAGGGTTAGGACTTTTCACATCAGTGCTAAAAATAAAGGAAGGGGGGGCGGGGGAAGGATTACACTTTTTTAAAGTGTAATAAACAGGCCCAAAATAAACTTCAAAAACCATTCGATAAAGCTTACTATGTCTTATAAGAAGTATCTGGATAATTTTTAATCTCATTTATACTAGTTTTTAACCAAATATTGACATTAATTACACTCCTAAGTATCTTTAGAGGAGAAATAAAGCTAAAAATATTTTCTTAAGTTGTCTATGTTTACTTTTTAGTCATGCAGTGTGACTTTACTGCAAAGTACTGTAGAATTAAAATAACTGATACAAATCTAGGTAAAATAGAAAAAAACCCACACCATAAATTTGTGTTTCCTCACAAGCATTTTGTTTTTCCTGCTACTGTCCTCATTCTGTTGAAAAGCATTCACCTGCTTAAAACATTTTATCAAAAATAAATGGTTAGTGGAAGAGAAGTGTGACTGGGAGCAAAGGAATGAGGCAAAGATAGCCAGGAAGAAACAGCAGATTAAACGTGACAGACAAGTTCAGGGAGATAATTCCCATTTCATTTCTGATCTAGGGAACTGACACTAAAGAACGAACAAAAACCAAAAACTCCCCCAAACCAGCTGCTACCACACAGCAACAACAACTTGCCTTCAGCAAGGCAGAAAATGATAAAATTTCAGTTGTGGGGGTTTTTTGGGGTTTGTTTGTTTGTTTGTTTTTTAAAACTATTAACTGAATGATCACATTAGGTGGTTCCTCCCCCGCCCCCTCCCTTCTCTTAAGCTCTTCCCTTCCCCTCAACCCTGCCAATTTTACAAAAAAGGGGAAAGAAGTCCTATGTACGAATGGGAACAGATACTGCTATCCAGCAATACAAACCACAAACTTTCCTGCTCGCTAACCACTTTGACTAAGGGTTGAACGCCTCAGCAACAGGATGATGTTACTAAGCAACAATGCCAAGCAGCCGCACATATGCTGTTTGGATAGTTCACCACAGCTTCACGACAATTGAAAATAAAATCAAGCCTTTGTAGCAGAAGAGATCATCTTTGAAGTTTTGCTAAACATCTTTATCTTAGAAAAGATAAAAGTTTAGTATTTCAAATTTGAACTGTAAAAGCTTGTGTTGCACCATGGGCTCTATGCTAAAGCAGGTCCTGTGGCGATACATTCAACTCAGCAAGTAAAGGAACAGAAACACTAGTATATTTGGTGAGACATGCCCAAAAAGTAAGTATCCGGAAAAAAAAACCTCTACGGGATATTTTGTGAAACCCTACAGTTAACACTTCTCTGACAAGGATTGCAAACCAAAAGGAAGAACAGTGCATCTTTAATTCCCCAAAGCTGGGTCTTCCTTCCTCCCCGAAGCACAAGGCCGTACCAAGGCAGACTCAGGGACCCAATTCCCACCCGCTAAGCAGCAGTGTAGACTACACATCCAAAACCCCATAGATCTTTGTAGGGCTAGATACCACTTCCAGCAGCACGAGTGATTTGATAAAAAGCATTGCTGCCTCCAGCAAAACAAATCAGGCACTATTCCACTGATGCCTGCCAGTGAAAACTTAACTTCCTGATCGTGTTTAACATCGTGGAAAAGCACAGCATCTAAAAAACCCAGCAACTCACAACCCTTCCCCCAAACTGAGCATCAGCTCAGTCAACCTTGACAGAGCAAGTTCTCACAGCAGCTCCGGTGCAGGGGGAAGGGGAAAGCCTTTCCAACATCGACTCCTCCCTGCACATGGAATAGAAAGAATATCTAGAGCTTAAATCCAACTAGAAGTGAAAGTCTCAAGACTGGCACAGAAAATTCATCAAGGAACGTGCTTTGTGGAACAGTGGTTCCCAAAGGGAAAACAGTCTCTGTGTAATGCTGTGGGAAGGGTAACACCAGAAAACAAAACTCACTTGGGTAATGAAGAGTCAAGTCTGTCCAACTACAGTATTCCTCAACTGGCTTTTGCTGGGTAACCTGAATTTTTGATCTAATCGTACTGTCATTCCTGGGAGTTCACAGTTCCAACACGTGGTTTTCCTGCTAACAGGCAAAATGCAAATAGATAGTTCCAATGAATCCTGACCATGCATGCATCTTTTTAAAAGTATTAATTTATGATGAACATTGAGCATACTTCTTTTGCAAACCTATGTTCCAGTCTCTTATACATGCAGTTGAAATCCAAGACACCACATCTGGGGTTTGCTCACAGAAAAGCRTTTGCAACTTATCTTTTGTAATTCCTTTTACAATGAGATTGTATATTATTAGACGTGTGAACAATATTAACCTTTGGAGATTTTATCTGTAACACTTTGTACTCAAACTTGCATTTCACTGAGTGAATGGAGAAAAGCATCAGATAGCATTTGTTCTTTTATGTCAAGTCACCTTTGATAGAATACTAAACACTTTCTCCTCCCAGCGGCTTTCTCCTCCACAGTCAGCATTTGCTTGCAGTCCCCGGTTTCCAGAATTCACCAAGACCCGAGGTATAAGTCTGACATTCCAGGGGAAAAAACGGGGTTCATTATCTTTGTCTTTCTTTCAATGCCACATTCAAGAAAGGGAAGATCTCTCTGGATATTCTGTAACACACTATATTACTCATCAAGTTTTCATTATCCATTTGAGACTCATTGCGTTTAAAATACGAGAGTAAAAACATGGAGCTTTTATTAAATGTATACATAGTCAATTTGAATACAATCTAACTAAAGAATTTAGTTATGCCTGTAAAAAAGTTTAGACCAGCAATTATCCACTTTAACAATTATGTTCAATRGATTATCATAGCACTATTCAAGCTGGTTTTAGGTTGTTCCCATTACGTATACATTAAGACCTCTGCTAAAACACTTAAAATAATCTCCTATTATTAAAATCATTATAATCTAAAGCAATTCTAACAGGCTTGCTCTAAATAAAAGAAATGCTGAATGTAGAGACAAAGAAAAGGAATACTGTTAACACTGTGATCACGAGGAACTGAAGGATGTAAGCAAAGTTTATGCTGGAGTAATCATTGTATCCCATAAAATAAAGTTTTATCTTTTAGTTCATTATGCTTACTAATATAGCAATCACACAATAGTAAGCATTTAGTATCCAACTTCCAAAAACTCAGAAAAATATCTTACGTAAATCCTTCCACAATAAGCAGCAAGCAAAAAAGGAAATGGATGGCTACAGATTTTTTTTCCAGGAACTTATTTAAAGNAAAAAAAAAAAAAAAAAAAAAAAAAAAAAAAAAAAAAAAAAAAAAAAAAGAGAGACAAGAAAAGAAAAGAAACAAAACCAGCACAACAGACTTTGCCATGAGCCATTAATCTCACAAATTCAGATTATCCCTGAAAAGCATGGCAAGAAAAGGACCATAAGCTGAAAGAGTCCCGCCACTAGAGCAGAGAGAGTCCATGCTAAAAAGAAATGGCCGTGACAAATGCTGCAAGAGACAAATGGTGACAGAAGGTCACTGGCAAAAGGAAAGCAGACCTAAGATAAGAAACATAAGAAATGTGTTCACAGCAGTTTGCAATAAACCACTGGAAGGGTTCAGCTTCAAGAAGGGCTTTAACAGTACTTTCAATTAATAGGATGAGATGCATGTTAGTCCAAAGGTGACAAACACTTGAGGGATTCTGAACTGTCCCACAATTAGTTCCTGGTTATTCATAAATGCAAATTGACATCATTTGCATGTCAAATGGATGCCTCACCTGTGAAGCCAACACTTCCATGATCACATGGCTGGCTGAAGACATTTGCATCAAGTTTTGCCTGATTTTACAAAAGCAGTCTGAAACCTACGGCAGACTGAGAAAAGCAGTGACATGCAATCCATCACAATCTTGATAAACTTCAGAGAGAGATTCTTGGCTATGACAGTTAATTCTTGAATTCCCAGACTCGCAAGATAGGTTCTTAAGCAGGGCAGGACAGAAATTAGATCACTTTGGAGAAGACTGCTCAGTTACGTTCAGCATTAGCTTCAGATTCTTGCCAAAAGCAGCTCAAGGTGCAACACAGACAAGGATGACATGAGCTAGACAGGAACTCCAACTTCAGACTGAAAGAAATGCAAAATTTTGATGAATAAGCCTTGAAAACTTTGAAGCTTGGTCAGAGACCAAAGTGCAATCATGGCTCAAGAGTCACTCTATCTTCAACAGGGCTACCAGTTTTAATTCTTCGAGGGAAAACTGAAGAGCATTAGTTCACAAAGATCCTCCTGCCAAACACATCATGGCTGGTTAGTCAAAGCCCTAAAAGCAAAGCCTGCTCATGAAAACAAGCCACTCATATGATACCTTTTGCCCTCACTCCCTCCTTGGTCAGACACTACTATCCTAAAAGCTGCCAGGGACTTGACTGATCTTGTCTTTGAAAAAAGGCTGGCAAATCCTTCATCAAATTACTTATTCTTACCAGGATTCAGCCGTCTTGATGTATAACATCCACTTACTAATAGCAGCTACGTAAGCTAGCAGCCTTTCCTCTGTTAAGAAAAGAAGGAAACACACGAAGTCAGGTCTGTGTACAAGAGGCTTCTTAATTTTGTGATCATCCAGGCAGATCAGTTCAGAAGAGAAGAGGGCTGGAAGGAGTCTCTCTTACCCACAGAGGGTCACAGTTGTATACAGTTCCCCAGATGAAGCCCTAACCGTACATAACACTCTCAATTTTGCTTGTTATGTGATTAGGCCATGAAATATTCTATTATGTTCCTAATATAGGTGGCTGAGACATACTGCAGTCAAGCAGGTCACCCAGCTCTCTTCCTATTCTTGTTTTCAGCCAAAGATCCCCAATTTGTAACTAGATAGTAGGTGTGTTATTAGCTCGGCTCCAATTCTGTTCTTTCCCTCTGATCTGCAAAACTCTTTCTACAGGATTTATGTTCCTCTCTTCAGAAAATGCCTCCTAATATTCCACTATCAAAAAGTTTCCTTGGCATATTTAGGGTTTTGTGCCAAGATAATAAAATGAAAAAGTATTTTTCAAGTGGCCGAAAGAGTCCTCCTTGTGGGACTTTATTAGTAGCATCCTTCCTTCCCATTAATTTGATTTTCAAAATTACAAACTGAGAGTGTTCCTTTGCCCAGATCCTTGCCCAGCTACACTCTTGCAAGAATATCCATCTTCTCTAGTTTAACTAAACATTTCCCAAGTGGCACTACAGAAAATGCGTGCTCAGAGCCTTCATAGGAAATAGAAAGGCATCAGATATAATCTAAGAAAAAGTCAGTAAGCAGGTTATTCCAGTACAATCTGGTTTTGGTGAACTCATGTTGCAAATTACCCCATTAACCATTTACCACCTTCATGTCTTGTATTATCCTTTCTATCAGCTTTTGTTGTAATGTCCAACAAAGCACTGTGATTAGCTGGTCTGCAATTTTTCTTTTCCTCAGTCCTCCCTTTCTTCAGGGCATATTAGCCCTAAACACGCAAAGGGCTGTTGTTTCGTCCCCCTCCACCTTCTCCTCCCCGCCTCAAATAGCTGAAAAAGTCCAACTCACCCTCCTTCACGGATCATGCTCCCAGGACTTTGATACAAAGCCTTTGAAGAGTTTATGGCACCTTTTGGTGAGCAAACGTATACACGACTGCATCCCTGCTGAACTGGGATGCTCAGGGAAGGTGGGGGTGGGGGAAGGACCCCATGGAGAGGAGTCCTTTTGCTTTCCAGTCGCAGTAAACCTGCCGCAGTATCAGAGGGCCACAGCTCCTTCTCCATCCTTGCTTTCTTCCCAGGCAACACTCTTCAAACCCAGGGAGAGCTTCACTCCTATGATCAAAAGGTTTTACTGCCCCAGAGCAGCACAGCTGGCTATCTGATAGAAGGGATGGTTCGCACCTGGGTTGGAGGGGGAGGGTAAGGGGCCGTAAGGCAAGATATAGACATACACTATGGAAGAGATAAATATAGAAAAGCCTATGCAAAAATTTCCTCAGAAAAGTGAGGGTTGCCTGAGATTTAAGACCACTTGTATTCAAACTAATACGGCACTTTTCTGTTCTGCACTCACACACTACAAGTTGCAACTCGATGTGCTTATTAAAAATCTATGTCATCCAACTGGCGGCTTCATATGCCATGCCTTATAATTGTAAGATTAGTCATCACTTGGTCCTTCTCATTTCAGCATATTAAATTCTGTCGTCTTTTGCTTCTACCCACTTATGCTAATATACAGTTCCATGAATTCATTATCATTAGACAGTATCTCTCTGCCCTCCGTAATACCACTTTTATAAAAACAAGAAGTATTCTGTCTGTTCTGGGTCCATACCTAGGTGATCTTCAAGTTTGACCCTACGATTACAGAAAAATTGCCTCATTTATCTCCCATGAATGCTCATAGAGCRAATTTGGTCCAGTGTAGTTTCTGGCAGCCACCACTGATGGCTAATGTATTTCACCTGTGAGCCCTTCACATCTCAGGCAGCCATGGGCACCTCCCCACCCAAGTTTTGGCCTTAAATAAAGGGAGCCTTCCTCAACTCCCCAGTATGCAATCTTCTTCCTGCTATAGTTGTTCACTTTACTTTTGATCAGAGGCACCTGCACTGCTTTAAAGCTGGTGTACGCACACAACAACCAAAATGCTATAAGATATCCCAACAAATGAATGCTTACGTTACTGATGAGCTGTGAACTGACTTTCTAGATCTCAGCTACTCCATCTACTAAAACCAGTTTGTGTGCCACAGCAACTGGAAAGGATGAAGTTTTCCACCACAGAAAAATTAAGGGCATGTTCTCACTTCTCCGAAATACCCGAAGACCATGAGAGACTAAAGATTTCTGTCACTATTTATTGAGACTTTAGTGACAAACATTTCCAGGCTATTGGGTAAGGCCTTGCAATGGGGTTTCAGACCCTGAGGAAGCTACAGCTTCCACATGTGCCTTCTTTGCCCAGTGCACAAGCGAGACAAACACAGTCATCCCAATTTAGATTGTACAGCACAAGCAAACATTTTCACTGATGCCACAAAAGCCTGAGTATCAGAAATTTTGAGTTGAAGGGGTCCTTCCCCTTGCCTAATACTCCCTATCCCATACAACAGCACTCCCTTCTGCTCTGAACAAGTGAGTTCAAGGCCAAAGACGTTTGGGAGGACCCAGAATCTTGCTCCTGGCAACCGAAGAGGACAACACCATTGGTGAAGACACCATTCAGACCTGAGGGCAAAAGGGGTGGTAACAGGCACAGACAAGACTCAGCCTCACTAGCATGCCCTCAAGACCCAAAAGTGTGGACATATCATAGCTCATGAGGCCCCAGGCTCTTCCTGTAATCTCACATACTAAAAATAATACAAATCAACATAAGCAAGACACAGCTATATGAATTGGAGTGCCAACACTGGCTAATGTATTTCCATTGCTCTAAACAAAAGTTCCAAAAAGTTAGGTTCCCAAAACACTGCTCTTGGACTTCATATATTTCACTGGATTTCAGTAGCCAAGAAAAATTCACAGAAGAATTCCAGCTCCTCAGATTAACCTTCTTTCTGCTACGGACACTGACTCTGCTAGCTTTTTGCCAGCTTCAACTCCTTCTTGTGCTTCTTTTCAGCAGGTATATAAGCACAGACTTTTTAAACTCTGCTCTAACGCTTAAGAAATTCCTTCCAGTGGCTTGCATGCTTCCATTTGAATCCTGGCCTTCTTAGGTACACTGCTCAAGTTCAGGACCAGAGGCCAGAAACAGCATGCCAGGTTGTGTGGTTACAAGCAACAGCACAGGCTCCAGTACCAACCAAGACGCATATTCGATGTTACATTCACCTAAAGGCCCAGAGACAGCCACTGCCACTCAGTTTCCCACAGTCATTCAGTGCAGCTTCATACCAGCTGACTCTATTTTCAACAATGCTGCAGACTGGTTTTCTTTGCCTAAGAGCTTGTTATTTTGCAATATTATTTGATTTCACACCCCTCTGAAAGACCATCGGGAGGATCAAACGATTTCCCATATCAAGAACAGGAAGCAAAGGGAAAGGTGATGGTCAGTACAAGAACAGGACCCAAGTTTAGACATATTTGTAGCGTTTGCTCACGCAGGAAGTCAAAGCTCAAGTTCATTAGCTCAAAGATATATCCACGTACGTGGGGCCTCCGTATTTGGCTCTTGTCAATTACCCCTCTCCTACGAGCAAATTAATTTAATGTAAGCTAGATTTGAAAGACTCAGGAAAAAAAATCATGGCAATAATAAGACATTTCAAAGACATCCATCTTATTCCTTCTGCTTTATYGCTGTACACTGTCCATTTTGGATACCTTGTCCAAGTTGGAACTGAGCGCTATTGTAAATGTTTCAGTTGTAACAATTAATAACATAATTATCGCTGAAGGAATAGGTAGAAGTACAACTAGCAGCAAAGAAAAGCAAAGTGGACATCGAGTTGTGTATTTGTATCAGCTCCAAGACCCAACATCAGCCCTTCTAACCTCCAGGTTACAATGCGGAACCAAATAACTTAGTATCAGAAAGATACCAAATTATAAGTCTCTGATTAATATCTGAAATATTACTGGATGCCTCAAAATCTTTTGTTTTGTTTTCTTGTCTGAAAGAAAGAGTCTCAAAACAAACAAGAGTGGAAGGAGAAAAAAAATCCTAGGACTGCAGTATCTGTCCCAGAACAAAAGGCCATTAACAATGTTCTCATGTGTAAAGGCTCTGACATCAGATAAAGGAATTTTCTAGCTAATAAAAACAAAAAACCACCTTAGAAAAAATCTATAGGAAACTACTTTGGTTAAAATTAATGAAGCAATTTTGTTCTCCCTATAAAAGAAATACTCACAGGATTCTGTAAAAATACAAGAAAAACAGTTAAGGGAAGCAACTGAGTGTCCTTCTTGTTATGATCAATCACATCGATAGTCCAAGTCCCACAGCTTATCTTAAAGCCAAAAAAATCCAACGTTTTTCCTTCCTTACCTGTCCAAAGAAGTACAACTGCACATCACACCTAGACTGTTTTATTAGCTCAGCCCTGTGTCTCAGCTGGGGATTTTAAGGCACAGAGAACTTTTAATTCTGGGGTGATTTAGATCCACTTTGGCTGTGGGTTAACACTTTGCTTGTACCTTCCTTATCTATAATGCCCTGCCCAAAAGCTGAATGATGATGCACGTGGTGAAGTCTTGTCTGCGTTTGCGAACGTTGGTGGGAATTTGGGTTTGATACAGTCTAAAAAGAATATTTTACTTGCATACAGTTTAAATCCCTCAAAGAGGCTAATTTTAACTCAAGTTAGCACTAACATTGATTTTAATACTATCTAACTCTGCTAAGAGTTATTTCTCCCCCATGTAGAGGTATGAAAGAAGGGGGTGGATGCATGTATGTTCACAAGCAGTAATGTGGCCATTCTAGCACAAATACACAGCACAGCGTGATTTACTGGAGAATTGTAACACTTAACCAGATAATTTTTTGTAAAGATAGCAATGAACCAGTGACATATAGATGATCCAACATTTTCATTTCAATTGAAAGGAAATCTAAATCCATGCTAGTGGTAACGTATATCAGTTACCCCATACACAGTTGCAGAGGCTGATCTGTTCTGTGCCCGTATGCTAGCATACCGAAACGCTAAAACATGTCAACACTCACCATCAAATAGCAGTCCTGCCATAAATCTCAACAGGAAACCAGGGTTCAACATGTCATATGCAATGAAAAGCATACAGAAGGAGAAAAGGAGAAAGGGCAAAGGAAGGTCCCCAGCAAAGAGGGAGAAGAGCGAGACAAGACAGATGAAGGAGCAGAAGGAACCAGTTAAGACCCTGATAAACTTAGAACTCTTTGCTCAATAAAGAGTAGAAAGCATATTTTATGTATTAACCATGCTACATTTTTATAAACCAGTGCTATTTTAGTATTAATACTACACATGCATACAAACAGTCCTACCTCAGAAAGGACAAATTCCTTTTCTTTTTGATTTTACAGGGATCTGAAAGAAGATTCTGTTTGCAAACACGAGGCTGAGCACTGAAGTTTTCAGCAGCAGCACCAGGGCTGTCTGAGGGATGCTGCAGCTCTTGTTTCAGTGGAACATGTTACCACTACATGAAGAATAGCTGCATAATATGCTTTCCACCTAACACAATACAAAGTGATTCACACCAACACTCATTTCTTAAACCTAACCTTTTAGTAGAGCTGACAGAGCATGATGCAGTCTTCAAACATATTTATTTTCTTTTTAGTTTTTTGTAATAAAGCAATGCATAAAATTACCTGCCATTGTCTTATGTGTCCCTAGTCTTTCCTAAGCCTGGATGAAGAGGCAGGAGCGGCTCTGCAACACCAGGGCGGCTCCCCTGCCACATAACCTGAGGCACAAACTACCTCAACAACACTCTTTCACCACCTCCTCTCCCTTTGCTCCTAAGCAAACCCACTACTCCTTTAGTACCATCTATCTAATTCTGGCCAGCAGGAGATGCTTCAGAGGACCGTGATGAGCGGGCACCTGTGCGATGACCTGCCTCCTGAAAAGGTGTTCTCATGTTTCTGCTGCTTGCTGTCCTACACGCTCCTCTTTCCAGGCAAAATGAGCTGCTTTGGTGCGTTTGGCTCCCCGCAGCACTCTGCAGCTCAGTCCAGGTGTGGAAGCTGCAAGAAGGTATTTACAAACTGTGCTTTCTGGGTTCAGATTGCTGCTTGAACAGACAATCGAGTACACTTTGGAGCAGCGCAGATCGGAAAACTACTTCCAAAACTGTAATTGCAGATCATAGCAATGAAGCAGCTAGACCAAGAATAAACACGGCAAGCGTACACTCACAAGAACCACTATATACACACGTACGCACATACCCATACATGCACACACTTGGCAATGGTAACAGTTCAAGTATAACTAGGCTAAAACCCATTTCTGAAGACGTTTCTAAGGTTACTTGGTTAAAACTGAGTCACTACATGCTGTTGCACGTCTTATTTTAAATTCAGGATGCAGTGTAAGAATTGCCATTTTTATAATTTCAAGTTGTTTCATAATCGAGTTTGTAGGAAATTAATATAAATAATGCCATCTCTTCAATTAAGTCTCACACAGATTCAGTTTTGGGCAATCTATGTTTTTACTGTACATTTTCAATTACAATTTAAAAAAAAATTGATCATATCTGAAGGTCTTCTCTTTTAAACATTTAACCCTGGTACTGGTATCGTTCAGTTTGTTTAACACACTGAGACCCAGCAGTATGCATGAACTAGACAGCTGCAGTACAAATTTCTAATATAATGCAAAAAAATTAAAACAAATGCCTTATTTCTATCCCGGTAATTACTACAAATAATTATTTCTTCTTCCCGGAGATAAAAAAAGCTTACTTTGAGTAACATCATCCCTGTGATGACACATACATACCAATGCAACTTCATATTAATCACAGCAGGCAAACCATCAATCAGTGCAATGTGACAACTATTCTCCACTCCTCCTCCTCCTCTTCTCTCGAAGAAAAAAAAACCAAACCAACCCATCTTTGGATGTTGTGAACAAGAAGCAAAAATCTCATTTATTGAACATACAATTTCAACATACAATTGCTTGCTCTCCTTCTCAATGGGTTTGATTTCTAACACAGTCTGGAAAACAGACTGGAAATCTTCTAACACAATCTTCTAACACAGACTGGAAAACTCCTGCAATAATATAATATACTTACAGCTCAAATACCAAACCTGTTCTGGGCAAAAATGCCTATAGAAAAAAAAAAAATGAAGATTGCCTTAATAGTATCCGTAACATCTGATCCTGGCTAACTCTAAAGCATACGTTCATTTTAAGCCTCTGTGTAGTCCACTGACTTCAGTGAATCCAGTGAAAGTCTAGAAGATTAGTCAGGCACTTAACACTGCTAGCAAATGTGTAACTCCGGGATGGCAGGGAGGCCAGGAGGAACATGCTACAGAATGGTAATGGAAAATAACAGTGGGAGCACACAATAGGAAACTTTTGCAAAAGAATGGGTCATGTGATAGAGCTCCTTTCAAGGACTACTTGAAAGGCATGTCACTACTGCGGAAAAAAAAATGGTATTTACTAACATACTGTTGCTTCCACTTTGATTTTTTTTTTTTTTTAAAGTAGCAGTACTATCTCTGCATGTCTGTCACCAAATACTTACTCAAGTTACAGGATTTTCCATTTGCTATAAAATAAGACACTGAGATTTTTTTGCATATCTTAAAAGCAAATCCCTATGAGATACAGTAACTCAGAAGCTTGTTATGTTTGTTCTGATCAGCACAAGCTCGTTATGTTTGTTCTGATCAGCACAACAACTGGAAAAGTTAGTGTTGCTTTACCAATTTTTACAAAATTAATAGCAAGTTCAAACGATCAATCACTATCCCCCTCCCATACTAAAATCCACACAAAAATACACCAGCCATTTCCTAAATGTATGTATCTATAAACTTTTCTTTCACCCGAGCCACAAATCAGTGGCGAGCAACTCCTCGCAGTGGGTCCTAAAAAGAGGCAGGGAGGGAAGTACCTACATTACGCAAGATGCGGAAGTCGTCTTATCAAAAGCTTTTATTTAAAAGCAATCCAAGAAAATGAATGCCAGTTTCTTAACTCTTATTCAAATCAAAGTAGAAAACCCCATTAGGAATACCTGTATAACCACTTGGCCAAAAAGCCCAAAAAAGTCCAAATCCATGTTGCAACTTGGGTCTAGCGTAGGACAAACAGCTTCTCTAACACTGTAGCGCTTCAGAGTCATTATGATGGGCCTTAAGCCCTACAGAACAAATTTTGACTAAGCTATCATCACAGGTTTAACGCTGCAATGCTATAAAAGATGCCTTCTTCAAAAAACAAAACCAAAGCCCCAGTACAATACAAATGCCAATGCTAAAAGTACATAAAGAGAGATTCGGGCTGTGCCTGTTAGAAATTTCCCACTGCAAAGACTTCTCTCCTAGAACAGAGGTAAAGAAAAATCAGGGAGGGAAATACTGGTAGTTCATACCCGCAGGTATGCAAGTTTTGAATTGAATTATCCTCCGTTCCTTTGACGCTGACAGTTCCCTCTGTGCCTATTTAGACTCAAACAACTCTTGCTATAGGATGAAGTTGCAAAACTCCCTAAAATACGAAGTCTGTGGCAATTCTATATTTCCACTTTACTCTACAAAGGCAGTATTTAATATCTGTGGCCAGCAGCGTGTTGGACTACAGCTGGGAGATGTTATACTAATATAATTGCTAAATAAACCACTTTGTAATTTGAGACTGGATATTTGACAACAGGATTGACATAAGTGTCCTGAGATCGCGATTTTGGCATCTTTTAGTGATGCTACCTCTTTACACATTCCGAACTTCAAAAATAGTGTTACATAAACAAAAAAAAGTTTTCAAATGCCACCCTTTAAACAGGAAAAAACCCCATCAAATAGTTCTTACGAGGAGATACATTAATACTATGTTCTATTATCAGTTAATTTAATCTGTATGTTTAGACACACTGGAATTATATAGGATGCCAACAACTGCTGGAGTGGGGGAGGGGAGATGGGTGAGAGGAGAAAGGGGGATGAGAAGAGGTTTTAACTCCAGCAAGAAACTTGTGTACCTGCCTGATAAACACAGCCAAACCTCTTTATGTATCCTATTTATCTTCAAATCTATTTATGTCACACAAGAGAACATACGAGCATAGCAGCTGTTACTATAGCAATGAAACTGGAAATTTTGAGAACACAAAAAACCAACCCCTGAAGGATGCTCAGTTTAGCAGAGAGATGGTTGAGAGAACAGCGCACCAGTATCTCACCTTAAGGATCTGTTCAAAGTCTGCGGTTACAGAGACAACAAATCAGCTGTAACAGTCTATTCCCTAAAGAGCACTCGGAGCCAAATACCCACTACCTATTACTCGACACAACTTGGTACAGCGGGAGGTCCTGCGAAGTAACCCCAAACTTGTCAAATACCCCAGAACTGCCTGTAAATCCGGGGAAGAGCGATTCCCTGCAAAAGGCTCACAGCTTTTGATCGCGGCAGAGAAGGGATTCACCATAGTAACATACTCCCCACCCGAACCGTGGGTAAGAGCAAGTTGCTCAGCGCCCAGCGCTGCGAGCCCCGCACCTTCCCGACACCAAGCACACCTGCCCGGCAGCGGGAAGATGGGATGGGCCGGGAGAAGTAAGGTACTTTCTTAAAGAAGCAGGCAGGCAACCTGCTTCTCCCCACTTACCGCTGCCGGAATGAGAACCACAATTCCCCCAAGTCGGTTTTCTGTCAAACCCACCCCACTCCTTCCTCTCCTCGGCCGGCAGCCGTGTCACCCCGCCCCGGGAGTCGCCGCGGCTGGCGGGACGCTGCCGCCCGGGGGCCGGCGAGGCCGGCGAGGCCGCCTTTCCCCCTCCCTCGCCGCCGCCCTCCCCCCCCTCCGCGGGCGCGGCGGCGCCGCGCACCCCCACGCTCCCCGCAGCCGCGGACCCAAGCCGCTGCCGGCCGCGAATTACCTGCGAGGGAGCCGGGTCTCTGCAGGGTGGCGGTGGCGTACAGCTCCTGGGAGTGCTTGCTGTACTGATCGGCAGCGTGAACCAGCCGCTTGGTAGGCGACAGGGTGGCGTAAGTGCCGATGGTGGAGCTTAACTGGTGGATAGGAGAGGAGGAAATGTTAGACTGGACGGTGGGCGGGGAGGTCACTCGGATGGGGGACGGCGACAGTCCCGCCGAGGAGACGACGATGTTGATGGGCGAGCTGGTGCTGTAGGACTTGGCCAGGCGGCTGGGGGACTGCTTCGGGGAGGAGAGGCGCTGCGCGGTGGCGTAGGCGGCGCCCTCGGCGGCGGAGCCGGCCCGCGGCAGCTTGGTGGGGGAGCCGCCGGGCTGGGCGGGCAGCGGGGAGCTCACCCGCTGCGCCGGCAGCGTGGAGCTGGCGTAGTAGAGCGCGGCGGCGTGCTGGGGCTCGGGCAGGTGGAAGGCGCTGCCGTGGCTGGGCGCGAAGGGCTCCCGCGGCTGCGGGGCGGCGGGCGGCGGCGGCGGCTCCGGGCCGCCCGGGTGGGCGCCGCGGCCCCCCGGGCCCTGCTGCGGGAAGGAAAGGCAGAGGCGTCAGCGGGGGCGGCGGCGGGGGGCGCCCGGCTCCCCCGGCCCTGCTCGGGGCGGGGCGAGGGGGCTCGCTCGCCGGAGGACCCCCCAGCCGCACGCAGCCCCCTCGTTGACCTTGCAGCAGGCCGGCACCCCGCGCCCTCGGGATTAAGGGACGCGTTCATCTGCTGCTAGAGCATTCCCAGCCTTTGAGGGAAAGCCGGCCGCCGCCTCGGGCTGAGCGGCGTCAAAACTCCCCGTCACGGCCGGGGTCGGCACCCGGCTGCGGGGCAGACCGCTCCGGCGTCCCTTGCTCTGAAACGCGCTCACGTACCTACCCTTAAACCTGCCATAGATCACCCCGAGTTTAAATAAATAAATAAATAACCCCGCCCCCCCAACTTTTATTCTGCATACATTAGAGAAGAGCAGTTGAAGCCACGGGAAGGGCTTTAATCGGGTCACTTTCCTCACAGAAAAGCAATCGGTGTCCGTACGAGGAGAGGCACCGCGCCGGACTCGCACCGCCCCCGGTTTCGCTGCTGCTGCTGCTGCTGCTGCCGGGGACGCGACAGGGCGCGACCGGCCCCTCCGGCGGCAGGATCGCGGCGCCCGCCTCAGCCCCGTCCTCGCGTGAAGAAGCGGAATGGAAAAGCATCACCCGCGCCGCGTGGGAGGCCCGGGTCGGTTCACGCCGAGCCCCGCCGCCGGCGCGGCAACACGGCAGGCGGTCGCCTCTTATTTATTTAGGCGGCTCAACGGGGAAGGAGGGCACGGGAGGAGCTGCCCCTCCCCCGGGCCGCATCTAGCGGGGAATCTGCATCGGGATGGAGGCACCGCACCGCCGGCCCCCTCTGCCCGCCGGCCTCGGGCCCGCCAGCCGTGGGCCAGGCAGCGCAAAGTTCCCCTTAAGCCCAGTGACCTGGGGTGGGAGGAAGGAGCGAGCGAAAATCCTCGGCAGATGCCGCCTATTAGAAATTCCAGTTGTGCGCCTGAGCCGCTTCTGGAGCAGCCAAGGATGGAGCTCGCCCCAACACACAGGCGGCATGCCCGTTTTTATCGGGGATCTTAGGCTCAAGAGATCATCTGTGAATCTGGTAACATTAAAATCCTCTAATAACTGCACCCCGCAGTGAGCAAGAGCTCAGCGCTCTGTTGGAAGATGCGCTCTTGTTTCAGAAACTATTTTTTTTCCTGGTTATGCAGGGGATTTACTTGAAACCTCAGAAAGCGCTCCAGATCCCGGGAGTTGACAGTGTGGTTTGAATCAGTCTGACGAGTGCTTCGCCCAAACACACACACCTCTCGGCTACTGATTTCCTTAGCGAGAAAAGCCTTTAAAATGTGAATAATGAATTTTGTGACTCAGTTCAAAGAGGTATGGTGAATGCCGACAGCAGCGTTGTTTCACGTTTAAATAGCAACGTGGTTTTTTAGTGGCATCCTACAGGAAAAAAAACAAGTAAACAAAAGCACCACAATCCTGCTATGAAACTTGACTTAATTTCACAAGGATACCCAATAAAGGATTTGGTCAGGAACTGAAGACAAGATAAAACAACTAATGGGAGCAAAGAATAAATGAGGTTCAAAATGCCAGAAATGTGTACTTCTTCCTATGTACACACACTGGAAATTTTCCTGTCCCCTTTTTTTTTTTTTACTTTTGGAGCCCCACCCCTCATCTTAAATGCTTTGCATCTGGGGGAAGAATATGTATTTTTCTAGACAGGGACAAGAAGCAAGGCTTTGGAAGAGCTGCTCCTGGTGCTTTGCTCCCAGTTGTTAGTAGCATGGAAGCTACCAGCGCTCGCAGCATTCAGGCGTCTCAAGGGAGCACTGCCAGCCCAAACCTCACTGGCTTCGGGAGGTTTTGCGCCCCAAAGAGCAATGGCCTTACAGATGAATGTAACGTAAACTGTTCCCTCCAGCTGTTCTGTATGGTAAGTCCCGGGCAGGCAAGGGGATCACAGATGTAAGTAGCCTGCTCGCTGTCGAGTTGGATTGTTCTGATTGCAGCCGCAAGTTACAAACGCCACAGCATCAAGTACGAGCCTTGAAATTTTCATAAATGGCCAACAAGCTCAAGTTGCTCATTTGAAAGACTCCTAACGAAAACCAGGAAGGCAAACTCTGGGATCATCAATGAACTTTTAAAAGCTACTTTCATGCTGAGCTACTTACCGTCTCTGCTTTAAACTGGAAAGAAGGGCTAATCTGCAACTGACTGTCCAATAATGTATTTGACAGGAGTACAGTTTTCATTTTCCAGGTTTAAACTGTATGGTAACAACTTTTATAAAAGAAAAACAGGCTGGCAAGACTTAAGACAACATGACAGAGCAAGTTTTGCACGTGACAAAAGGTTGTTTGAACCAGCTATGTTATCAATGGATATTTATTAATAGATTTTACTTTTTGGACTGTTAAGTGGCATAATAATGTATTTTGTAATATTAAACATTGTTCCAAAATAACAGTCTTCTGCAATGTTACCAATGTCTTCTGCAACACACTGCTAACACACTGGTAACTTAGTTTGTCATTGATCATAAGGATTTTAGGCAAGCACTGTCATCATGTATACAAGATTTCTTTTTCTAATCTACTTCTACACTGCTTGGTGTGTCAAGGATTTAGAGTAATTAATTTAAAGTAGTCCAATATTATCCCGTATTCCTAATAAATCTCTATAAAGCTGCAGGCATTCTGCAAGTACTAATTCAAAAACCAAAAAAACCCACTTCACGATTGTCTGTTACAGGGAAGAAGGTGTAGTGGCGGGACACAAGAATTAAATGCTTAATTAAAAACGCAGTGCATAGCACTTCCTAAAAAGCTAAGCATTTGCTCTGTGTGAAGGAGAGAACTTTTGGATGAACAGATTGCAATGAAAACATTAGCATACAGTATTTTCTAGGATGTGACTAATCTCAGACCTGTCTTAAATTCACTGTGAGGTTCTGATGTTTTTTCAAAGGGCCAAGTGTACAGTCACATTCTCCACTTGTGTTTTGAGAGGC
Source organism: Phoebastria nigripes (assembly GCA_035582835.1). Classification (NCBI taxonomy): domain Eukaryota; kingdom Metazoa; phylum Chordata; class Aves; order Procellariiformes; family Diomedeidae; genus Phoebastria; species Phoebastria nigripes. Next base: position 355,187 of record JAYKAV010003201.1, read on the forward strand.
AAAATGTGGTTTAGTTTCTCCCTCTCTGTTGCTTGAGACAACCATACAGACGTGTCATTGTTCATCCTGCAATGTGAAATTATACTTCATATGGAAGAATGAAATACAATGGTATTTTTCCCCAATTTTTCCATTTATCCATTATTGTTGTCAACCTGATAATGAAACTGTGTTGTTTAAACTAATAAATTGAGAGCAAATTTGCTTCCCAGTTGTTATATCCTTCTCTTTCATAGATGTGAACAAAAATCAAGGACTTTTCTTACCACAGCCCTATAAATATCTATTCTAAGACTCAGGGATTTAATTTTTCTGGTATCCCAAAGAAAAGGAGCCTGATTTGCTTATTTGGATTCAATGTATGGATTCTGATATATCCTTTTTAACAGCAGAAATGTGTGAAAAAACATGAGAACATTAATACAGCTATGAAAATATTTTCTTTCCCATTTAATCTTACTAGAAAGATCATTCTCTACTGATATGGACAAAACGAGATCTGCAGAGCTTTATACAGAAAATTACTGAGGGTGTCCAGTTAGATTATAGTAGACTAGAGAACAGTCTAACTGTTGTTTGCCTGCCATAATTCATGCATTTAATGCACTAAATTTCAGGACATCAGCTTTTTTCTCTCTCTCTCTTTTTTTTTTTTTTTTTTTTTTWYAWTTCCAATTGAAAATTTAAATCAGAACTTTAACCGAAAAAGATTAAATGAAAGACTGCAATACAAGATTTCTGTTTTATGAAGTGGAATTGAGAGGGGCAAACAACTGTGTTGAATTATTTATTCTGCTGAAAATTTTTCATGGATAAGGAGTTACAAAATCCTAGATGGCTCGACAGCTTAAGCAAAACTTTGGGGTCAGCTGCTAATTACTGAAACATCAGCATGTTGATTCTTGGAGATTGCTCCTGGAGGGAAAAACAGTGTGTAAGACCAGCAAAACCTGAATAGCAAAAGGCTCAGAGAACAAGATGACCATTATGAATATGTTAGCGGATGCAGCAGATCTATTTGGTATATCATCTAAAATCCCTTCAAAGTATTTTCTTCTTAGGCATGCCAAAACACAAAACCAAAACCTGGTAGGTTTTGTGCATCTATGCTTCATAATTCACAGGTGCTAAGGAACAGAACTTCTGTCAATGCAACCGCCTGAGTCTTAGAAACAGAACTAAGAACAGAAAAGGCTTCATAGTCATTTCTTGGGAATGAGATAATACTACAGTTTCCAGGAAAATGCTGGAAAATTTGAATCATGGTACCAGTTACCCTTAAGAAATGACAATTTGCGCTCAATGTCCTGTATACTTCTCTGACAGATGATAGAAGAAACTGAAAAGTTATGTTACATTTAAGTAAGTCTGCATGCCCATCTTAGGTCCGGATGAACTTGTATTGACAAGCATTTTTAGTTTAGCATTAAATGCCAGCACCAGTTTTCAGCTCGTTTTGCTCTCTGGAACTTTCAGGGATCACTTGGCCCTTAAAATCTCAAACAAGGTCATATCTGATGAATATGAATGTAGTCATATGCAGTACACTGTTGCCCATGAAAAGACCCTTGATTCTAAGGAGGATTTTCCAGTTGGATGCTCAAGTTGTGTGGAAGACATCCCTCCAGGCTGCTTTGGCTTCTTGAATATTGGTGGGTGTTGCTAGCTTTAGGCAGCAAACTTGATCATCCTTACTAGGGTTTTCGAGAGACACGGGTGGTCTTTTAAGGGTCCAGCTGTCTTTCACAATCTCAGTGATGCTCTGTGCTCTTTCAGTGACTGCAAAACTTGCCAGTCTATTGAGGGCTATTTTTTTTCTGTCAGCCCAAAGAACCGTCCATATGGCTTCACTCGAGGTATCACTCTGCTCTGGTCCAATGCCTCTATCAGCACTCTTCTACAAAGGGCAGAAGAGGGTATGGAAAATGCTTAACATTCTCTAGTCTTCGGGATGCAGACTTCAGTCCTTGGGCAGCACCTGTGGAAGGGTCTTTCTTCTGCAGGACTGCTTTGCTGTCATTTGTAAGTTCCTGACCTAACTAGGAAGATGCTACCTATGTTCAAATGCACTTATATGATAATAGATGCCACACTATACCTCTGGATCCCTCACATGTGGCCTATTCCATTGTTTCTCCTGATTTTATCACAAAGGTCATAGCTATACTGTGTTTGCAAAATACACCCCAACATTATTAGGAAAACTTGTCAGCCTACTTGATCCTAATCTCAAAGGTCATACCTATAGATGAAGGTAGGTAATACCATCATAGTCTTCTACAGCCACAAACAGAATTGTGTGAGATCCTTTCAGAGTGTCCAGAGATGGTCAATCTCTGGTTTTAAAGCAGCAATGAAAGCTACAATCATTACCTATTGTAGGATCAAAGCAGCATTATGCAGATCAGTTCTTCACTACCATAAGCTATACTAGTGAATTGTTCTCTGTGAGTGTCATAGTAAGAGTAGTCTGTCTTAAGATTTCATCTGCTTCCTTTAATTACAGAAAAATTCTCATGTTCATATTTGGAATCCAGTTTTAAACACATCATGATCTGCCACATCCTACCAGAAGTGAAGTCCTTATTTTAGATTTTGTCTAAGTAGATTATCAAGCAGCCTATCACCTTGTGGCACAGATGACTGATGGCAGGAAGAGCCACGAGTCTAACTGAAAAAGGCCAGTATACACCTTTTGCTTGACAACTGAACACATTCTTGTACTCATTTGCTAATATTCTAAATAGGGGTAGTGAGGTGTGGTGGTCTGATGAATGACAAACTTATGACTTGTTTATAGGAAAAAGGAGACAAGTTAGAAAATTAACTGTTAAATGATTTTTCAAGGCTTTTTTTTCTTTTTTAAATTACCTTTATTTTCCATCTACTTTTTGTTTTTAAGGGTTTTCAAATTCTGTGCCAGCTTGTTCAGTCCAGAAGCTTCAGGAGCATAGGATAATACGCAGTAGGGATTTGCCTCTCTTGCTGCCTCAGCCTCTGAAAAGACCGCAGCATTGCCAGAAGCTAAAAAAGTCCTCATCCACAAATGTAAACTAGTTTCACTTCCTTTCTCCTCCCCTTGCAAATACATGGCAGAGCATGTGGAAAACCACTATTTGTAGTACATGCTATGCTTTATATTCCTACGATATCTACAACGTAAGCTAACCATTCTCAAGATGACAGTAAACCCAATCAATCAGTTGTTCACAAATTCCATTGTCCAAACAGAAGATTCACTTTTGAGCAACTCATCTGCAAAATCTGCTACTGTTTGTAATAAGAGCCACTACTGACTCTTCACAAGTTACCTTAATCAATTAATACAGGATATATCAGGATCTGGACACTAAGTTTGAAAAGCTGTTTTCAGTGGGGAAACAGAGTAATTCCCTGCCAGGGGAGCAGTTGTTGCTAAGAAATCCTATTCCAGTAGCATTTAGAAGATAAAAGTTTTGTGTTCTAAAGTACTCAAAGCAGAGGAAAAACTCCATGATCTATAATGAAGTCCTCCAAATTGACAAAAATGTTAGATTGCACTTTGCAGCACTATACAGGAAGTCCCAAGACTAATTAGTTTCTCTTTTTTATACAATTGCATTTTCAGAAATTGTTCTTGCTGTCACAGCTGGCCTTGGGACTATTTACATATTTTTTCCACGCATTTGGGCTATCATTCATGTTCAGAGATAGCTATATTCCTTGCACACAAATACCAAAGGAAATTATCACAATCTGAGCAGTTTTGACTCCTGAGGCTTATTTTAATTACAGTAGGGATAGCAAAACAATTCCAAGGATTGACTTTTTTTCTCCTTAATTGTGGGATCAGCAATGGTCATATTCAGAACTTTTTAATTCTAACTTTTGACTCTTCTTGTTTACCTCTTTTAAAACCTCCTTTATATGCTTTTTATGGTATTAACTCATAGTTTATATGGCAGTTTGTTAATATTTTCAAGATATATTTTAATTGACCTGAAGTTGTCAGGCATCCTTTGCAGGATGATGGTGTGAAAAATTATTATGTTCTGTGAATTATTTTCCTGCAGGAACATCTACCATACAATCTGGAAGAACACAGGAAGAAAACCTATTTTCTGCCCTCTCATACCAAGAAAAAAAAGGATAGAAAAGGTTGCCTTACTAACTTACTAGTTCCCTTTCTGAAGGTAGCCAGTTCTCTGTGAAGTAGATGGTTCATGAGAGCTTTTCAGATCTAAGCAATGGCTGTTCAGTGTAATTTCAATGGAAGAAATCTAGATCATTAATTTTTACCCCCTCCATAAATTCATCCTTTTCTATCAATGAGTATGATAAAATTTATATTAAGAATATCACTACTTCTAACCCGTAGACAATTGCACACTTTCCCTTCCTGACTTTTTTTTTTGTTACTTTTTTAAGATTCTTTCTCCTTCCCCTCTCATTCCTTCTTTGTTGCTCTGTTGGTCTTATAACCTGTTCCTTTTCCATTGTCTTATTTTTTCTAGCCTCCTTGAAGAATGCATCACACCCTTTCAGGCTAACCCCCAGGTACGATGCTTTTCACAAAGCACAACTCCTGATGACATCTGCCCAGGCTACAACTTGATATTATACCCTTCTTTTTCTTTCTAGCTGCAATCCTGTTCTCCTGCTGGCTCCAATCCCAAAGAACATCAGGGAGGTCCTCTTTGGTAAACACAGAAAAACCCTGAGGCCTTACCACTCTGCAGGCTCATTTTAAACCCTTTCTAGAAGAAAAAAAGTACCTACCCAATTTGAAACGAAATTTAACTGTACTTTATTTCATTTTTCAGTCTTAGAGGATAGGGAGCTTTTCTGAGCAAACTGAGAGAATAGAATATTGTATGCCTCTCGGTATTCCACAAGCTGTGCAATGACTATATAATACTTGAAATCTCTTGGCACTTTATGGCTTTGAAATTCAAATACTACTCACTTCTACAGAATCCTGAATTATAAAGTGTCCCAGTGTCACACTGAGATGGTCTGCTTTGCTGGGGCGGTATCTAAACAGAGAAAATAACCTGAGCTGACCAACAAAACGCAGTCAGACTTTGTTTATGTACAGAAGCATGAACKCTTCTAAAAATTTTTGTCTAAACTGAAGCTTCACTTCCCAGTGAGAGGCTTTGATGTCGCAGTGAAAAGCACAGAAGGTGAGAGGGTTATGTGTCAGAGCCGGGAGGGATCGTTTAGACAGGAAGAGAGATTTCTAAAGTTTTCATGAGTATCTGAAACAATCTTTCAGAATGTTTGAAATGTACAGGCAGCTGTCTGATAAGTTGCTTGTCTTACAATATGGGGGGAAAAAAGGCAAAAAATGATTCTTACGCTTGGGATTAGGCCACGGCACCAGGCCATGCACAGTATCCCAAGCAGGTGTCGCACCTGGTGTCAGCCTGGCTTTGTTTTTGTTTGCTGGCACTTACTGCTTTCAGTAATATCCTGATACCAATGCAGGGAGGTCCCAGACCTTAGTTAGGGCTCCTAATCAGCACAGTCACAGAAATTTTCAAACTTAAATGCCTAAACGTGCTATCACCAAAATATATACGCAAGCGAGTAAGTAAAACTGGCATGTAAATCTCCTTTTTAATGAGGATTATTTTATTACTATGCAAGTCAACCCACTTTAGATTTACGAAAATCAAGGTGGTAACTCCACCCCGCTGCAGATGCGTTGAACAAGACAGAAAGCAAAGGCAGACATTCACGCGCCGGTGGGCACCGAACAGCTCTGCTTCCTGGGAGCTACGCCACACGATTTCAGGTGCGAGAGACCCGGGCTGCTTAGGACACGTACCTGGCTGTAGCTCTGGATGGCACCTCTGGCCTGACCGCTGCGGGCTGGGAGCTGGGCGGCCGCTGTTTCGCCCAGGGCGAGGGTCTGGTTGCTGTGGTAGCTGGCTGAGTACTGGAAGGACCCTTCAGGTTTGGAATTGAGCTGGAGCGCACTCTGGGAGAGGAGGCTGGGCCCTGCGGAGACAGGATTCGGGAGCAGTCAGAAAGTCTCAGTGAAAGAGCGTACCTGTATTATCTGTCGAGTGAGCCTCGAAATTATCAGATGTATGTGGCTTCAGCTTTTCACAGTTTGGCTTTTCAGTAATAAAAATCACATACATTAAATTGTTTCTTTACCACTCAGTCATCATTATTATTGTTTTGTGTTCAAGACCACATGCCTTCTTTGCAAAAAACATATGGTTTTGACCCGTGAAGAAATTCTAAGCCTAAACAAACCCAACCGTGCTATTTGATAAAGAAGTCTTGGTTTTCAGCTCAGAATAGTCGATGAGGTTTTTTTTTTCCTAAGGATAAGCCTTGTTTATTTCACTTAATTATATCCAGTCGTTCTGCATGGGAAATGCTAACTTGTCCTTCCCTGGGCCCCCATCACATTAGATCTATTGATTACTGCCACTCTGTCCTGTACACACAGTGACGTAATACTTTGGTGCCTGTAGGGATGGATGGCAGCCTTTAAAATATTAATAGCTCCTCTCATCATGTAGGACTCACCCTGATCTCAGTGAATCCTTGATGACTGTTTTGTCAGGCTATCTCATCTTCTCCATCACAGCACTGCGCGGCAGGAGAGCCAAATGCAGGCAGCGAGCTTAAATTGGGGCTGCCAGACTAAAGGGCATGTTGGAAGCGTGAACAGTGACACTTTCCACAGTTATTTAGTTGTTCTGTGAAACTAAAACATGTTCTAATATTCATTAGGTTCACATACAAGTGATTTAGCTTATCACGTCTCCAGAGCAAATTCTCCAATTTTTGCCCTGAGAGCATGTATCAGACAAGGAAAGGCTCTTCCCACACCGYGCTGTCGCATGGTTTAGACATGACCTCCCACAACTGCTTTCAGTGGTGAACTCATTCTGTCTCCATTCATGAAGAGCTACATTAAAGAATACCCACCTAATCCTTCCCTATGCCTCCACTGATTTTAGTCTCATCCAATTTTCAATAAACTAGCTTACTCTTCCATGGTGTCTGGGCCCAGCAAGTGAAATAGAAGAGGAGAGAAAAGAAGAGGGTTATGCCTTGGCCATTGCATGAGTTACAAAGAAGCCTACCTTCAACCCAACAGCTATCATCTATAGCATATTCAGCAGCTCCACGGGGATGATAGGTTCATCTTCTGGTTAGCACTAACAAGCTCATGAGAGCATAGTAGGTGACACAAACCTTAAGGGATGTGAAATGATTACGTTGATTTTGCTCCTACAGAACATGTGAAAAGTTCAGTTTTAAAAAGACTCACAATGGCAAAATTCCAATGAATTTTACCAGAAATAACTCCCAGTACACTCCTGATACAAAGGGCAAATTTTATGACCTTTAAGTCTTTGCTACGAGGATGTACAGCTGCTCCAAAAAGATTTCCACTTAAAAAACGTACAAACAACCCCACCCCCAAATTAACATGGAGAGTATTTTTCCCCTAGCCTGTTTCTCAGATATGGCAGAACCATTATAACTGATATTTTCCAAAATCCAACCCGAACCGCTCATATTATAAACAAATTGTAGTAGGCTATGTAAAGTGGAAGTGTTCGCATCTAAGTGTAGACTGGGATTATGACACTATTTTACATATCAACACAATTTATGCTGCAAAGTCAATTGCATTCATCAGAATATTCCAGATATAGGACAAATTTAGAAAGTACGTTCTGGTCCTTGTATTTTCCTCACAACTACAGAAGGAGGCAGGGCTCTATGTATGCTGTGAGGTTATTAAAAATGTATCACATGCATAGGAGAGCTGAATTTAATCCTGCATGGGTGCTTATAAATCCAACATTTGGTAGCTTTCCATTCCCTGACTCTGCAAATAGGGTTTACTAAGCATTTTCCATTTAACTGGTTTTGTTGCAAATTTGTTCTTTAATGAAAGAAATACTTTCACAGATTTTTTTAAAGAGCATAAAGAAAATACAGGCTTATTTTAAAATACATCTGTAGACTTTATTTTCATCTTTTGGATTTTGAATTTTCAGTGAAAGAATTTGCCTGTGATCAAGTGACATGATTAAGTTCAGAAAATTCACAAAAGCATAACTTTCCCAGGAGGGGCAAAAGTTGCAGCAAGAAAGCAATTTTTGTACATGAAAGTGTTTGTACTCATTCTGAAAGTAATTACGCTGTGACATTTCTAAAGCTTAAATAATGATTAAACTATCACATGCTATGAACTCAATATGTTTAAATTTTCATTGCATCTGGCTTTCAAGTGTTCCTTTCATATTACTATGGCTCACTAGGGGATTTACATAGCCAGCTAGAATCACATACATAGGTTCCCTGCACCATTTAGCCTAAACACTGCCATGCACTTTAAGAAACCTATCCAAACCGTCGAAAAAAAATTTTTAGTAAAAAGTTTGGAGCACATGGTTTTAAGTTCACTAACTACTGTTTAGCAGTTTTTATTTTGTACCTTAAGAAGCAGTAATGAACAATTAAAACGTACGTACATTTCAATAAAGTAATTACAAAGTCATTTGAGAGAGATAGCCTGATAGATATTTAAATTTTAAATAAGCCCACATTTCTCAAGCAAATGTAGAGTAGAGTTGTGGCTGCTTACCTGTAAATAACTAAGTCTAAACCAAGCGTACAAACGACAAGATACATTTGAGATCAATCAGCGTGATCTTGAAAAAACACAAGTTCCTTTTTCAGGATTTAGGCACTACAAGCAGTCCCGTCTTGTCTGATAGGGAAAAGATGGATCACTTTTCTCATTAACATTCTTGAGACTTCAATCTGAAGGCAAACCCAAACCTTCTGAAGAGCCCGCAGCTCGCCCAGAAGAGAAGAAAGTGGTTTGTTCGTGTACTTCTATACGCTGATGGGTCTTGACAACAAACTACTGTTTCTTCCTGGCAAAAATTTAAACTCTGTTGTGTTGGTATAAGAAAGTGTTCATGCAACTATTTTTCATTTGTTTTCAGAAGAGTTAAGGCAGCTGGAAATTCTCTATTTTCAGTTAGGCACTGGAAATCACTAGTTAACTACTAGAACAATTCAGTCTTATTTGTTCCCTTAATGCTACATAATTAACTACCAATCTTCAATTTAAAATAAGCTTGAAAACAAACACTTCCAGCTTCATAAGGTTTAGTTTAGCAGATACCGAGGATCTGTACTATTGCTTTAAAAATTCATACTATGTTTTGTTTCTATTTGGGGGTATGGAGAAGATACAACTACCTGTTTTTCCCCTTTTTCACCACCACATAAAAAAATCTATTTGCCTTGTGAAAGAACATTAGTGTTGGATTATTCATAGTGGATAGTACCAAATTTTCACTGATTCAGTCAGTGCCACTTTCCTCCTGTATTAAAATAGTACAGATATGAGTGCAAATTCAGAAAACTAAGTCAGAGCCATCATACTGCAAGAGACGCCACTGTGGACTAACTTCAAAACATGGAGCAGGGTATAGTAATTAACTCTTTAATTTGTCTTCAGTTTGGTGGACACGTACTGCAGACAATACCTTCCTCTTCTTCTTAACCTCAAGCAGAGCAGTGTGCAAGGCTCCCCATCTTCCTCACCTTGGCTGCTGTAACCCGGCTCAGTAAGGAGCTCAAAGGAGAGGGAGAGGGTATGCATCCTGCTTGGGACACAGACACAGTGCACTTAAGCTGGGGAAAGCTGCTGGAGCACAGAGAAGACCAGGCAAGAAGAGAAGAGAAGAGGATGAAGGACGTGCCTACATCAGGGAGCCAACCCACAATGAAACCTCAGAGGTGACGGAGAGCAGAGGACTTCTCCAGGAATCAGAGAAGGGAACCAGGAGTTTCCTTTGCGGGCTGGAGACCCAGGTGCTGGCAGGCATGGCAGAGTTAGAGGAAAGGAGTCACCCATTCAGACAGTGAGGGGAGGGGGCAGGCTTCTTGTGAAACCCTTTTAATTAGTTTATATTACCCACCCCTCTTACTGGCAGTTATGTTGGCTATTATATGGCTATTATTCTTCTCTTTCGAAAACCTAATCGTTCAAGAGATTTGGAGCGCCTGAGAGTACCTGGCATGCTTACTTCAAGCAAAACAGGGAGGAGGAGCAGATGCAGTGCAGGACTCGGCCCTACCCTGAGTCCCATCACTGAAGAGAGCAGCACTGAAGCCCACGCTTGCTACCTTCCTGCCATATTGCACTCCACAAAATAAGCATAGCCCAGCATTACACTGAACAGGCTGATTCATGGCATTTAGTATGTTGCATATGGCCATAAATGTAAACTGGTGAGTTATAGACTCCATCACAAGCCACAGCAGAAGGAGAGCTTCCACAGCATCTACCTGCTTCTGTCAAGGGGGGAGTCAGGGAAGCGGAGGCAAAGGTTGCAGAATGAGCCCCACCACGGGCAGCTGGGGCTACTCCTGTGCCCCTCACCTGTGAGGGATAGGGTATTGCACTGGCAGTATTTCTTCATGGGCTGCTGTTTTTCTTTCTGAATAACAATACAACGTGCAATGTTGCAATAAGACGCAGTGTAGCTATTTAAAAACCAAACCAAGGAAGTGAGTGGTCTTAAATGATGAGATCATTATTAATTCAAGGACATCACAGTAACAGTTAATTATGGGAAACCAAAGTGACACAAAGAATCCAGGTTACTATTATCATCCATGGCTGGGTCAAAAATGGGGAAGAAATTGAAATTATGAAAACATCTGTCCTTTTATTTTCAAGAGCAATATTTTCTTTGGAAATAAAATCTTTTGCCTGTTGTTTCTGCTTTCCTCAGACCACCTCCTCTAACTTCTTCCATCATTCAGAGTAAAAAAAAAAACAACCCAAACCAACCAACCAAAAAAAAAAGGATCACAACCTAAAACTTTCATTTTGAATTTTTTTTTTTTTTTAAATAAATTATTCTTGAACAGCGAGTGTTTGCATGCAGAAATACTTTATATGGCTGTTTCAGAACAGCAGAATACTAGGATACTTCTCAGTACCTGCATGTACTGTTCTAGCTGTACCAGTGCTTGCTTAGGCAACAAAAAATCAGTTACAAGTAGAGAACAAATACACATAAACTTCTAATTACTCTACTTCTTATGCAAGAAGTGTCAAGATATTACAGAGCAGTAAGTAAAAAAAAGAAGAATGGTAATACCACAACAAAATTTCACCAGTATAATTATTTTACCATTTTTCTCTACTTAGGTCATCCCTTAGATTTCCTTTTTTCCAAGCCACACTTTGCAGCATACTTGAAACAAGATAAAAGAAGCTTTACGTTGTGTGAAAAAAGTGTATTTTGCTTTTATATAATATCCTGTTCCTCAGCATAAAAATTTATATTCACTTGTGCACCTGACTTTATACCTACATTTCATCAGAACAATCCAACTTATACATTGAAGAAAGGTCCAAAATGCCCATTTTTGTATGATCAGAAACTGCCAAGGGCTAAGGCTACTATATTAAAATCCATTGGAATATGCTTGCCGATTTCAGTAGGAGTCAAATCAGTTTTTAAGATATTCTAAGTGTATTAAAGTGGTGCGTGCTAACAGAGAAAATGGACCAATTGACAGTATAAAATCAATTTTTAACAAATATGATGATGGTAAAAGAGTAGCTACGTTATTAGAAATGTTTAGCAGACCAACTACGTCTGCACCACTGCTACAAATTTTAAAAGCATGTTTCTTTCTGCTAGTCCTCCTGCAACAAGATGGGATTCAACACGCCCTGGCATTGCCAAAGTCCAAGACTACAGCACATAGCTTTCCTTTCCTCACTCGCTTGGAAGCAAACCCCAAGAGAARCTGGGTGCTCAGCTGCCCACCGTGATCCACAGCCCTGGGCGGCATGATGCCCAAATGTAGCAGAGCTTCAGTGAGAGATTACAAAAAATAAACATCAGCAGCACAGACAGTAGTTGGAAGGCCAGGGGACTTGGTTGGGAATCAGAGCTGGCGAGTCATGACATGTTTTCTTCCCTTTCCCCAGGGGGTAGGGCCTTGTCTGGTGACCACGCAAGTAGCAGAGCTCACCTGAATCGTATCCCGTAGTGGTCATAAGCAGAAGAGTATCTCATGTAAGAAACCCAGAAGGAACCTGGGCTCTAAAGAGCTTACCAGTGTCAGAAGTTAAGCCATTTTCTAGGTGCTGAGAGACTRGTCCAGTACCCTTACACTGATTAGAGATGGGGGGCAAAGCAGCACATCCTATTAAATTTTGCTATTTGTAATATTACTAGATCATGAGCGAGGATTTAAAAACAAACACATGATGTAAAGTCTGATAAGATTTAAGTACAGTCAGTATTTGTGATACGTATTTTTACCTACAGGACAGCAAGTTAAGGTAGTAGGAATCTGTAGATTAACTCCATTACAAACTTGGAGAACTTTATATTTTTTCTATCTTATACTGTAGTGCCATTGCTGGGTCACAAAGCTAAACAGCCAGATGAACGTGTGATTCTTGTAAAGGAGGAACTCACAAAAAGAAACCAAAGAAATTGTTCCCTGTGGGGATATCAATGACAGCCTATCCCTAGTGTCTGCCACTCAAACATCTGAAAAGTTACTCCCGTTTCCTAATCCTTAGACTGCAGTATCTCATGGAATACTTCACAAATTGTGGCTTCACAGTACGTAACAATTCAAGATGATACTATAGCAATAGTATGGTCAATCTTCAAAACAAACAAACAAAAAGGCTGAATTATGTAACAGGACTAATATATTACATTACAGAGCAGAATTTATCGTGGAACAAGTATTCAATAATACATTATCTGCTAGTTGTTCAATTATAAAATAATTACCATATAATGATGAGTTACATACAGTACTATATTATTACAAGATAAGGGCATGATTAATTCAGTATTCTAAATCTATGCAATAATTACTTCTGAATTGGCTAAAATAATTACACTACAAACTACAGAAACATATACCTAGTCAGCCCCCATGAGATAATTGCATACTTGTTACTTAGTTTTTCATATGAAGTTCCCAACAAAAATATCATGCAAGTGAAAGGAGAAGGATTTTTTTCTCTCCTTAAGATTTAAAGTCATTTGGCTTACTGGGGGCACATTTCCTTCTCCAAGTAAGTAGTAAAGTGGAGTACTACTATTGTTTATACATTTCCATTTGGTCAGTCATCTATTGCGATGCCAGTTCTAATTGACAAAGGAAATAGACCAAAACGTGCTCAAACGAACATTTAATTAGCTCCCATACCAATTATAAACAACACTTCACTCACCTTCGATCAACTGACAGAAGCAGTAATGATAAATTATAGAGTAAGTGTAAATAAAGTGTTTTTAATTAGTGTAATTAATCACTTCACACATTCTTCAACCTGCTTTGCTCATTTGGGTAACAGTTGAAAGAAAGCACTAGCAAAACTCCTTTAATGTCCTTTAAACATTCATTTACAGAGTTAATAGGTTGAGGTGCCTCACGTCCCAGTGAGAGGAACGATCTCCTAGCTGTTCGTATATGCCTAATCAAAGATTTCAAATACCAAAAAGTCATCACTTACTGTTTCCTCTGCCTCTCAGGTCATTTAAGTTTGAGCATGCAACATTGATTCCTACCCTACAACCTACTTCTTTTGTTAGTTCATTTAAATGTGTGTACTCACAGTAAGTAGTTGCTAACCACTCCTAAAGCTGGGTTGTATTTGTTGCCCAGTTTTGCAAAGGAATGGATGATTAAAAAAGATGTAATAAAATAAAAGATCAGGTCAGGTATCTGTAAAGTGGTCACTCAATTTCTGAGTGTTCAACTGTATTTGGGATGCTGGGGGAATCCTGGAACTAGACTCAAAGAACAGTAAAACCAGGGATAGCTTTTGATGGTAACCTGCCAGTGTCCTTCCACAGTATTTGACAGTAAAGAAGAGGGGATGATAGTTAAAGACAAGGCGGGTGGACCTGTTCCCAGTGATACTAAATTCTGTGGCATCTCACTGGTATATCCTGTTTTCCAAGTCCTGCTCCCAGAACTAAGCTGGGTATCTGGCTGGGACCAGGAGTAAACTTTCCYTCCAAATCAGAAGGGTAAGGAACATTTGTTTGTCTGTTTGTTTTAAACCCCTCCATTGCAGCATGGCCTATTTTTGAGGTCATCAGAAACATTCTTTGAAGAAACTCTCTCTTGCTGAGATGATTCAGGATGGTTTTGGAAAGCGGAGGAATTGAGGGGGGGGGAAGGGAAGCCCTGGAAGTGCCTCAGGGGGTGGCAAGGAGCAGCCACCTTGCCACTTAAGTACAGACGTCTCTCCCCTCTTCCCCGTTTTCTAGTCTCTGGGGAAGCTGCAAAAAGTGTGGGAGGAAGCAGCGGAGGCAGGGGGCAATTGTGGGGGAAAACCCCAGGAACAAGAGGAGAGACCTTTGTGGCTATCATAAAAAGAAGACGTTTTCTTAATTACAGGCAGAAAAAGGAGAGATTAAACCAAGGCAAAACTTAAGATCTGAAGGCGAAAACGAATCCTCTCGGCTACAACTGGTCAAACAGATTCTGTAGGAAAAGAAGGACTTTCAAGGCAACTGTTAGTCAGACCTCTAAGAGAAGATAACAAGTAGCTATAATATAACAATAGTAATAAGCGTTGCCCCCATTCTCCCTCCAAATCCAGGACTAGTACTAGAATAGTACTAGGAAAATATTTCAAGATTTGCCTTCTAGGAGATATTAAATATTAAAGATATCAGCACCTTTATATTACAAGAAAAGATGCCAAGGCTGCAGTATAACAAAGGTATTCCATACCCTAGTAAGGAAGAAAGTTGGAAAAAAAGAGGGGGGGGCGGGGGGGGGGGGGGCAGCAAATGCATACTTAAAATGAACAAAGAAATGATAATACTTTATATGCTAAATCACAAGCAGCTCCCTTGTCATGAAACAAACACATCTCTCTAGATGAGGGGCAGCAATTCTTAAATGAGTACACTGAAAACAAACTTGTTTTACAAAAAAGGGAGTAATTTATATGCAATACCATGCTCTACCAGCTTTAAGAGGGCTATGTTCTACCTACAAATACAGAAAAGAGCTTTAGTGTTGCTACAGAACCTATTCTTAGGTACTGGAAAATAGGATTTGGTGGAAAGCATTCAGATATGTAGAATAAGTTCATTTTCATCCAGGAATGCTATAAATTATATATATCTGGAGAAATGATGCAAAAACTAGGCTGATACCATTATGTAAGGGAACAATACAAGGATATCCGTTCTAACTTTCTTTCCGACCTAATTACTATTGGAATGAAAGATGAAGAACATTTTATTTCAAGAGTAAGTGAACTGGGAATAGAAAATAGTTTCATTAGATGCTGATTATCTTATGTTTTTTACACAAGATAAAAATTCTGCCATTATTGTAAGAGGAAAACAGAGGTGTTGGCTAGGATTTGAAATAATAAATCACTACTTCAAGGGATAGCAAAGCACCACAAATGTCCACAAGAAGTAGTAGAAAAACATAAGACCTGAAGTGCATAGAAAAAAATAAGGTCTGCATCCCACCCCGAGAGTAAATGGTTCTTTTTTGATTACTGAAAGATTTTTTTTTTTTATGGTTCTATTGAAATCCCAGAGTCAGGGCAGGGGGGATAGCACCAACGTCTAATTCAGAGAGGACACCTGACACCACCAGGTTTCCGACTACTGCATAACGCTAATGAAGTGCCTACAAATAAGAGGAATCCCTGTGTGATTAAACTAGGACTACAGAGTGGCAAATGTGATCTCCTCTTAGTGTTTGGTAGAACTATGTTTCAAAACTTTTGCACTCACAAAATATTGCCCGGTGGTTAAAATTCGCTAACTGTGCACCTGTGAAGGACAGGAAGAAAACCAGAAATAAATAAGTAGTTCTTCAATAGCTGAGCTTAGTAAGGAAGTATTTAACAAGGAAGAATTTCTTCAGGGACAGATAACTTTTATGGCAAAAATTTGTAGGCGATATATTATAAAGATATTAGAATTTCCAGTGAGTTTACATAAAAGTCTTCTGGAAGTTAGGAAACGTGTTGCAAACATGAAATACTAGCAGACTCATGGAACAAGGTAACATAGCAAAGCCTAAGCAATCCTGACATAATAGGGTAACTTCAGTGTTACTTACTCAGCTAGTATATGTTTTGCTTTCTATACCGTACCACACATAGCATTACTCCAGATGTTTGTATGAAATGTAATACAGCCAGATCTTCTTTCATAAGCAATACTTGGTAATGCTTTAAAGTAGGAAAAAATCTGGAGTTCCATTACCAATGAGAGAAATTACTGAAGATGCTAGAGAACAAGACCTAAAGACATGCACTGAGCAAGAATAGGTTTATACATATTCAAGCTCAGAATACCGAAGTTGCCCTTGTCTTTGTTTTTTTAAATAGAAAAAGCTATCCTAAATTTAGATTAAAACCAAGGATAACCTACTACTGCAAATTTTTAAGTGACCCCAAGATTAAACAACTTCTTTTGTAGAAGATTAATGATATTTTATGAAATCGCTTGCTAAACTCTGCAGATATCGAAATCGGATAGTGTCTGAAAGAGATAATTTATCATTGGCCATTAGGATGATGTGCTTTATAGGAGCAATAGATAGAAACACCACAGGAACAAGATGGGCAGCAAGGATTATAACTAAATTACATGTCTGCACTACGGAGGACACAAAGAGGAAAAATAATATCCTCTAGCCTTCCATCTAGGGATATCTAAGGATGATGTGGATCTCTTTTGGCAGTAGAATTTCTGCTGGCACTTGTTACACCTCCATGAGAAGCCTCTGCCAACAAAACCTTGTCAGTGGCCTAAGGTAGACACGATGTAAATTACACGAAGAATATAAATCACTTCTTTCCACAAATGGCATGATTTGCTGATGGTGACAATGTTACTTCTGTGAAACTCTGCAGGTGGTACGCAATACTATGAGTGGCAGAAGTCACACAATACTTCACTGTAACAGAATTTTGCTATCTATTAAAAGATCAGACTGTGGAACCACAGGAGAACAGTACCTGAACTGGGCTTCTGGATGGGATTAGATACATTTCTGAATGTGACCACAAGAAGAAACTTGCATGCAGGAGGAGGTACTGCATGCAGCGACACAAACAGCAAGCTCCGACTCAGAAGGAACTTTAATGTTTCCATCTGGGAAACACTGAATGTTGGCATAAATAATTGTTATTTTTTAATTATCAGTCTCCCATTTTGCAAAGAATAACTACATTTAAAATGGAGTGTGTGCTTTGTTTACAGAAAAAAAGCTGAGTATATTAAGAACATATTTTGCATCATTAAATTCTAATTTTTTGGAAGTATTTTATACCTTTGAAGACCAACTGTGAATGTCAAGTGTTCCTAGTCACCCTCTGTGCCTAGCGCAGCCTAAAGCTGCTATTGATAGTATTAAACTAATGTGTTCCCTTTTTATTTCTAGGAAATAAAATCAGATGGTTATAGACATCACACAAACATGACTCACATGGAAGCTGAATCCATTATCAGAAATCAAAACGTTAGACAAATCTCTTCTGATAGACCTAAATTAGACTGTTGAAAAATAATAATTAAAAAAAGCGCCTACCAGCTTCTGACTATAAAGCATATAAAACTACTCACAGATATATGGATCTAATACAAAAGGCATCAGTAGATCTATTACGCTATTATGTTGTTCTATGAACTTAACTACTAGCACAAAACAGGTTTCCTCTTATCGTGCAAAGTAGAACTCCATTTTTTCCTGACCTTTGACAGGCTTAAATCTTGAATCTTTTCTGTCCA
Organism: Phoebastria nigripes; assembly: GCA_035582835.1. Classification (NCBI taxonomy): domain Eukaryota; kingdom Metazoa; phylum Chordata; class Aves; order Procellariiformes; family Diomedeidae; genus Phoebastria; species Phoebastria nigripes. The sequence continues at coordinate 373,000 of JAYKAV010003201.1, forward strand.
CAAATGAAAATGGCTATTTGGTCTCTGAGGCGAGCCAGTTCAGAATGTGTTTAGCACTGCCTCAGAAGTCAATTAAGAAGTAAGTCAAAAAGGTCAAAATTTTATGACAGTTTTTTTCATCTGCCAAAAACTCCTCTGCCATAAAAGAGAAAGTACGCCCTTTTGCTTCTGCTTTCTCTTTCTGTGTCCACCAATTTGCACTACTCTCTGCTCTCATGTTGTACTCAGAAAATGCATTTCTCCATTTATAAGGCCAAGGAAAAAATGGAGGCAACTCCCTACTCTGCATTATCATAGAAGTTGCAAAAATCCTACTTGATTGAGAGCTATGTAAACTGCATGTAGCACAAAAGAAATCAAACCCAAACCCATACCTGCCAAAATTTTCTGTTCCATATACATCATTTTACACAGGCTAACAAGCCAACTACCTCTTTTTCAAGGCTGCATCTACACACTGCTTACGCTCACAAGCTGGCATTGGCAGATCCCAGAACGATGCGGCTCTTGGCACTTCTGACTGTGCCAAGCACGCTGGCGCTGGCATGCCACTAAGGCACGAGTAGGGCGAGTGGTTTATCAGTCTGTCATGAGGATGTGGGTGCATTTGCTTCCTGGCCCGTACTACAGACACAATATTTACTGATGTTCTTTTGCGTTGTAGGTTCAGATGCCAAAAGTCTTTCTTTGTTCTGCTCCTACAGATGCTGCCATAAGTCACTGTCATTTTCTAATGAGTTTCAGTAACTGCTTCCTGCGGTGGATGAGGGAACACCTGGTTGCCTGTGCAGGATTTGTGTTTGCCACAGGCTAAGCATTACAAGCTGATCACTACCTCCTTTCCATCTTTGATGTTGCTACTAATTGTTCCTGCTTTCCTGGTCTCGACTCTCACCTTTCTGTTTCCCCCCTCCATATATGTTTTACCTGCTGTTACTGCTCCTGTGTTAGTTTGACATTCACATTTTGTACTACAGTAATAAAGCTAGATTGTGAGGGGTTGTTTTCTTTAGGCAAGGATTTTAAGTCAGTTGCACAGCATAAAATGACACCAGGTACCAAAGTTGGATTCATCTCAGGACAAGCAAGCTCAGAGATAATGAAGTAATATCGTGAGATCAGTATGGTATTTATATATAAAAGCACATTTCATCATGTAGACATAACCAGAAATAAGGAAACTCCAAGAAACATGCTGCAGGTGACAGCACATTGAAACAAAAAAGCAGCCTATAGGCTGCCGTACAGAAATGGAGGGAAATTAGAAATGACTTAGTTGCAATGTTGTCATAGTGTTACCTCTGGACTCCCAACGTGACACACCAATGAGCAACGTGAATTCGCTTGAAGTTACGTAAGCATGTAAAAAGTGAGGACAGCAAGGCCACTTTTACACAGAAAATGTGTTTTGATTTTTTTTTTTCCCCCCTCTGAGAATGAATCATCATCTGTTTTGGGGACAAGACACTGAGGTTTTATTTCATGATGTGTGAGAACAGAAAAGATAAAGGAACTGGAAAAAGAAAAGATGGAATTGAAACAAGGAGGGAAGCAACAGACATTAGGATATGGTAAGACACTAATGGGTAGTTTAGGGAAAGATGGGACAGCAAGAAAAGGCGAGAGAGCACAGGAAAGGAGAGGGCTAGGGAGAAATACTAAGATGATGTGAGTGTCTCTGGCTGGAGATTCCTTCCTGAGGAGAGGAAATTGCAAGAGGCAGCCTGCAGCAGTTTAGGTCCAACAGTAGGGGCAGGTACCAGACTGTCATGTTTTGAACAGTACTTCTGCCAGTGGCTTCTAGCGCTTTCTCCCTGAGAAGCCTATAAACCCTCCCAGACACCCTACCAATCTACAGAAGGACCGCAGAAGAATTGGGGCGATTGACGCCCTGCACAGGAGGGTGTCCACAGCAACCCCTGTGCCACCCCTGAGGAACCAGGGAAAGCAGAAGCTGCTTCCCTGAACGGTGATGGTTCCTTCAGCCTTCACCAGGCCTCCTGCTTGTAAACAACCACACATGAACTTGAAGACAGGCAGCGAACCAAAGCAGAATGAGATCCCCTGGACCCRAGTCACTGTCCCTAACACTCCACTGTCAGAAACCCACGGTGGACCACAGCTGGTGAAGCAGATATCGAAGCCTGCCAGGAATCCCGGTGGTGAGAGCCCATACTGTGGCTCCGCTCCTAAGTTTGACTCTTTGCAGTGGTCTCCTCCTGCCTGCATAAGGGAAGAGACCAAAAAGGAAAACTTCACTCACGCTCTTAAAGTGAGAAGACCGACATGAATTTAATAGGATGCGATATGTCAGCAACAAAGACGTGCCTGTTTTACCTGGCCCTTACCATCCCGATACCCGTGATAAAAGCAGAGGTGATGGAGTACTGAATGACAGTGTTTGAGCTACATCTTTTCATCTGATGCTATTCTCAATACCTTTGAACTCTGCCTCTGACAGAAGATGAAAACAATAAAGTCCAAGCTCAGGATGCTCAGTGCTGATGGAGCATTTCCTGAGGCAGCACTGGCTGTAAACACTGATGCTGAGATATGAGAGCTGGCTCTTGGGTCAGCGCTAGAGCCTGCTTCATATTATCAAATCTTCATGTCTTAGCGGGGTTTAGCAATGAATCTACAGAAACTTTACATGGTCAGCGATTCTGTAAAGACATAAATCTCCTGCTGAGGACTGCCGCTGGAAGCAGGTCTTGGTGTTTGCTACCAGCCAGTGGCTATTACAATGTTAAATGACGTGATAATTATTTCATGCTCACACTTAGGGTGACTAGGGCCAGAAAGGGGAGGTGGATAAAGGAAACAACATCTTATCCCCATTTCTCAGAAATCTAAGTATTTAACAACTACTTCAAAACACTGAACTTGACCCACAGTTGAGACAATTTCTGTACAACTTTCTCTGTGAGAACACACAATGAATAACTGTGAGACCACGCTTTAACAAAAGGTGTCCACCTTTCAGAAGATTTACCCTATTACAAATCAGGCAAAGATGACTTTGAAACCCCAAAGTTTTGAAGCTAAGATATTGAAAAGGCTTGTATTAGAAGACATGGATGGAACAGGGAGAGGCATTCAAAATGCCCAACCTTAAGTATTTACCCTGAATATATTACAATACTGACAGAAGTTTCATCAATAAATCAAATGTCGTCAGACCTCATACTCCGAGAGATTTATCTGGAGCTAAGAACTGTTGAGTCAGACAACTGCCAGGTTTGCATTAATGCAGCAGAAAGAAAGGTGGTGTGACCCGTGTTATGCACTTCTACCACTCCCACTCCAAAGACTCCAATCCTAAAATGAAAGAGGGGCATGCATGCATCCTAGGTATTTTCCAGTTCTGAAACGTACTCAAAGAGCACATGATTTTATTAGTGTGTATGTTTACCAGGAGATCCCACGAGAACACCTCCTTTGTGTGCACAAAGAATGACTCAGCTGGATCACCCTGGCTCTCAGAGCAGATAATGAAATGGAAATAACTTCATCTATCAACAAATTGTGAGGTCCACTGATGCCAAATTTCATCCAATTGAGCATGTCAGCCATCTGACAGGTGGCAATTTCACAAAGCAAGAGCTATGGGATGGAAAACACATAAACACACATCCTTTTACACATTCATTGTGTAAATAGTGCCTTTTTGTTTCAATCCATTTTCAATATTTATGAATAAAGCAGCTGATAAAGGATGGAAATCATAAAGGTTGAACAAGGAGTGCTCTTTCAAACTGGGACATCTGCTTTCACACTGAGTAAGGAGGATCTCTCTTACTGTAGAAAATTGCTGAAACAAAACTGAATTAAGAGAATAAAATAAGAGCTTAGCCCATCTTTTTAGCCTCAGAATTAGACAGGTTATTTAAGCGAAAACCTCATCTGTCTAATACAGCAGCTATATATAATTTCATGTGATAAAAATAATCTGTTCTTGTAACATAAGTCATTCTTCAGAGGAAAAAATCAACATCTAAATGGTACTACTACCCATTTATGCTGCATTTTGGGCAAATAGTTTCAAGTGACTAAAAGAGTTAATATATTGTGGGATTGAGTCCTCAGTGGTGAGCCATTCTTTTTCTTCCCCAGAAGGACTGAGACATCCTCAACTGCCTGCATTTCTGTCAACATGTAGCCTCAGTGAAGTGCACTCTGAAATGGCATTAGCCAAGACAGTGTTATTTAATCTACATTGTATTTATTCCCTTATCAGTGTGCTGAATTCTGTAATTAATCCTGAGCACCAGGACAATAGGGTCACAGATATAAATAAAAATATATTCAGAAACTTTGGGGAAAAAAAATTGTCTGGATTACTGGCAATGTCAGGTGGGAAAAACTGCAATTCCAATATAAACCACTTATTTTTAAATTGAAATTTAAAATGTAGCATTTTAAAAATATCAGACAATTGGAAGACTGATCYAAGAGGTTTTCTGATCCATGTCAACAAGAACTCTGTGGCTGCAGTCTGTGGTATCGATTTAGAGAGCAAAGAAGGAGGGTTGCTACATGAAGTGATTAAGCAAGTGAAAAATAGTGAAAAAATTCCGTTTCAGTTAGAAACTTAAACACCAAAAGCTCCATAAATCTGCCCCATAATCCTTTTAAGACCGGCGTTATGCTCATTTTGTGGAGACTGAAGCAAAGGAAATAGCGTGAAAGATTTAAGTATAGATACCTTAAATTAAAATTAGACACTTCTGGATTAGGAGACACTTGAGCCTGTGGTTTAAATTAGGAAGAAAGTGCCAATGGATTTGCTCAGTAATCTCAGCAGTCTGTCTAACCCTCATTTTGCTAATGCCATGACAGAGGGAGTAACCGTTGCCTGTCTCCACTGCTGCAGCCTGTAAGGATTCAATGTAGTCTGTAAGGATTCAGTGAGCTTCAGCTAATTATCTCAGAAATGGTTTTGATGGTAGTATCATGGCAGTCCTCTGATGTGGCATGCTAATGACCCACAGGGACAGGGGTACAGGGGAACTAGTAGGAGGGAAAGAAATACAGGACCAATATATTAATCTCATTCCGCATTTATCTCACTCTTACACTACCCATCTGTAACATGCAAATTTACAAACATTGGCAGGAGAAGGTAGTTTGGTCCTTAACGATTGCTCAGAGGCCTCCAGTTTCTCTGTGTCACAGAGGATGGACATCTGGGGGCCTCAGGCAGTTCATCAGGACCTTTCCCACTTATCTGCAGGCCAGACTGTGACCTTATCCAGCCTTAATGACAAACATCCTCAGCAATCACCCTTCTTCACTCAGAGAGCTGTATATCTGTGTTTACTCCCCTTCCTTCCATGAAGCTTTCCACCTTTTCAATTGTTCTTACATATAATGGGGGAAAAAAAAAGAAGAAAACAAAGCAAAACAAAAAAAAGGAGGTGTACTGACTAGGTAGTAAAGGAATGAATCCGAAGTAGTTGTGTGATTTTGAGACAGTGGTGCAGTGATGGGAAGAGGCGGAAAAAAGTGTCGTTTCCTTCATCCCCCATCTTTCCAAGCTTTCTAATCTGAAATACTAATTTTTGGTCTCCACAATACATACTCAGCCCTCGCAAAATGTTTTTTTCACATGTCTTTCCCCACTAAATTAACCAATTCTTCCATGAAAATACCTTTCCCGAGCTACAGTCACTATTCAGTACTCCTGTGTCTTTGTCTGAAACATCCCTAGTATTATCTCTGTCCTGAACTAAATTTCACTCCCCTGCATGTCTCCTTCCCCAGTGATTTCAGGTCCTACACTTACTGTGCATTCCCATCCCTCTCCCGTGACTTGTCTCCAGTGTCTTATATGCAATTAGCTGGGCTTTCACATGTCTGGCCTTTCCCCTGATCCTATTTAAAGTGACAGTTATTTATCTTCATTTGTGCAAAAGCAGTATTTTTGAGTTCCCATTAGAAAGAGATAATGGTGGAGGGAAGAAATAGTTTCAGAGAGGAGCAGCCAGCTCTGCAGTCAGCTCCAGGCTGCCACTCTGGGTGTTACAGTGATATACAGCAGGGAGGAGGACGGATCGAGTGCCCTCACAGTGACACTGAGGGACCAGGCTGGTCCCTGGGACACACCATAGCTAATGGCTACTGCCACTAGCAGCAGCCTGTACCTGCCTACCCTCAGGGAGTGAGGGTATGTGTGGACCACCGTCATTCTGCTGGTGACATCCCCACAAACACTTAGGACACGCTGAACTCCCCTTTGACTCCACAAAAGCTATGACAGATCATGTTTGATGTGAACTGGAGTGACGCAGTAGTGACAGTTCTATAGCTACATAAAGATAAAGAGAAATCACTGCAGTACAGGGAACTGGACCACGGAGATGCAGGTTCAGGTCTTAACTCAGCTGCAGCTTCTTGTGTAATTCTGGAAGTTTCCTTACTTTTTGTTYGTTTGCTTGTAACTGGAAACACATGGTTTTGGGAAGTCAATTTATACTGAGTTGGGACAGAAGAAAGAGATGGGCAACAGTGCAAGAGTTCCCCTCAGATGCATATAACCTTGTCCCAGGGTCAGCGCAACCACAGAAAACTTGTATGAGAGCACACAGCAGTTACGAATCTGCCCGTCTTTCTCTGATAATAATTATTATAAAAACAGTGATCGCTCTGCTTGCATTTTGCCAAATTAATAAAAGCTTTATATATTTTTTTTATTTGCTGATTCACACTCAGTAAAGATAATTAGTGAGCACCTCTATTAGCAATATAGAAGCCCTCCTGTGTAAGCCCCTTTCATGTGACTTGTCCCATTAGCCTTTTTTCATGGCTTTTATTTGCTACTAAAGGAATAGCACATGTGAAGTGATGTTTGGGATTTAGAGTATTTTAACAGCCACCTGCTATGTGATAACTTTTTAAAACTAATTCTGAGAAAATCAGAGTGCATGAAACTGAATCGTAAAGATTCTGACTACAGACAGGCTAATCCTCTTCAAAGGCAGAGCTACTGATAGATTAACTCATTAGACTAGACACACACAGTTCAGAAAAAGAAGCTGTGGTCACATCCCTGGGCAGGCTTTCACACGATGATTTAAAAAATCTGCCTCAACTAGACTAGAACTGCCATGGCAGGCTGGAAATGCTCTCCTCAGAGTCAGCCTTGTTACTTAAAATACAGCTATGCGGTCAAACTGCAGAAGTAAACATAACTAAAATTGTAAAGTTAAGAGCTCAAAAGTTAGGAAATACCAGACTAAGTTGCCTTTTCTGAATCATCGCTCTTCCCCTCCTTCCTTGTCTTACGGCCAGTGCATACAATGCAAAACTATTCGGTGTTTTGTAGTTGCCTCATTTTTTACCGCATGACCTCAGGCCTTCATTGAAAAATGTCCAATACAAAGGAAAAAGAAAAAAAAAGCACCCTGGTGGATTATTCTATGACACTCAACATTTACTTCAAATACATCACAAATGACTATTTTTAGAATACCTGTAAAGTGAGACATTTATGTAGATCTCATTTCCTATTTGGAGATTGAAGGAATTAAGACCGAAAGTGTCTCTGAAATACAAATGCTGTGAGACACTTCAGAGTGAGTTTTAAACTTCCTTTTATGTCACGCTTCATATATTTGAGACTATGCTTCCACAGTGTCCAGTTACAGCTGTTTGTCCTCAGCACACCTGCGAACTAACTGGGAACACCTAAAACTAAGTATCAGTAGAAGATACTTTGAATGATTTCRAACTATAACATCAGAACTTTAGGACACGAAGGAGGGATACAGTTAAATTTTAAGTGCAAAGCTGAACTGTCAAATACGACATTTTTGTTTTCATTTAGTATGTGTGTTCTACTCGTTGCTTAGGTAAGTCAGGAGCGCTCCAGATGAAATCCCCCTCTAGTATGCTGTGCAATCTGAGCCTTAGCTTTGGGGTAAATGAGGCATGGACAGAAAATGTACAAAACAGGGCATGATAATAATTGTTTTATAATGCAGTCATAAGAAATTCAAATTATGTTGTACAGACAGCCTTGACTTTGGTACTTCTGACTTTGCAAACACAGTAACATTTTAACTGTCTGATGTCTTTGTGGTATTTTACTCTAAATTGAAAAAAGACCCCCAAACCAAAAAGAAAATCCAGTATATGACATCCTAATTGCATTTATGAGTGATTAGCAGAGCTGCAACTGTTAGCTTTGGCATATGTAGCTGATTCTTAATTAAAACCATAAATGGCAAATAGCAATCTAGTTTCATTATGAGGTGGGCCTGGAGCAGCGGAGTATGGGGCACTGTGACAAAAGGCTTCACAAATATTTCCTGACAATGAAGAAGATCAAGCTTGCAGCTCTGTGGGGAAGCCTGCTCCCTTGTGAGCACATGCACCTGCCTGTTCTCTCCAAACCTATGTTTCTTAGGGACAGCTATTGTCCTGTCCATAACTCTATCACTATTTCCCTTCTCGAATGTCATGCTCATCATCCTGTTGTTCCCTCTCTTTGCACCTAACTCCTGATCCCATGAACAAACCATCCAACTAAGCAAATTCAGCTTTCAACTTTCTGACTGGACCTCCTGCTTCAACAAATCTCAGTTCCTCCCCTGCTGGTCCCCCACACAGTCCGTCTCTATTGCTCCTCCGTCACTGTTTTCCATTTGCCCACGTTCCTTATTCTCCTTCCCATCTATCTACATCCCTATTTTTGTCTTATCTTTTTGTGATACTCCCCAGAAATTTGTTTTAGTACTAGTTTTCTTCACATACCCAGACTTCTCCCCATCTACTGTCTTCATCTTTCCCTAACGTTTTTTCTTAGTTTTCATCTCTTCAGCCAGTTTCTGCCAGTTTCCCATCCAAGCTAGCCCCTCCCTGCCCCCAATCTCCTCTATTGCCATCTACCCAGTTTCATTTTCCTATCGAATCACATTTTGAAGGCAATCCTTATCATGCTAGTCATTTAACCTGTTTCTCCTCACCCCCAAATGAAGAAAAAAACAGGGCAAATTATAAGGGCTTACGTTGTTTCATCATGTCTTCCCAATTTTGTTCAGACCAAGCAACTTCTTAACAGATGTTAATCACACAGATTGTGTTCAGATCAAGCAACATCTTAATAAAAATGTTAGTGACATTGTTGGCCCAGAAATCTTGTGCACATGAAAAGTGAAAAATTTTCTACTGTCCCAGGATTGTCAGCTGTGAATTTTACTGCAAATCTTGTTTTAAAATAATGAAAAATGTTCTGACAAATTAAAATTCTGCATTCAATTTCCAATGCCTTCCTTTCGTCACCTGATGGCCACATTTCAGGTGATGACTTGTCATTGCTAGACATGCTTTGCAGAAGGTGGCTGTCACATTCCATTAGCCTTTCCAGATGAAGGGGAGATCATCCCCTTTGGTTTCGAGAAAGCTGAATTTGGGCAGCCACTTCGAAAGACATGACTCAGTCAGAGGGTACTGGGCAGCAGGGGACTGAAAAAGACAAAAATGGCTCAGCTGAGCAGAGGGAAGGAGATGTAGGGGAATACTAGAGAAAATTGAAAAGCCAAGGTAGTGTCAGGAGTTGCAGCAGGAGTGAAGTGAAAGCGGGTATACATTGTGGCAGATGGGAACAGAGTATCAGATAGGAGACTGAGGAAAAGGAAAGGAAAATAGGGAGTTAACCTGCTTTTTCAGTATCTAGTGCTACATCTGATAACAGACCTGTTAACCTGTTGGAAAACTTTGTCTCAGTGTACGTGACTCATGAGCACAAGCATTTGTAGACATCTGCTCTACAAATACGTTGAGTGGCATGTCCCTCGTTCACTTTTGCTGTTGTTTAGCCTTGATTCATTTCCCCAATGGCTGGTCCTAGCAGAGGATCTATCCACTCACTGCACAATTCTGCAAACRGAATGGCTGCTAAATGATAAGTGAGCCAACCTTGCAGAAAAGACTTCAGCTTTCTTGCTACAGCTGCCATTCTCTGCATCATCTTTAAAAAGTTCACCTAACTATTTCTGTTTGTGTATCAATTTGAAAATTTTTGTCTTAAGGAGTACCAGCTACCTGGCCAAGTGGTTACAAASAGACATCAGAATTCCTCACAGCGCCACACTATGTTTCCTTTTATTACTTTTGCATACTGAAAAAGTGCTGTTTGAAAGTACTTTTGTAGTGGTGATGCTGAAGTCTTGTGACATGGCCTTATAGTATAGTACAGCAATACTGCAATTACAAAACATTTTCCTTAAAATATATTCCACATGTTTAGTTTTTTCCCCCACAAACTAGCAGTGAGATTCTCTCCAAACAAAACCAGAAATTAACTTGCAAAGGCAAGGAGGCAATTTGCCTGCTCACAACTACATTGTCTTCTGCCAATATCAGAAAATAATCAAGAAAAACACTATAAGATATGCATTCAGTTTTAAAGCATGGAATGTTACAAATATGCCTGGGTTCTAGGAAACACATTTCTAGTRACTTACTTTCACTGGCTGAATAGTCCTGTGGATCGAGTATCCCTGATTCCTGCAGTGATCTAATACAGGAGTCCACCAGCTCCAGACCAGTGGTGAGCTCATCTTCTATATCCTTCTGACCATCTGTAATAAAATTAACAACATAAAAACGTAAAAGAAAGGCAAAAGGTAAAACCAGTTACAAGACAAAAGATAAAACCAGTTACATGTGACTAAGCATTCACAGCTGATGAAGGAATGGAGAACACACCAAGATCACATATTCAGAGGAGGCTGGCCATATTGAAAATTATGCCATCCTTTGAAAGCATGGCCTTGGATTAATAAAAGCAAAATGAGAAAGTTCAGGTCTAATCTTAAAAAAAGTTAGAGACATGTTTAGCAATGCCCCCTCTCAAAACTTAACGTTAGTCTCGGTGTTCTTTTTGTCAACCCTAACAACTTCTGCCAAATTTTGCCAGTTTTTAAGTAGGGTTTTCACACAGTAGCAAAGAAAAAAAAAAAAAAAAAAAAAAAAGTTGTTTTCCCCTCCATCTTCTTTAGGAAATATGATTATTCTGGGAGAGAATATATGTAATACATATATATAGATAAGTACATTACCTTGTGTTTGCCAGTGAAACTGCTCTTCTGTTGAACTGAAAAGAGAAAAAAAGAAGTGTTAATTTTTTATTAAATGATTCAGTAGTGTGCCATCAATATTCAGATCTAAATCTATTCTGAAGGATCTGATTTAAGAATAAAGGAACTGACTTAAGAATAAATAACATACTTAAAATATATCAAGTATTATTTTACATTTTTTTTAATGAATGACTTGCACAGCATTCATTCAGCAGGAGGGAAGCATCTTCACTTCTTAATTAAGTAATTTAAAACGTACATCTAGAAACTGCCCTCTTAGTCTTGATATAGAAATTACACTATTTCAAAGCAAAAACATTAACATTTTGCAACTTTTTTTGATCCTTCTATTTGTCTGATTTTCCATTTTTATAGAGAAAGTTATAAATTGCTTTCTCAAGTGAACAGTAACATGTGATTTCTAAAACAAATTACGAGTATGATTCCTGGTTCTACTGATCATTATGTGCATTTTTATACTCTTCAAATGTGCAGCTAAGTTAATTCAATTGGCCTACACAAGAGAGTAAATTTAGATGTGTTTGTGCTTCTATGTACAAGCACTTAAGCAATGGAAGGTCTTAATTTTAAAATAATGAGCATGCACACTAGAGGATGGGTTAGGTAGGGTTTTTTCTATAAAATGAACAATATATTCAAATGAATGATAAAATGAATGATAAATTCAATTAGGCAATGAGTACACTTTCCTCCAAGGCATGATCTGTTTATGCTTCAATATAGGTCTTTCTCACATGCCAAGAATACAAAAAGGATTCAAGTTACTCAGTAATAATCGTTCTTTTGATAACAGTGAGCTGATTATTATAGTCATGATTAAAACATTTTTCTGTACATTTTTACAAGATGTTTATAGGGGAGAACAAAATCATCTGTTGCATCCATCGGTAAAAAAAAACAAAGACAGAAATTATTTTAACTTTTCAAACTATAAATTTATTTCTTTCTGATGTTGAGAATAAATGCTCTTTTTAATGAATAAATGGATTTTAAATCTTGAATTGTTTTCCCTTTCCCCAACAGATGCTGGATCTCTTACGAATATGTGAGTATAGCTCCTAGTATCTATGTTCTGAACAAGAATAATGTAAATGAAATTGAATGCTTCTTTTCGGAGGTCGCTTTTTACAGGAAAAGAACTTGGGTTAATTATTTATCAGATTTGATAGTGTTTAAAAAAAGAATAATTGCCTAATTTACATATAAATAGTTCTAAAAGGACAACTTTTAATTTCTAGCTGGCATCAAAAGTGTTAACCTGACAAATTCAAATCTATACCTCATCATCAATTTCCAATATCTACCATCTGTGGTTTATATTGACTCACTGTAGTGAGATTTCATAGATTAAGAAGCTAGCCCTTCGATGAGACACTCAGCTAAAAAGCTTGCATTCAAGTCCACTGAAGTTAATACTATTGAAGATAAACATAGCCAGAGTCCTCTGGCRAATAATAATGGCGAAGCGCTAAACTGGCAGAAATTACTTTAATTTAAACTACCTTTTCAAATGGAGCCCTAGTGGGTGGTGACTAGGGACAGTGGCTCTTTTTGAAATATTCCTTTTTCCAGTCTGAAATTCCTTTTGCCTGATTTTCAAAATCACTAAACAACTGCAGGTTCAGCTGACACACTGGGATTTGAGAGTGATCTTCCTTTTTGGAATTTGCATCATCCTTAAGAAGCAATGTATTACTTCCCACTATACAGTCCCTCTTCCAGTATCGATTTCTACGTGATAGATACCACCTCAAAAGACAGAAAAAAATGTAGTATCTCAGGTGGCATTCTTGCTGGCAGAATGCATTACTAAATGTTGCTGGCAAGAACACACTGATATAAAAGACTGTGCCACCTCATCCAAATCAAGAAGTCTGTGCATAAGGAGTGAATTATCATTTCCAGGAATTCCAGCTTAGCCCTTTTTAAGCAGTAAATTTGTATAAAAGGTAGAAGTTTGTTATTGGCATAGTGCAGACAGTATTAAATGAATCACTAGTGGCTGATTAGTAGTGATCCCTAATATCACTAGTCTGACTTCCATAGAAACCTTTTAATGTATTCACCTTAAGAAATCTTAGATGGGAAGGTCTAAAAAAGGATTGCAATAAATTTTGACTATATTTTGGCTTTTCCAGTTTTAGTCAGGCTTGTCCTCACAACTACTGTAATGGTCTTTTAATAAATACTTTAACTTTTATAGTCAATGTAACAGATTCACCATCAAAATTTTTATCCTAATGCTACCTTCTTATGCAACATATGAAATATGGAACAGGCTGCCCATGGAAGTAGTTGAGTCGCCATCCCTGGAGGTCTTTAAAAGACGTGTTGACGTGGCGCTTAGGGACATGGTTTAGTGGTGGACTTGGCAGTGTTAGGTTTGTGGTTGGACTCGATGATCTTAAGGGTCTTTTCCAACCTAAATGATTCTATGATTCTATATTAAAAGTGTATTTGCTCCTACAAGGATATCAATATTCTGGTATGAAGAGAGTGCTGTTTTCCCTAGTTAAATTCATGCTCGTTAGCTTTTGAACAGTCCAATATAGTTGCACATTACAGTTGCCATTTCTTGGTTACAAATCGATGCTTCAGTCTTGCAGACAAACACGTAAAGGGTTTCCCTAGAAAAATCTTAGTAGAATTTGGCATAATTTAAATTTAGATACCCTGCTTTTTTGGTTTTGGTTTTTTTTTTTTTTTTTTTAATCTTAACCTTTTTTTAAAAAAATGAGCTTTTCCTGCTTTTGGCCTGAAAAGGCTTCCTGACTGAAGCAACCTGACGTGTCTGTGCAGGGAGCCCTTAGGCTGTCACACAACTCTGCCAAATGTGCAAATGTGCTTGAGTGAATAAAAGTGCCTTTTTTTTTTGTGCTTTTCTTTTAGGTGTTTTCCAGCTTCACAAGAGATCAGTACAATTGACTGTACACTCACGTCAAATACATGAAAAGACAAAAAAAATAATTAACAGAAGTATTTCCCCTAATAAATTTTTCAGCATGTTAAGCAAAATAAAGCTTTCTGCTTTATAGTTTTTCTAAAGAAAAGGTTTTAAATTCATTATCAACCACTTTTCTGCATATTCCCATGCCTCATTATATAAGTTTGCAAACTCTACCAACTTCGACTGAGGAAGTTGAGCAATAAAATACTTTACTGAGAAGTTCTGAACTATGGAAACCTGCACCAAACTTACAGTTTGAGGAGGGAGATTTTAACCAGAATTACGTTAGTATAGTATTAGAAAATAGTAGCATAAAATATTAATGAGCTGAGAACTCAGGCAGGTATAATTATTACCTCCCTTAACCCAAAACCAGAAGAATAATTATGATTTATTTGCTGTATTCTTCTCTCATTATTGGTAGTCATTGCATCCTATAACTACTTCAAATGTTCTAGTACAAATAAGACAACCGTTCTACTTAATTCTATTCGAGTGATATAAAGAATCCTGTGTCACCATTCAACTATACAAAACTTTGATTCTTCTACATCTACTTATATTGTCTTTGGAAAATAGGATTTATTGAAGGAAAATCCCAGGGAAGCAGAATAACAAGAATGAGAAGGTAATGCTAAAAAACCCAAACAAACAAAAAACCCCAAAGAAACAAAAAAAGAATAGTTAGTTAGTTCTGGATGTTCATCTTGAAGCTAATGAACCTATCTTCTGTAAGGATGCACTACACTGTGCCTAAAACTTTACCTTTAATAACCACCTATGCAAGGAAATATTCCAGTAGAAGTTGTTTTGCCTCCCTAGGCAAGAATGAGCAAAGTAAATATCCACAGAGTGGTCAGCTTGATTCCAGCTGAACTCACATGTTCCCATTTATGCACGCATGTAATAAAAACACTGAAGTAGCGAGAAACGTTCTATGCGTGACCTCGCATGCTAGGAGGACGACAGGCAAATGAGCATAGCATGCGGCAGGGAGCTCGTTTTGGGGGACATCACATGAACAGAGCACTCGGGGAGCTCCACCTGTCTCTGCACAGCATGGAAAGATCAGAAGCACAAAGCATTGCAAAAATGCAGAGTTTCTATGGTCAGCAAAGGATGTCTGACTATTACCAGCAATCTGTTTACATCAAGTTTATCCCTTTTCGGGCATGGATAGAAAAATCCCAGTCTGAGCTACAGTATGTCTACAAACAAGCAACAAATCGGGCCTTTGGGAGCCTTCATTTTTTTTTTCCTGTATCTCAAGTAAAGCTAAACAAGAAGTGGGTGTCCTCTTCAAGATGGACTTGATAGGAACCCAGCATGACAAGATGGGCTCTGCGGAGACAACGGTACCATCCCACAACAGCCAGCATCAGCAGAACAAGGTGAGCTACGTATGACCATCAGACACGTCTCCCCACAATTTATGGGAGTCAAAAGCAGTTTTGGTGGCGTATAAGTGAATGCTCAGTGACACCAAAATACTGCTTTCCTGGACCATGCTCACGAGCCACATTTCTATAAAATTAACCAGAACCCTCATGGGAGGTAACCCAGAGGTGGGGAAGGCTGTTGAGCACTTTGGCAGAAGAAAACCTGTCTGAGACATCCTCAGACAGCATTGCCACAGGGCTTGTACAAACACCCAAGGATTCGCTTTCAAAGCAGGTGCCGGGGAGCAGCAAGGGCACCTTGGACTCAGCTGAACTCCTAGAAGTTGGGAGTGTGCCCGTGGCCCTGGCAGCAGGGATAACGGTGGGGCAAAGGCAACCTACATCAACCCCCCAGCCCAACACACACATTTTGCACGCTACCTGGTCACAGCAGTACTTTCAGAATCGCTTGGGTTTAGTTTTAGACATTACATGGCCTAATGTGAGACCTGACTCCCTTCAGATGAATGCCTCTTGATAGCTTCTGAACCATCCAGTGCAAAAAGGAGGTTCACTGCACTGTACACACTTCTCCTAGCATAGTATTTATTATGCAGCCCACGGAAATTCGTTTTTCTTACCCTGTGCRCCAACATACATCAGTGCACATGCACATCGGGCCATATGATTTGGTTATTCAAGTCCTGTGCCTTACTGCTCCTCGCAAGAACACCATAGCAAAGAAACTCAGTTCTGTCTGGGAAGGGATGTAGGTCTTCTTTCATTCCCTCTTTCTGGCACACCTCTTGATTTATCACGGAGCCTGCATACAGGCTGCCAGGGCAAACTCACACTTTTGTATTCCTTTAATTATCCAAGAAATGTTTGTGTGCCTCTTCGTTGTGTGAAGTCATTCAGTTTACAGTTGTCACTCATTTTTGGAGAAAGTGCTATAGCTATCTGCTACACAAAAATATTTCTTTTTATTGTTTTCTAAAACAATTCATGTAATTATATCTAACACTACTATAGAACAGCTATGAAAGGATTTTTACAAGGAGTTGTATCAGCACATGATCTTTTCAATTACTTCTGCAATGAAGCCACACAAACATCACTGTATATAATTACAGGCAGATACTGTCTCACTGATTATTAAATTGCTATTCTGGTTGTAGAAGGTGGAAGAAAAAAGATTCAGAAGCATTTCGCAAAAAGCAAGGAGGTTGAGAAACTAATATTCCATCTAAAGCAAAGGAGAAGCAGATTTTAAATCAGCAGTACACTTCAGGTTATCTGCAAAATAGTAAACAATCTTTAGTATCAACTATCTGGAGAAAAAAAGAAACAAACCACCTAAGAATAAATTTTACATGAAATAACCCTGTGAAAAAGTACCAATCCATCRATAAATTACCATAGAAAAGATCAACCCCCAAGTGCAGTTTTTTTTGTTGCCCAGTTTAAAATTACGTCAAAATCTCTGACTTCGGTAGTCACCTCTATAGATGCGACACAGTAACCTCTCTCAAATATATAATCACACTCTATTAGTCAGCTGTGGTAACAACTTGGCTACCATATCAAGAAGTCCTGATGTTCCAACAAACCTAATCCAATCCCCTACAATGATCTTGGAAAATGTAAAAAAAACCCAACAAACCAAAACAAAGAAACAAGACCCCCCACAAATCCACACATATTTTACTGATGGCTGCTCTTTTGTACCCTGTGAATTTTAAACTGACTTTTTAAATTATTGCAAAGTTGTTCTTAGCTGTAGATGCCAGAAAACTATTCAGGTGGTCAATTCCCACCTTTATTAGAAAGGCCTTGCTACAAGTTCCTACAGGGAAAGAGAATTGTCTTTTTTTTTTTTCCCAGACAAATTACTGTTATTCCCTAGGTTTTACAAAATCAATAGCAGAACTTTGTGGCTGTGCTATGAATGTTTTGTACTTCTTTCCAATGATGCAGGGAAATATTTGCAGCCAAATTTTCAAAAAGGTCCCAAGATCAATGGTTTCCTCTGCATTTAATACTTGCAGAAGTTTGCGGACATGATYTTCCTTTAAAAGCAACTTTTTAACAGTTCCGGTCCTATTTATATCCAATTTTCCTATACTGATTGTGCTTAATAATAACTGTTCTATTTCTTCTTATTTAAATGTGATTTCAAGTTCAGTGTGCTACACTGCTAAGAGCACTATTTAAGTACAGAGCATGCACAGAAAGCCAGCAGCAGTCTTGTATTCCACACAGTGCGCTGCTTAGGTGCTTGCAAAGCGGGCAGCAAAGGCTGCTATTTAACGGAGAGAGCATAATACAGTCTGTTTCCCTGTAGTTTTTGACCATCGCTCCTGAAATGGTCAACAAGAGTATCAATTATTGTAATTTTTTTTTTTTTTGACTGAATTCATTTCACACATACCAACCCCCCAAAAACATTTACTGAAGTTTTGATTGAACTTAGCCACCTAGAAACAAAACACTTGCTACTTAGCTTGCAATACCAGCCCGTTTCCTTTAGTTTCAGTTCTGCAGATAGTTACTGGTGTGACAGTGAAGACAGAGAATCCTTTCACAGTGGAAGCCTGCAAAGCTCTACTATTCCAAGGAAAAGAATTTGCAGGGCAACACATGCGAATACTTGTTATATTTTATTTAACTTTAAACTTGGAAGCAATGACAGCATTAGGGAAACAAGTATTATATGATTGCTCTATGCTCGCTCTTCCCTTGGTGTCCGTTTCTGGCCCCTATGTATCCCAGACAGGATACTGGGCTAGATAGACCCTAACACTGAATCAATACAACCATTCTTTTCTTCTTATTTAGAGAAGCTAAAATCAAATCAAATTACTCCATTTTGTTATTTTCCTTTATTAATTAAGAAAAAGGATGATGGTTTACAAAAAGAAGGAATTAGCTCAGGGCTGGGTTTCTGCTAAGGTAATAATGTTAGTTGTTCCTGTTTGCTTCAAAGCTATTTTTATTTGAGAAAGGAGCTTACTCCAAACCTGAACTACCTCAACAGGAGCACTTTTAGAATAGAATAGAATAGAATAGAATAGAATAGAATAGAATAGAATAGACTATTTCAGTTGGAAGGGGCCTACAACGATCATCTAGTCCAACGGCCTGACCACTTCAGGGCTGGCCAAAAGTTAAAGCATGTTGTTAAGGGCATTGTCCAAACGCCTCTTAAACACCGACAGGCTTGGGGCATCGACCACCTCTCTAGGAAGCCTGTTCCAGTGTTTGACCACCCTCTTGGTAAAGAAATGCTTCCTAATGTCCAGTCTGAACCTCCCCCAGCGCAGCTTTGAACCATTCCCACGCGTCCTATCACTGGATCCCAGGGAGAAGAGATCAGCACCTCCCTCTCCTCTTCCCCTCCTCAGGAAGCTGCAGAGAGCAATGAGGTCGCCCCTCAGCCTCCTTTAAATTTTAAATTTTGCTGCTTCTCCACAGCGTAGCAGTTTAGATAGTAGTGTACTATCATATTTCTTCAGCTCCAGTGGTGATATCTCGATCTGATCCAAACCAAACAAGCATCTAAAATAATATTTGGAARGAACTTAAGTACTGAAGAAATAAATCAGAAATTGCAAATTAGAGAAATGCAATAGTGGAGAGGTAGAGTCATCTCTGCCTTGAGGCAACTGAGCAGTTTGGTGCCTAAATCACAACGCAGCCTATCAATACCCGTAAAACTGTATTCTTCAAGCATGCCTTATAGACAGCATTGCACAGAAAATATGTTAATGGTTGTCATACTTTAAAGAAAACAACACAACGCCCTGATAAAATGAGGTATAGTTTCTTCTTTCCTTCTTCCCTTTTACTCCAACAGTTCAGTTATTAAAGCACTTGTGCACAATGTGATAGAACTAGATATAATCCTGTTTTATTCACTTGTGAAAAATCAAAGCAATATCTAAGTTGAGTGTAACCATCCATTATAAAAGACGCCACCACAGCTACCTTCTTTTTGCACCAAGTTTTGAAAAATGGCTTCAGAGAAAGGGTGCAAGACAGTAATACCCTCAAGAAGAAAGACAGTTTCCCAGTGGAGCAGAAAAAGGTACTGAAGATCCAGAGATGAGACTGAATTTTGTGTAAGGTACCTTAAACATCCTGCCCAACATTTTGACATTGGTTAAGAAATATTAATTTTGAGTGAATTGAGATCGATTCTGTTCTGAGGCACATAGTTCCCTATGCATTGTATGAGCACTATAGGAACTCAGCCCAAACCATGGATGCACGGGGACAATCACCTAAAAATAAGCATTACAACACACTTTTTCACTACCTTTTTTGTTCTGGTCTTTGGTACCAGAACATTAATTTCTAAAGAAATATGGTGCAATATAAATAAAAATCCTTTAAGGAAACCCACTTCTGATACTGCAATATTTCTTCCTGGGATAGCTAACTGCTAGAGCAGGTAAAACCCCACTAGTAACATGAAGCTCCTCATCTTCTCTTTACAGACAAACTGCACAAGGATACCCCTTCTGCACAAGACTTAATCCTCAACATGCAGATCAAGCCGAGCCCCTCATGCTGACCATTGTTTTAGGTAAATTATTTTAAGTATGACCACACTTTTATATGACTATTTCAGCTACAATATTTGTTCTGTGTTGTCCTTGATAACTAATAAGAAAGTGATTTTCTCTAGGTTTTGAGGGATGATTCATTTCGAGTTCAGCACTTCCTTAGGGAAATGATGCAGACGGAAGCCAGACAGCTCTACCTTGAAGAAAGTGCATTCCACGCAGGAAACTCCCAACACACACATAGCCTGTCACTGTGTGAAATCGCACATCACAGCCCTTCCCAGTTCCTTTCCCCTACAGCCTCTTCACATTAGCTTCACTCAGCTGCTTCCAAGAAACCCCTTCAAGGCTCTTCACCTTCGCCTCTTTCCATGCAAACAACTCTCCTTTTCTTTCCATTCCTTCTCCCCTCCTACAGAAGACAACACAGAGCCAGGATGTTTCTTCTTTTTACTTAGCTGATGATTTTGCTATTCCCTTTCCTGCAGCTTATGCCTGTTTGGGCCAGGAGCAAATCCTACTGGGCCGACATAGTGGCGGGAAGTCCCCTGTAACTAACAAAGAATACTCTTAATGTTAATATAGGGTCTGAATTTTGACATTGATCAGACTGCATGTCATCTCTACCTTACATGTTGTCTTTTATTCCTGTATTCTCCACCAGATGTGTGGACATTAAACATTGCCATGAAACAGAAGATTCTGCAGGGAGCAGGAAAGATTTCGTTGATCCTTTTTAAGGGAAGATTAAGTAAACGATTTGAGGTGTACATTTAAAAAGCCAAGTTTAATAGATGTGGTGAACAAATTATTTTCTGTTGAGATGAAGGAGGAACAATCATAGAATAATTTAGGTTGGAATGACCTCTGGGCATCATTTGGTCCAGTCCCCAGTTAAAGCTGGGCTAACCTCGAAGTACTGTCCTGGACATAATGTTGTAGCAAGGCATGCGGGAGACTCCTTCAGTATTTTGCTGTTCAGAATTTGTTTAGTTAATTCTCATTTTTTAAGAGAGAAAATAAAAACTGATAAAAGATAAAGTTAGAAGAGTTTGGTGAGCTTAGATGAGACAACTGAAGTCTGAGAAGGGAGCACAACTGGCTTTTATAATGTAGCRAGGCTAAACGACAGGAGAAAAATAATCAGAGGAAGCATACAGGTGGGACAAGAACAAACAGGTTCAAACTAGTCATTGAAATTTTTGCTGGAAATTTTAAAAAGGTACTAAAACAACACGGAAGCAGCCATCCCCATCCAGTTTGAGTTGAGGCGGCGAAACCATACCTGCTCTTAGAAGGCTGTTTGATAAGTTTATTAGAAAGAGCTGATGTTAGTTTCAGCTTCAAGGAACTAGACTACATCCCAGGATGGCCCCTCCAGTTCTGTATTTGAAATAATCTTAATCTGTGATGCTGGCAATTTGGTGATTGTTACATAAAGTAGTACACACACAACTGCTAAATTAATACCTCGTACCACCAGAAACACTGAGCGATGGAGAAACTCAGTTGTTCTACAAGCAGGCAGTACCAAGAATCACATATGCAAGAAATGATGAGTTTTAAATTTACATTTCAATGMATGAATGTAAAGGCAGCAGAGAACTACTTTCTAAGCTAAAATGTTGGATGAATGTAAAGGTAATTTGGCCTATTAGGTGGGTGATAAGTAGCTGGATCAACCCCTGAACAATTGCTATTGATTTATGATTTTAACTATGGGAGTGAAAATTCTTATTTGTAAACTGTCTGTTTGTATACAAAGTTGACAAATTATCCAAGTAACTAAAATGGCACATGGTAATAACAGCTATTTAGCTATATGGATAACCTTTAATCACACATTCATTACTGAAAATGACTAAAATTATATTAATGCAAGCTGACAAAAAATAAATGTAACCTTTAGACAGATTTGGAACTTTGCTGTAAGCACACAGCCTTTTTATTCTGGCTTTTTCCACCACTAAGGCTCAGAGGGGAAAATGAGAATCAGTTCCCTAAGAAAATAATATTTGTTCCATTATTCATTGCCTACCAGTGACTAAAGAAATACAACACAGGAGACACTATGCATGTAAAACCAGACTCATAAGTCAGACATTTGGTAAAGACAGATGTAAGAAATACATTATAATTCTATTTTTAAAAATAGTATGTAGGCATTAAAAAGAATATTCCTAAAGAGTAAAAAGATATCTTTGTAGAAGCTTGAAGAAAATGATCTTCCAGATATCATACTAGTAATACTGAGAGCAATAATATTTTCAATCATCTTTATTCTTAGCAGAATATTACAATACAAAATGTTGTGAAAGTTACTTGACAACAAAAACAATCCTTTAAAATTTTGTTTTGTTAACAAAAGGATGAAATCACCTTCCTACTTAAAGATACTCTACATCCAGAACATGAAGTTTCACAAGATAGTTAAATATTGAATCTTTTCATCTTGGTATATGTACATAATCTACACGTTTCAATACTGAGTTAACACTTTGCAAGAGAACTTTGGCAATGCGATTTCCTAATCCTGTGTGCACCAATTTGTACTTCAAGGTCTGCCAGCCAGGTAAACCATGACGGGCTGCACTAGTAGTAAGAGTTAGACTGAAAATCAGATCAAATCAAAAGACAAGTGCTCAGTCGATCTTGGAAGTTCTACTCATGACTTCTTTCTTCTGATTGGCTTTTCCATAACTTATCTATTGCTCACTGTCTGCATATCGAAACAAGTACCAAATTCCTTGTCTGCACCTATTAGCATGCAGCTGATTTTGCTACAGCTGAATGGCAGATTTGTTTCCTAAACCGTGTTGTACTTCGGCTCTCTCACTCCTGTTTTGGGCAATCCCACTAATACCCATGAAAAACAAAAGCATACCCCTGAACTTCCGTATTATCATTCCTTTAAGCTGTCAAAAAGACCATCTTTCTCTCCACAAATTGGGGAGACCAAAGTGGAGAGTAAATTGGACCAGTAGTGAAAGCTACTTGTTACTTAATTATCGCAAAATTTTCCGATGCAAATCTGGCCCTAATATACTAGTGAAGTGACTTCACAAATACTACAGGCTCTCATGTTGCATTCAAAAAAAATACAGGAGGCTTAGCTACATGCTTTTATCACTTGTAAAAATTTAAGAGACCAGTTAGTCTATCACTTATGGTAGCACTGAGGTCATATCTCAGAACCTCTCAATGGAAGAATTCAACTGCTGAGATGGCTTGCTTGATAAAACCAAATTCTACCGATAGCAGTCCTCAAAGCATTTCAAATTAGAAAAGTTGTAACACTTTAAAGTGTTAAGATAGGGCACTGATCTTCATTCTGCTCAAGGGGCCATCTAGTACTTTCTGGAAAGTCTGTATAATTATGCAGAAAAACGTTAAACTGTATTAGGTTAAATAAAAGCACTAATTTTCTCTGCTGACTCTGCTGAAAAAGCAGACAAGGGAAATGAAACACAGATCTCAAGTAACTAGCTGAGCTTTACATTGGCAGATACAATTTTTTAAAAGCCCTTTGTTTTGGTGAAAAGGTTCCTGAACCATAGGAAAATTAAGTTCTTGGCCACCTATGCAAATCCCTCTCTAGGATGCCTCAACATCACTTGTTCAAAACAATTCATTAAAATTCTTTCTTCCCCATGGCTGGTAGATCCAGAATCCAGTTAGTTTTCACTACAGCTCATGCCACCAAGTAATACTTTTCCCTCCATGCCCATCCTAATCACATGTTCCATCATCAGAAATTTACATATACATAAAATAAAAGTTACCAGCTTTGCATTTATTTTAGCTTTCTTTTCTCTAATTACACTAAATTAAATTTTGAGGGGTTCTCAACTGAGTTATCCCATCATTTCGCTAACTCTGCAACTTCTTTCTCTTTAAATATCTTAATCTAGGTTTAAAAGCTGATTGTAAAATTGAGAATTTTATATTACTTGTTCAGTGTATCTCGGAAATAGTCCAATCAAAAAGCTAAATCTGTTTTCACTGGCAAAACAGAGCTAATATGGAAAGAGAGGAGACTGATTTATTTTTTTTTCTCCCTGAATATGAATCACATAAAATCTGTTCTGGACKCGACAAAATTAATTTCTCACAGTATAGAAATGCTAAAGCTCATAGTTGAAAACAATTAAGAAAGCAAAGTGTTTTGTGGCCATTTTGAGGAAGAACAGTATTTGCAAGTTAGCTTAAGGGCAGTCAGTGTCAAAAGCAGAGACAGACTTTTACGCCCAATCATCTAGTTCAAACCCCTGCTCAAAGCAGGGTTGACGAGCGCTGGTTGGGAGGTATTACCAGTCTTCAATTGTTAAAAATTGTGTCCAGATCTTAATGTTTTTCCATTTTAAAGAATATAATGAGTAAGGAAAAAGTCTATAAAGAAAACATGAAAAGACCCACTGATAAAGAAAATTTTAAGAATCTCTAGTGGTCAAACAATTTCAACAATTTTTTGTGTCAAACAATATAGTTCAACACAAAACTGTACAGGACAACTGTATAGTTTTGACTGCAATACAGGACAACTTTGCAGTTAGGATGGGACTGGAATAAAAGCGATCTATATGGCACCAAAAATTATATCTGGCCTGTTTTCAATAAGAAAGATGTTCTACTGAGGGATTATGGTAAGGAGAATTCAAAGAATACAGTATACTCTACATCCCATGATGAACTATATAATCTCCAGTCCAAAACTGAAATAACTATGATAATCACAGATTTTATTAATCTGTCAAGCTGGGGATGGCACTTTCAAAACAGACATTACAAAGTATTGTACCTATTTAAGAAAGGGGGAAAGAAACTAAACCAACCACAACTCAAGCCTAGGCTGACTTCTAAAGTTAAAAATTCGCTAATAATTCAAATGGTAATGGTCAACAGGAAAAGAAATAAATGCACTTGATTTTATTAAGGTTTCACACAGCACATAAGATGGTAAATTTCTCTCAAAGAGTAAAAAAAGGAAATGCAGATCTAATATATCTAGAATTCCATCAGGCATTTAACCCATTATCAGATGACATTGTGAAGTTAATAGTTTAAAAAATAAAGTGGGAAACAGTACAAGATTTGAACAGCAGGCATAAAAAAGGCCAGACGAGACAACCAGTGGTGTTAAACTGAAGCTGAGTGAGAGGGAAATGACTCAGAATTACTCAAAAATCAGTCTTGGGGGAATACAGTTTTCCACAGGAGTGTGTAAGACAAATTCAGCAAGATCAGTACCTGAAATGTATTAAAGCAATCTTCTGTTATCAGATAAGACTGGACTTTTTGTTCCTTACGTTAATTCCAGCCTCATCTTACCATGACTTGGATTTAATTTTTTCAGGAAACTAAGACTGAAAATTGTCTTCCTTCTCTTGGACAAGTACCTTTTTTTTTTTTTTTTCCATAATGAAAAAAGAGGAAATGGTTTTTGAACAGGTTGTTGAAAGAAAGCATGAATTCTGAAAATACTTTATGGTCATCTATAAAATAGAACTTATAATAGCAATACAACTTCTGTTACTCTACTCCAAAATGTACTGCCAATAATATGGATAGTCAAATGGAGAGACATTAGTAAACTAAGGTTTACTATAATTACCACTACGTGCATAAAACAGTAAGTTAAAACATGATTCYAGTATATTTATTAAATTTTTATTCAACATGGAAACATTGTCTGTAATTGAAAGAGAAAAAAAGCATAGGACAGCAAAGAATAGACACAAAGCTATATTAGAAGCATAGCTATTTGTTTCCATAAGCACCATAGTATATGCACATGTTCCATCTGCATGTTGCAGCATATTTTCATCTTCCAAGATGACAAATACAAGTTAGTTTTAATTCCAGATTTCAGGCTTCAAGGAAAATAAATGCCTCTAGTCTTGGAGAAAGCAGCTCTTCATCTATGCATATATATACATGTATACATACGTATAGCATAGACATAGCATTGACACATTTGAGTACTTGAGAATCATATATCTGTATGAATCTGTATATTAAATCTAATGTTATATTTTTTTTAAGAGCCTGAAACAAAATTTGGCAATTATAAACATTCAAATGATTCCCTAACATACTTATTTACAAAAGTCAACATATTAATTATCATGATGTCAATATCTTGTAGCTATTTATAAAGACTTGTATCTAAAAATAAATACTATTAGGCAAATTGCATGTGAAGTTTAGGTGATGCACACTAATAGTGGATAAAAGTTTTCTGTCCTATTTTTCCTTAAGTCATTGTTTTCACCACTGACAGATTAAATTTGAAAACATGTTCTTCTGCAGCACCGTGAGCCCAAAACACCTTTAATGTTTCCACATTACAAGGAGAAACTGTCTCCTCAAGACTCACGTGCACTACAAAGTCTGCTTTACAATAGCAGAAGCGCTTTGAAGAATTAATGTATAATTAAAAAAAAAAAGTAGCCTGCACAAGAATAGAGGTACCGCTCCATGACAGACTGACTCCTCTGTGTGCCAGGTCAGTGCCAGGCAGCTGCAGTGCACAGAGCTGGAGACACTGACAAGAGATGACCTCAGCATGACCACCAGCACCCTCGCCTGCCTTGTCAACAGGGCAAGCTGACCYGGCACCGGGGGAATCCAGAAACACCCAAGCACATGAGTGAGCATATCATCAGTACTAGGGGAGAAGGATCAAGAAGGATTTCCCAGTAAATCTGCATGAGGAAAACTCTCCTACAGCAGATGGTGTTTGTAAAAATGGTGGCTTGACTGCCTAGTTCATTCCCGTCCACCCCAACCCAAAACAATAGGGTCTTCTGACGGAACTGCAATTTTGCTGCTAACTGCACCTGTACTAGAAGTGCTATCTTTCTGAAAACCTTTAACATGAGTTGTTTGGGGTTTTTTTACAATCTTTTTTGTTTCCTTTTTTTTAGAACTATTATCTCCTCCTCCCATCTTCTGCCTATTACGAAAAGCATTAACAGAACCTGTGACAAGACTGAGCACACTGGAATCCCAAACACTATTTATCCAGTGAATAAATATATTTATCTCAAACAACTCATGGATCCTTTCATTTCTTCCTAAGCAGTTCAGATTTTACTCAAGTCAGTAGGAGTTGAAGAAGGTAGATTACTATGCAAGTGAGGTTGCCCATAAAACATGACATTAAAAATGGTGATTTATTAAGTAACTTGATTCCAATATATGAAGCAGATATGTTTCGAGCATGTCAGTACTTACATTAGACACATAAATTTAACTTCCRTAAACTTAGAGACAATGCAGCTTGGAAAAAACAGGTGGCTCGTTCTGGCTTGTACAGTGTGCTCAGCATTACTGCTGGTGTCCTCCCAACCAGGACATCATGTGTAAGAAGCCTGGCTGCATTTAAAATCCAGTCTGAAGTTGCGTTTCAGACAGTAAAAAGAGAAGGAAAACGTAACCCCTATTTTTACTTCTAAACAGTGAAAATATAACCTGGAATCACTGGGACAGCAGAAGCAGCAGCCCATGATACCATCTTCTCAGGGTTGAACTCCATTTTCAGTAATGTATTTGAAAGGAAAGGATTGTTTCAATTTCCTCTTCAGCAGAGGGCAACAAGACATACGCGGCATCACCTGAAAAGCCACTGAAACTCGACAACAAGCCTACCTTCACTGCAATTCACTCTTTAGAGCTCTGACACAAGGTATGCATGTGACAGATAGGGCAACCTTTCTCACGGCTGCAGAAGAACAACCTGCCAAGAACAAATGGGGCATTATCTGAAGTGTAGGGCTGACAGAAGATGGCCTTCTTCCCCTTTTTCCTTCAAGCCCTCTGTAAGTTTATATTGGAGCAAAGAATAACCTAAGACTTCTGTAAAAAAAAAAAAAAAAAAAAAAATTCCTTGTCAGTCTATTACTTGCTACAGGGCACTTGACATAGTTACCGTGTGTGGCAAATTCAACTTCATGGGGGCTGCTGACCGCACACTTATTCTGTAGTTTTCACTTTCTTCCACAGGGCTCAAGCTTATCTGTTTACACAAATGAATTCCTGACATCTGCCCTATTATTTTATGAAAGCATTGACCACTTGAAAATGAGTCTGTAGAAAGCCATGCCCTACCGTGATGTGGATTACACCTGCCCTGAATTCACCCTTCTTTCTCTCCATATCCCCAATTGCCCCAATCCTGTTTTGCATCTTACCTGCCCCTGGCAGGAACCCCCCAGTTTCCACTGTCAGATTCCATATTGCTCCACTGCAGTGTACATTACCTGGGTCTGCATCTTAACTTACTGTATCAGAACAAAAGMAAAATCATACATTATGCAAACATCTTTCAAAAGAAAGATCTTTTTGCAGCATACGCTGTTACTTGTCATCTAACCACCTCTGTTTTATGTGGGAAAAGAGTGACTACATATCAGAGGGAATTAATTATGATATGGCTTTATTGCATGGCCTTGCTGACAGCATTTTGTAGAGATACATGGAAGTATGTGACTCATTTGGGTTTATACATATGCCTTGTACACAGTGAAGTAAGTTTGAATCAAACAAAGGCAGAACTATGGACAAGATCCATGAGAGCTATTTTGACACTCTCATAATGATGTGCTTCTGGGGAGTATGAAAATCAAACAAGTCACCACTGGGGAAATGAAGAGGCCCTGTTCTCCACCAGCAGCCCAGCAGAAAAAGTGTCATAGCTTCTCTGTGGCAGCATTTTGTCACAGCTCATAGAAGAGAGCCATGCCAGAGAACTGCAACAGCGGGCTTCTCCATCAGCAAAGCGGAGCCATCAGCCAAGGATGACCACAGCACAGATACTGCACTACTGCAAATACTTTTCTGAGCCTGTCACACTTAATTCAATGCATTTCCATTTCCTTCCTGTTCAGGGACTAACTGAATGTGGGTAAAATACTCTTCATGGGAGTGCCAAATAATGGTGCCTTCCTTACCAGTATGAACTCCTCTCAACTTCTCAGGCAAATACACTAGCAAGGGTCAGCACACCTTGTTGGTCCCACTCATGCCATATGTACCAGCAGCTAGTCTACTTGACAGCCATACTCTTTGGCTATGGAAGTCAAGGGCTACTAAACCTAACACAACACTATTTTCTCTACAAATGGGCCAAATCTATGTAGYAAGTTCTACACATACTTTCAGCAGGAAAAATACTTGAATAATTCTGTAAGACTAGAATACGGCCCAATCAGTAGCTAAGAGGGGTTTTTTGTTGGTTTTTTTTTTAAGTTTTGTTTCTGAAGCTACCATCACTCCACATATCACAGTGTGAATCATATTTAAAATTAATTTAACCTTACAAATATTCCAGTCATAAACATTTTTTTCTCTCTTTCTCTGACTTCCAGTTTTAAATTCTAGTCTACCATTTTATTMATTTCCAGCTTTATGGTTGTGAGTAATACTTTGATTTTTATAAAAATGGATTACTGGATCCACAGCTGTCAGTACAATTATGGCCAAAACCTTTGTAGCCTGAACCGAACTACAGAAACATTTAAATAGAGCCTACTTAAACGAATAACCAATAAATGAATATTCTTGACAAAAATAACATATCTCCAAGAAGATGGTTATTTAATAGGCTTTTATTGTCCATTAAGTGTGAACTCTGAAATTGTGAACTATTATGTATAGACATATGTAGGACACAGTTTAAGCACAGCAGCAGTAATTTCAAGATGTAAGTATTTCCTAAAATTTCTCTAAAGCAATGGATATAAAAACATTTAAACAGAATGAGCTACATACTTCACTTCAGAATCAAATACAGATACTAGTAAATTTAAGAGAGGTTATGTGTGTGAGGTAGAAGGGGCATATAGTGAAAACCAGAAACACATGCTAGAGGTTATTTCCTTTTCAGTGAGCCAGACCCAAAACTAATAAATTTGGTGCTCAAAATGAAGTCACAGTGAGGCCTTGCATCTGAAAATCCTACATTTATATATGTATTCATAACTAGTCTCACCTAAGTTTCCAAGTCCAATATCCTTTACATCCAAACTGCTGTTTTGGACCCCCTTGTCAGACTATAGGAAATTAAGAAGTGCTCTTCAGTTGGTTGTGTGCAGCACAACTATCCCCTAACATCTATCCCCTCTCTTCATCAATTCAAGGGAACGGCAGCTGGGTGAAAATACCACATGGATTAGTATCAGTGTGGAGATGAGCATTTTGACCATCATAATTTAATTATGTAGACGATAGGACAGAGTGCAGCCTCAGCAAGTTTACAGGTGATGCAAAATTGTGAGAAGTGTCTGAGAGACCAGAGGCTTGTGCTGCCATTCAGAGAGACCTCAATAGACTGAAGAAATGGGCTGACAGAAACCTCAAGAAGTTCAACAAGGAGTGTGCCATGTCCAACACTTGGGGAGGAACAACCCCATGCACCAGCACAGGCTGGGGTCTAACCAGCTAGAAAGCAGCTTTGCAGAGAAGGACCTGGGGGTCCTGTTGGATAATAGGCGGATCATAAACCAGCAGTGTGCCCTTGCAGTAAAAGGTGGCCAACAGCACCCTGGGCTGCGTTAGGAAAACCATTGCCAGTGAGCTGAGGGAGGCGATCCTTCCCCTCTGCTCAGCAGTGCTGAGGCCACACCTGGTGCACTGTGTCCAGTTCTGGGCTCCCCAGGACATAAGAGACATCAACATACTGGAGCGAGTCCAGTAAAGAGCCACAAAGATGACAATTGCACTGGAGCCTCTGCCATACAAGGAAAGGGTGAGAGAGCTGGAAGGCTTCAAGAAGGGCTTCAAGAAGGGAAGGCTTAGAGGGATCTTATCAAYGTGTATAAATAACTGATGGGATAAGCAAAGAAGATCATAGAATCATTAAGGTTGGAAAAGACCTCTAAGATCATCAAGTCCAACCATCAACCCAACACCACCATGCCCACTAAACCATGTCCCTAAGC